>CAMZMU010000061.1:506991-828683 GCA_947311845.1 Poa pratensis | reverse complement strand
CATGGAAAATTATGTGACCCGGGGAAGATTCTCAAAGCCGGGTCTTGGAAGGACAAGCTATGTCACCTTAATGACAAGCCCCCAAGACCTGCACATCATCAACTGCACATCTTTTCAACTCAAATTTTTCAGAGAACTGCCGGCTTTCATAACGAAAACTGAAAAGTAAACTGAGAACACAAATTTCTGTTCAACCTTCACTTTATTGATAGAAAAGGTTAGGTCAGCAAGCCGCCTCATTAAAAACCTTCCAGTCCCTTAGGTACCCTGGTAAGGAAAAGAGTGCGTATGAAACCTGCTGCCTGTTACATCGTGTGTTACATCTGATATCTCAATCTCATGCTAAGTATAATATGGGCGCAGCTGGGCAATGTTCCATGGCCGCTCGCGCTCCTCTAATGAAGAAGTGGAATGCGTGTGTCGTTCACATATTCAGATTTCTCTCTAGCATCCACCAAATAATACGAACCATTGTGCAGATTCTTGCTTATGATGAAAGGCCCTTCCCACGGAGGAGATAACTTGTGCATCCCTTCCTTGGATTGCGTCCATCGCAGCACTAAGTCACCCTCCTGGAAAGTGCGAGTTCTAACCCGGCGGCTGTGATACCGCCTCAAATCTTGCTGATAGATTGCAGATCTTGCCAATGCTTGTTCTCTATTCTCCTCGAGCAAGTCCAAAGAATCTTGCCGGGTTTGCTCATTCTCAGCTTCAACGTAAGCCGCCACTCTAGGCGAGTCATGTATAATATCACTTGGGAGTACTGCCTCTGCCCCATACACCATGAAGAAGGGCGTCATCTTTGTAGATCTATTTGGCGTTGTATTGATTCCCCAAACCACGGATGGTAACTCCTCAACCCACGCTCCGGCTGCTCTGATGCAGGGACCCGGAGGCGTGGTTTTAACCTCGCAGTAACTCTTGATTTGCTCTTTCTACTTGCCCATTGGCCTGTGGATGAGCAACTGAGGCCACATCCAAACGTATACCATTGTTTCCGCAAAACTTTGCCATCTCTCCAAGTGACATGTTGGTTCCATTATCTGTGATGATGCTATGAGGATACCCAAACCTGTGTATGATTTTCTTCACAAACTTTACTGCTGTAGCTGCCTCACAGTTTGTAAGGCATCACCTCAACCCACTTTGTAAACTTATCAATGGCAACAAGAGGTGGGTTTTCTTGCAAGGAGACATATGAAAGGGACCCACCATATCAAGCCCCCAGACTGCAAAAGGCCAGGTCAAAGGTATTGTTCGCAATTCCTGAGCCGGCACATGAACTTGCCTTGCATATCTCTGACACCCATCACATCTGCTCACCAGGCGTTCTGCATCTGCCTGGGCTGTGAGCCAGAAAAACCCGTGTCTAAATGCTTTTGCCACTAGTGATCTTGTTGATGCGTGATGACCACAATCTCCCTCATGGATTTCCTTCAAAATTTGCCGGCCTTCCTTTCCAGATACGCACGCTGATGAAATCCTGACACGCTTCTTTTGTACAATTCACCATCAATGACCACGTAAGCCTTAGCCCGGCGCTGGATTTGCCGGGACACAACTTCCTGTGGTGGCAACTCCCCTCGCAGAGATACGCTAAGTAAGGTTCTGTCCACTCTGGAATTTCCCGGGTTGCTGCTACCAACTGTGAATCCGGGTCATCTTGACATGCAAGTTCTTCCTCATCTTGAAGCTTGACTGACGGAGTCCACAATTCATCTAAGAAAACATTGGGTGGAACGGCTCTCTGCGTGAGCCGAGTCTTGATAAAGCATCTGCAGCATCATTTTTCCTGCGATCAATGTGATCCACCTGGTAGCCTGAGAAGAACCCGGCTACCCTATCCACCTCTCTTCTGTAAGCGCCATTGTTGCATCCTTTCTATCCCACGTTCCTGAAACTTGCTGTGCCACGAGGTCTGAATCTCCATACACTTGATACGCTTGATATTCACTCCTTTGCCATGCGCAAACCATGCAGCAAGGCCTCATACTCTGCCACATTATTGGAACAATCAAAGTGAATTTGCAACACATAACAACTTGTCACCTTTTGGAGATGTTAACACAACTCCGGCTCCTGACCCTTGCTCTTGCTTAGACCCGTCAAAATGCATAACCCAAGATTTGATACTTGGGTAAGGGGTGGTGCACTTAACTGTGTCCAATCGTTAAGAAAATCAGCCAACGCTTGAGACTTGATGGCTGTACGAGGCTCATAGTTGATGATACGGCCCCATCTCTATTGCCCACTTGGCAACTCTTCTGTAGCTTCTGAATTTCTGATAATATCTGCCATGGAATTGAACTAACCACTGTGATTGGATGCTCCTGAAAATACGGCTTCAACTTTCTACTTGCCATGAAAACAAAACACCAATTTCTGCCAATGTGGATAGCGCTGCTTTGCCTCTGATAACACCTCACTGACGTAATAGAGGCCTCTGAACCGGGTTTTCTTTCCCTGCCTCCTTACGCTCGACCACCACCACAGCGCTAACAGCCTGAGGCCCGGCGGCGATGTATAATAACATGGGCTCTTTGGGACCCGGCGCCGCAAGTATTGGCGCCTCTGATAGCTGCTTCTTGAGAGCTTCAAATGCCTCATCTGCCTCTTGATTCCACACGAAGTTGTCCGTTTTCTTCAGCAATTTGTACAAAGGGATGGCCTTCTCTCCAAGCCGGGATATAAACCGGCTTAGCGCAGCTACGCACCCCGTCAACTTCTGAACATCTGCTACTCTTCAGGTTTCTTCAAACTTTGAATAGCCTTGATCTTTTCCGGGTTTGCCTCAATTCCTCTCTGATACAATGAAACCCAGGAGCTTCCCAGCTGGAACACCAAATACACACTTTGTAGGATTGAGCTTCATCTTGTACTTGCGCAAATTCACAAACGTCTCTCTTAGGTCATTAATGAATGACCCGGCTTTCTCTGTTTTGATCACCACATCATCCACATAAGCATGCACATTGCGCCCAATCTGATCATGAAAACACTTCTGAATACACCTTTGATACGTTGCACCTGCGTTTTTCAACCCAAACGTCATGGTCTTGTAACAAAAAGCACCAAACGGGGTTATGAACGCTGTCTTTTCCCAATCCTGTCTATTAAGCTTGATCTGATGATACCCTGAATACGCATCCAAAAAACACAAGAGCTCGCTGCCCGCAACTGCGTCAATGATTTGATCAATGCGCGGCAGTGCAAACGGGTCCTTGGGACAATGCTTATTCAAACTTGTAAAATCTATGCACATCCTCCACTCGTTATTCTTCTTCAGAACTAAACCGGGTTAGCCAACCACTCCGGGTGAAAAACTTCCATAATAAAGCCAGCTGCTAGGAGCCGGGCTATCTCCTCTCCTATTGCCTTTCTTCTTTCTGCATTCATTTTCCTCAGACCTTGTTTTACCGGCCTTGCTTTAGGATCAACATGTAAGCGGTGCTCAGCGAGTTCAGTCGGAATGCCAGGCATGTCACTAGGTGTCCATGCAAAAACATCCCGATTCTCACGGATGAACTCGATGAGCGCGCTTTCCTATTTATCAGTAAGATTGGACCCTATGGCGAACTGCTTGGAGGAATCTCCAGGCACAAAATCCACCATCTTTGTATCTTGGGCGGCCTTGAACTTTGCCCTGTCATCTTCTGTTGTTGGCTTTTTCAGTGCTGTGTTATCTGCCGGGTCAAGATTTGACCTGTAGCTTTCAACTCCTCTTTCGCACAAACTTGCTCTGCCAAGGCCGCATCTCCTTCATCGCACTGTGCTGCTATCTCTTTGTTGCCATGAACTGTGATGATCCCCTTAGGACCCGGTATTTTCAACTGTAGTACACATAACACGGCCTTGCCATGAACTTGGCATAAGCCGGCCTTCCAAATAACGCATGTACGGGCTCTGGAACTTCACCACTTCAAACGTGAGCCACTCCGATCTAAAGTTGTCAATGGACTCGCCAAAAGCAACTTCTAACAAAAATTTTCCCTCTGGTGTGGCTGATTTCCCCGGAACTATGCCATGAAAAACTGTTGACGTCTTCTGCAACTGTGATACTTTGAGACCCATACGCAAAAATGTCTCCCAATATAAGATGTTGATACTACTTCCACCATCCATCAAAACTTTCTTCAACTCAAAGCCATCCACTTGGGGGGCCACAACTAAGCTAGCAGACCCGGGTGCTCAACAACATCCGGGTGATCCGCTCTACTCCACGTGATCGTGTGCTCTGACCACCTCAAATATCTTGGAACTCCTGCAGCAACTGCATTAACGCCCTTTTAACTACCTTTCGCTCCCTTGGTCGCACCACTGGTATATATGTGGTACTGGCCAAGTTGCTTTGGCTGTGAGAACCCGCCTTGATTTCCTGTATTCTGACCCGGTCCTGCATTGTTGGTGGGTACAGCATTAGCTCCAGTCAAAAGACCTGCAGCCGGGTTACCACCCGGGCCGGGTCCTCCACCTCTGCCTGCCCCTTGCAGTGCCCTTTGTATCTCATTATTTTTCCATCTGTTCAAGTCCACGCACTGAGCCAACGAGTGATTGGCGGGTCTACCGTTCCTGCTATGGCGAGGACACGGCATCCTAAAAGCCTCCTCAAGACTGGTTGGGCTTGGGCGTGACATTTGATAGTTGTTTCCACCACTGTAGTTCCCATTATTTCCTTGATACCCTCTATTGTCCTGAAAATTTCCTTCCATCCTTTGCCTCTGAACCCGGCATTGGTGTTTGCCACCAGCTCTGAGCTTCCCTCATTGTGCCCACGCTTGTGTTGATTCTGGTTGTTGTTGTTATTGCCTCCATTGCCATTGTTACTCTTTCCTCCATTATTTGCTGGACCTTTCCCTTTCTCTCTTCATTATCATCCTGGGTCTTGTCCGTGGCTGCGTGTCTGTTGCAAGCATCCATCAACTCAGCCATGGTGACTGGCTTGACCCGGTGACCCTCCTTCATACGGCCAAGCTTCTGAACCAGGGGAACAAACTTGCACGTTTTTTCCATCGATGAAATCGCATCCTTGGGCTCGATACCAGACGAAGAATGAAGGATCTCCGTGACCCGTCTCATCCAATGCCGCGCTGACTCGCCTTTCCTCTGCAGCAACGATCAAGGTCTTCAATAGAAAACAAACGCTTGCAGGTACCTTGAAAGTGCTTGATGAAGATTGCTTTTAGCTCGTCCCAGGAATTGATTGATTTTTCTGGTAAGTTCTTGAACCACAACTTTGCTGCTCCATCACTCATCATCAAATACATGTACTTTGCACAAACGTTCTCCGTGGCATTGCGAATACACATAGCCATCTCATAACTGCTCAACCAAACTGCCGGGTCCACGCTAGGCTCGTAATTGGATATCTTGTTGGGTTCCTTGAACTTCTCCGGGAAAGGCTCCGCTCTAATGGCATCTGAAAGACACTTTGGCCCGGCTAGGTTAGAAGAACTTGCTAAAAAATTGTTGTTACCTGGTGATCCTACAGATACTGCTGCTGCGACGCCGGGTCCTCCTTGCGGTACCGCTGCGACGGGTCCGCTGGGTTCGCGCTGGCCGCTCTTCTTGCTCGCGATCCATTAACGATTTGCTGGGCCACTGATACTGCTGGGGCGGGCTGAGGTTGTGGTTGTTCTGGTTCTGCTGCTGCGGCACCGCGGCTAACCCGGCTTGCGGCGGGGTTTCGCCGTGGCGGCTCTTGGTACGCTTACTATGATACGTTGTTGAATGAAGTGCACTTTTGTCCTTTGAGTACTGAACTTGCTGAACCACAGCGGTACGTAACATATCTATGGCACGCCGGGCTTCAATCTCTGCTGGCGAGTCTCCAGGGGAATACGGTCGAGCGCTAAAGTTGCGGCGTACACGTTATCCGCTGGATTGGAATAATGACCCGCCGGCGTGTGGAACCTCGGCGCTCGCGATGGCAGACCCGGATTTCCCCCGGCTCCCCCGGCGAGCAAACCCGGTGTCCCAACGACTGCGCACCGGCTCCTGCAGTCCCTCTGTTCGGTTCTACACTTGTTCTGATAATTGGAGCTGCTTGATTTACACCAATGGTTTGATCCGCTGGAGTCCTAAATAACACTGCCGGGTTTATGGTATTCTCACCGTTGCTAACCGGCTTTCGTGCCTTCTCCTGTGAACCCGAGTCATCTCATTGAGGCGATTCTCCTGCTCTTCAATTTGCTTTTTCTTGGCTGCTATATATTGCTTTTCTGCTATTGTGTCTCTACGCATTTGTTCCAAAGCCCGACGTGCTGTGTCTAACTCCGCAGCTCGCACTGCTGCGTTCTCTGGGGTAACCGATCTCGTAAGCGCTGTTGGGTCCAGGACCAGACCATTGTTGAACAAAGCGGGAGCACTAGCCGTGTTATCTCTTTCTTCGACCTGAACCCGGTTATTGAGGAAGCCAAAGCTGTTTCTGTAACGAGCCGTGTCATCACTCTCACTTGTCACCGAAGCCGGGTTCCCATCCATCCTCTGATATGCCTGCTCCTGGATCGGTGGTAACTGTTGCTGCTGTTGTTGCTGCTGTTGATCTGGTTTGGGATTGGTGGGACAACAGTTGATGGTGACGCTCCTGCATTGATCGAGGGAGCCGTGTATACAGCCACCCTCCTGATTGTACTTGGGAAGGACTCCAGCTCCTCCTTGTCTTCCTCTTCAGCCTCGTATCCGTACCGGGTCTCGAACAAGGGCAAAGTTGATTCAGCATCCTCCTCAGTTCCACTGCATCACCCGGGATCCGTGCCGGCTTTTCCGACCGTTCCTCGTGTGTGACCAATGGTGACCCGGCCTCTGCCGTGCCTACTGATTCCTCCCCGTCAGATTGAACGAGCGTGGCGGCTCCTGACACAGATTCACAATCCTCATCACTAGCTGATCTAATTGCATGTACCATACCAACAAAAATTAATCTTGCCAATTGGAATAATATCACCTGATTCTAGCAGATCCGATTCCGGCCCCCAGCCAGAATCGTCGACGATGGGTTCTCCGTGTGAGTTAATGGTAACCTCGCCAAAAATGAAGTTCTTGACTCCTTGCATAGCTTCTCCCATGATGATGACACCTTTGGACGCAGGCCCCACGGTGGGCGCCAACTGTCGTGGGGTTAACACGGCAGATGTTACCATGGGGTAACTTGAGTTGTTGGGCCAGGCGAAACTAGTGTCTGGGAGTTTGTTTAGCTCTGCGAGGACAAAGGATTTACCCAGGTTCAGCCTCTCCATTGGAGATAAAGACCTACTTCCTGCTATGCTATTATTAATCTCAATCTCGATAACCCGGCTACGACAACAGAGCCGGATCTCGATCTAGGTTACAGGGTGCGCTTGGTAGCGATGATCTCTCTGGTTCTCTCCACGAACTTGTCTCGTAAAAGCTTAGCCCTAACTATGACCTAGGAGCCCGCTTATAGAGACGGCCGGGTCTCCTGGTTCTATACAAGGTAAGCCGGGTTGTACCCAGACTCGGAGTCCTACTCTAGGTCTTCTGGCCTTCGTGTCCTCCAAGTCCAGCACCACCTTTGGGTCTTCCAGAAGCTTTCCTCTTCCAGCCGGGTCACCGACAAGCATGCTGGCCCATCGACGTAACCCTACCCATGCTGATGGTTACCTCTTCATGGGCCTACCGGGTTATTATTCCCCCATCACATCTCCTAGTGGCGGTGGACAAATTCACCAAGTGGGTCGAAGTGAAGGCCATCAAGAGGCTGGACGGCTACTCCACCATCTCGTTCTTCGAGGACATCATCAATCGATACGGGTACCCACACAGCATCATCACCGACAATGGCACGAACTTCGACAAGGGCGTCTTCACGCGTTTCTGTGGCAATCGCGGGATCCAGCTCGACGTCGCCTCAGTCGCGCACCCGTAGGCCAACGGCCAAGTAGAGAGAACTAATGGGTTGATCCAGTCCGGGATCCGACCCCGGCTAGAGGAACCTCTACACCGAGCTCCCGGCTCCTGGTTGGACGAGCTGCCAGCCGTCCTCTGGAGTCTGAGAATAACCCCAAACCGATCGACCGGCTACACACCGTTCTTCCTCGTGTACGGGGCAGAAGCCGTCCTCCCAATCGTCATCGAGCACAACTCACCGCGAGTCGCCATTTTCACGCCAGCGGAGGCCAAGGAGGAGCGAGAAGACGGAGTTGACCTACTCGAGGAGGCACGCGAGTTAGCCCTCTCGAGGTCGGCCATCTACCAGCAAGACCTGCGACGATACCACAGCAAGCGCATCCGCTGGATCGCGTTCCACGAAGGAGATCAAGTCCTCCGGCTAATCCAGGACAAGAAAGGCATGCACAAGCTCTCCCCGCCTTGGGAGGGCCCGTTCATCATCAGCAAGGCCCTGCACAACGACTCCTACTACCTCGTTGACGCGCGCAAGCCAAGGAAGAACAAGAAAGACATGGCTGGCGAGTAGTCAGAAAGCCGTGGAATGCCAGTCTCCTACGCCCCTTCTACGCCTAGATGTGCGATGTACGTACCCTTGTATCCAGACCATGAATGAAAAGAGGCAGCCCCAAGCCACACTCGGGGGCTGGCCGTTTATGTTGAGTAAATCTATCTGCCACCATGTTGTCTGACCGACCTCCCGGTTTCGTAACCCGGGGATTCGACGCCGCCTGCGGCCCCAATTACCTGCATGCACCTTTATTTGGTACACTAACAACACATCCATCTGTGTCAAAAACAAGCGAGTAAGGAGAGTGAAGGACAAAAGGAGGATCTACCTTCTAATGACAGTAACTCTTTAACTCTTGCATTATATGATTGCTCTCCATGCTTACCTAAGGAGGAAGAATGCTATATTGTTGAATGTTATGATTCTATTGAAATATCTCCTTTTGATAATTTTGAAGTAACAAATTCCTTGACTCAAGAAAAAGAAGAAATAACAGAAAGTAAAAATGTGCTCCCTACTGTTATATATGATAATACTCGTGATGATGGTCCTATATTGCCTGATGATATTAATTATACTGCTATTGTCAAAAGTGGGTTTAATGACCCCACTGTTTTTTAGCTTAATAAAAACTATGTGTTTGTAGATCATGAAAAGCATGCTTTATGTGATAGTTATATTGTTGAGTTTGTTCATGATGCTACTCAAAGTTATTATGAGAGAGGAAAATATGGTTGTAAAAGTTTTTAAGTCACTAAAACACCTCTCTTTATGTTGAAAGTTTTGAAGTTGCATTTGTTTCATCTTCCTATGCTAGTTGCTTTATGCTTCAATAATTTATTTTATTACAAGATTCCTTTGCATAGGAAGTGGGTTAGACTTAAATGTGTTTGATATTTGCCTCTTGATGCTCTCTTTTGTTTTTCAACTCTTATTCATATGAGAGCATCATTAAAATCTTCCAGCCTAGCTAAAAGGCATAAAAGAAAGCGCTTTTGGGAGGCAACCCATTATCTTTTGTTTTCAGTTTTTATTAGTCAAGGAGTTTGCTTACTTTTGTTACAACTCCTTAGTATCTTTTATTTTCGTTTTTGTTGTGCCAAGAAGAGCCTCTAATAGCAAGAGATGCTATAAGTTTTATTTGATGTCCAGAAACAGATTTATGTACCTCACGGTAAAAATTCGTGAAAAATCACAGAACATTATTGTAATTTGTAAATTTTTGAGCAGAAGCCTGAACTTATTACTTATCTTTCTTTAGTTAACCTTTTTCTTATTTGAGCATCGGAAGTGCCTCGAAAAAATTCGTCTTTACGGACTGTTCTGTTTTTAACAGATTCTGTTTTTGTTTTGCATTG
This sequence comes from Poa pratensis, assembly GCA_947311845.1. Classification (NCBI taxonomy): domain Eukaryota; kingdom Viridiplantae; phylum Streptophyta; class Magnoliopsida; order Poales; family Poaceae; genus Poa; species Poa pratensis. The sequence goes on along the minus strand of CAMZMU010000061.1, from coordinate 818,909 downwards.
CCTCTTTTGCAAGTATAGATTTACGTTCTTCAGGGGAGACAGATCTTGCTTAGTAACAGTAGCAAATGTTTGAACTAAAGTATGTGATGTGTTTTTACAGAACCAAGTGAGCTTATGTTTTGATGCACTCCCCTCTAATGAAGTTTGCCAGTTATCTTCATGTGAAGGAAGTTTTCAAGTATTAGGAGAGAAGGATGATATAAGAAGATTAAGAAGAGACAAAAACTTAAGCTTGGGGAGGCTCCTTTGAATCTCCCCAGCATATATCAAGAAGACTCAAGCGTCTAAGCTTGGGGATGCCCAAGGCATCCCCTTCTTCATCAACAAATTATGAGGTCATCTCTAGTGAGACTATATTTTTATTGCTTCACATATTATGTGCTGTTCTTGGAGCGTCTGTGTGTTTTATTTTCTGTTTTGTTTTGTTTTTATTTTCTGATCATAACTAGTTGGACCCTAGCATTCTTGTGTGGGAGAGAGACACGCTCCGCTTTTTCATTAGAATACTTCTATTCTTCGCTTATACTTGTTGAGTATTCTCGTCTAGCGCTGCTATGCTATTAGCCCTTGTTTTTCATGTATCTCTTATTCAGAGCTATTAGTTCTTTTGGAGAAAGTACTCTCTTGTTTCACTTATATTTGTTTGGAGAGTTGTATAATTGGCGTCTGGTTGGAACAGAAAATGCTAAGTGTGTGGTAGTTGTATAACGGAAAAAATTGCATAGTCTTGTAGATCATTGAACTTTGATAACTTGATTCCTTGTAAATGTTTTGAGATATTAAGAAGTTAGATGTTAAATGCTTGTTGGTTAATTAAGCTAAAATCTGATTAGTGGTTGTGTTATTAAAACTTGTACCGTACTACAAACTCTAAAAATTGCTGAAGGTGTAGTTGGACTTGATAGCTTTTCATGTCTGAAGGTAGTTGGAAACAACATAGTTGCGTGCTAAGGTCGGGGGATCTAACAAGGTACTTGTACCTCTGTGAACGGCCCCTCTTGGAGTGAATTTAATCATGCTCTTAATGTTGAACCTGCTAGTCGTTTGCAATAAACTTGTGAGTTCTTTTTGACTAATGTTAAGCTACGGTTTTTGGCACTTCCACCGTCCATATTTTGCAGCCTCTTCGGTGCTGTGCATTGCCTTTTGCTCACATTGAGAGTTGTGCATACTTCGCTAGTACATCCAACCCCGTGGGAGAACTTCCTCTTGTTTTTCTACACATAAGCCAAACATCTTCCTCAAAACAGCCACCATAACTACCTATCACAGCATTTCCATAGCTGTTCCGAGATACATTGCCATGCAACTCCCATCTTACATTACATGACTTGTTGTCATTCATCATTGTTATATATTGCGTTGCATGATTCTATACAGCTGATGTGTGGTTTTACCCATATTACGCTAGATCATTGCACATCATGTTACACTGGCAGAGGCACTCGGTTTCATACATCATGTTTTGTTCATTATGAGTTATTTGTACCAAAAAGTGTGTCATCATATTAGAATGTTGCTCCTACAGTGAGGGAGAGAAAAGTGAAAAGAGCCATGGAGGCCATCGAAGAGAGAAAAAGAGAAAAAGAAAAAAAGAAATAAAGAGAGAGGGGGCAACATTACTATCTTTTATCCACACTTATGCTCATGTTTAGCACCTGCAGTTTCATAGTCATCATTTGTGCTCATGTTTAGTACCTATCACTAGTAGGGTTAGCCTTTTAGTGGCGCACCATTTTGGTGATTCTGTGGCGCATGGGGCATGCGCCACAGACATCACGCCACAAAAATATTTATTCTGTGGCGCACGCCGTCCGTGCGCCACAGAAAACATTTCTGTGGCGCACCCCCAGAAAACAGATGCGCCACAGAAAACAACAATTCTGTGGCGCACCCCTACCCCAGTGCGCCACAGAATTTTTTTTTTAATTTTTAAAAAAGGGCGGCCAGATTTTGATCTGGATTTTCAAAAAATCCAAAAAAAATCAAAAAAATCAGAAAATGAAATAATTTGGAAAACCCGAAATATTTGAATTTTTTGAACATTTTTAACACTCGAAACATATCTCAAATGATGACTTCCCAGTAGGTCACCCATCCTCAGATTGCTCCAACCCATGCACGCTTAACTTCTAAGTTCCATTCAATTCAACTACCCTCATGCTACTCAAGTTCTTATTGATATTAGTATCATATCAACCCTCTTAACCCTTGTGTATGTGTATATATGTGTGTGTAGTTTATGTATGGTATGTGTATATATGTGTTTAAAAAATCAAAAAAAAATTAAAAACTTCAGAAAGAAGATCAAAAAATCCAGAAAAATTCAAAAAAATCAAAAAATTCAAAAAATCAAAAAAATTCAAAAAATCCAGTAAACTTCAAAAAATCCAAAAATTCAACAAATCCAAAAAATTGAATTTTTTTTTTGATTTTGTAGAAAAAAACTTCTTTTTTAAATAACTTTTTACTCTTTTGGAATTTCCCGATTCTGAGAAAAGTTATGCCCCTGCAAAGTTTTTTTTTCTGTTTTTTGCAAAAAAAGGTCAAAATTCATATTTCAAAATTTCTATACCAACTAGACAGTAAAACGAAACTACATGTCAAAGGATTTTATTTTTTGAAATTTTTATCACTTTCTTTTCTTGTTTACAGAACTGAAAAGGCGATCCACGGGGGGGGGGGGGGGGGTAGGCATGCGTGAGAGGGAATTTTTTTTTGTGGCGCACCAACCACTTTCTGTGGCGCATGGAGCACATGCGCCACAGAAATGTCACTTTCTGTGGCGCACCGTGCCATCTGCGCCACCGAAATGTCACATTTCTGTGGCGCATGGAGGTTGGTGCGCCACAGAAAGTCACATTCTGTGGCGAACATGGCAAGGTGCGCCACAGAAAGTGACATTTCTGTGGCGCATGTGGCCTGGTGCGCCACAGAATGTGACTTTCTGTGGCGCATGTAGCCTGGTGCGCCACAGAATTGTGATCCATAGAAAGGCAGTTTCCTAGTAGTGTATACTCCATGTGAGAGAGTTCTCATGTTTTACTAGTATAACTATGTGGGGAATTAACACTATAGAACTTGGGATGTATATTCCAATGATGAGCCTCCTCAAAAGTGCTCTAGGTCTTCGTGAGCAACCAAGTTGGATGCACCCCCACTAGTTCCATTGGAGAGCTTTCATACACTTATAGCTCTATGTGCATCCGTTGCATGGCAATCACTACTCCTTGCATAGCTTCGATTATAAGACTTCCTCTTGTCTAATGATCATTTATAACTTTGTGAGACTATCTTCCTTTGCCTACCAAACCCCCATTATTAGTCTCTTAGCCATAACATCCTGGTGCCAATACCAAATGCTTACGCTCACCGGTTGAGTAAAACTTCTAAACAGTTGATTCATTATGTTTGTGATACTTTTGCTTGACTGGATCCTTTCTATGTTTGTGGAAGATTGCTTGATGCTTGAGTAGAAGGATTGAACTTCTATACTGAATGCTTAAATCATCTATAATAAACTTTGTACGGTTTCATGTCTTTATAGCATCTTCCATGAAAGGTTTTAACTTGCTTAATTGTCTTGCTTTATCATCTGTTTGTTTAATATCAAATATAGACTTTTGCTTTGAATGATTTGATCTCAGCTCACATGCTTTACATTACTATATGATCAAGATTATGTTGGTAGCATGTCACCTCAAAAATTATCTTTTATCGTTTACCTACTCGAGGACGAGTAGGAACTAAGCTTGGGGATGCTTGATATGTCTAAAACGTATCTATAATTTTTGATGTTCCATGCCTGTTATATATTGATTACCACATGTTTATCTTTGACTTTATATCATTGTTATGCATTTTCTGGGACTAACCTATTAACAAGATGCCATAGTGCCAGTTCCTGTTTTCTGCTGTCTTTTTGTTCCAGAAAAACTCTTCTGGAAATATTCTCGAATCGAACGCCAATTTAACTGATTTATTTCTGGACCGAGACGAAGCAGCAGCCCGAAGGAGAAGCCCAGGAGGCAGCCGAGGGACGCAGGCGGCACACGGCGCGGCCTAGGGTGGGCCCGCGCCCCCAGGCCGCCTGGTGCCCTCGGGTGCCCTCCGACGCCGCCCTTTCACCTATAAATCACATCTATTCGGGAAACCCTAGACACCCGAGCAAAAATCCACGAAAAGTTCTGACGCCGCCGTCATCGTCAACCCTAGTTCGGAGGGTTTCTGCAGTTCTTCGAAATCATCACCGGAGGGCTCTACATCACCATGCCTGCCTCCGGAGTGATGCGTGAGTTGTTCTTCACGGGACTACGGGTCCATAGCAGTAGCTAGTTGGTAGTCTCTCCACCTTGTGCTATCATGTTTAGATCTTATGAGCTGCTTAACATGATCAAGATCATCTTTATGTAATGCTATATGTTGTGTTTGCTGGGATCCGATGAATTATGAAGTTATGATCAAGTTTGTTCATCTATCTATATCATGTTTTATCTATGTTCCTGCATACTCTCCGTTGTTAGTAGATGATTTGGCCAAGTAAATACTAATGACTGCAAGAGGGGATATTTATGCTAGATAGTGGGTTCATGCCTCTAGAAGCATGGGCTTGATTGACAGAAACAGCTAAGGCTGTAGATGTGCTGTTGCCACTAGGGATAAAATAACCGATGCTTAGCTTAAGGGTACTGCTGTTAAGTTTAATGTGTTTGTTTACATTACACACTTTGCTTAATGCTATAATCTGTTGCTTGCAACTTAATACTCGCGGGAGACCCGGAAGCTATCTCTTGAGTGGATTATGAGTCATAGATGCAGCTAGTAAGCAGTTTATGTATATTGTTGTAATGCCCAATAGATCTAACAATGAACATGTTCTTATAATATATTGCATTGTCATGCGTTTGCACTTTGTCAATTGTCCAGCTGTAATTTGTCTACCTAACATGTATGCATATCTGTCTTATGGAGAGACACCACTAGTGAACTGTGGACCCCGGTCCTTTATTCCATACTGATACAAACACCGTTTTCACCACGCTCTACAATTGTTTCCTCGATGTTCCTTTTTGCGTTCATCATCATATTCCACACCAAACGTTTAATCCTTTGTATTCAGCAAGCCGGGGAGATTGACAACCTTCCTGTTTCATTGGGGCAAAGTATTTTGATTGTATTGTGTGCAGGAAAATTTACATGTGGCGCACGAGCCTGTGCGCCACAGGTAAGTTGGGTTACCTGTGGCGCCCGATTTGTGCGCCACAGATACCACTTACCACTTGCGCGGGTTTAGTGACGCACGCTCTGTGCGCCACAGATAAGGTATTTTCATGCGCCACTGATAGCCTTTTCTGTATTAGTGTTAGGGCACGTGATAGGACAGCTGTTGGAGAGGTGTTTTTACCCTCTGGTGCCCTAAAAACGGTTTTTAGGGCACGATCTTTAAAATAGGAAGGCTGTTATAGATGCTCTGACGAAATAGCGAATGGTTGTTGAACGGGATGACATGAAAAACCGAAACTGACAAAGACGACTGCACTATTAACTGTAAGAAAAATAAGTAGAAGACGACTGCACTTCTCAGTTGTTTTCTCCAGAATGTTAGGGTATAAGCACGACGGTAAGTCGTGACGTGCAAGGACTCTACCCTAGGTCCTATAAATACATGTAAAACCCCCTGTAAACCCTAGTCCAAAAATAATAAGATAACCTGGCCCGACACGGACCAGTAGCAATCAAATCCTTGCCGCTTGCGTGAGTAGTGTTCTGTGTGTTCTTCGTGAGATCTAATCTGCAGGTTTCGATCCAAAGGCTGTCAATTGGTATCAGAGCCCTAGGGTTCCTGCACGTGATCTCCAGAGAGAAAGAAGGAGGTCATGGCGTTGGTGAAGCACGAGGATCTGGGAACCGCAGAGGCGGCGGGAGCGTCGAAAGCAATGACGACGGTGGGGGCGGCACTATACCCTCGCCTGGATCGAGAGGACTACGCCCTCTGGGCGATGAACATGGAGGTAGCCATGGAGGTGCAAGAAAACTGGGAAGCAGTAGATCCCGGCGGCGCTGAATATCAGAAAGGAGGGGCAAAGTATACGAATGATCGGCAAGCGCTGACCGCCCTCTACTCCGTGGTGCCAAAAGATGTTCTGCAACATCTCGCTGGAAAGAAAACAGCGAAGGAAGCATGGGCTACGATCAAGCTTCTGCATGAAGGCCATGATCTTGTGAAGGAGGCAATGCTCCAAACCCTAATGAAAGGCTACGAAAATCTCAGCATGGGCGCGGATGAAACCCTAGATCAGTTCTCATCTCGCGTGGTGACTATGGTGAATTCAATTCGCAGCTATGGAGAGAAAGTGGAGGATCTGTCAGTAGTAAGACGGTTTTTGCGTGCAGCGCCTACACGCTATCTACAAATTGTCACATCAATTGAGCAATGTGTCGATCTGAAAACTCTCACGATTGAAGATCTGGTTGGTCGATTCAAGGCTCATGATGCTAGAGTTCGCATGGATAGTGGTAAATCTGAGGACAACAAACAGTTGATGCTCACGAGACAGCAATGGGAAGCACTGTCGAAAGAACAGCAGGGCGGGCCTAGTAAACCCCCGGAGGCAATGGGAAGAAACCACAGTGGAAACCCAAGGCACCCAAGAAAGGCAACGCAGGGCAGGAAGACGGCGAAGCACAGCCGAAAAGAAAGTTTGACATTAAAAAAGTGAGATGTCACAATTGTGGTCTCTTCGGACACTTCAAATCTGATTGCCGCAAACCAGCCCAGGAAAAACCAGCTCAGGAGAAGGCTTATATTGCTGTTGCACACGAGGGTGATGAACCAGCTGATCTGATGATGCTAGAACTATGCGAACTGCAAGAGGAGGGAGAAGAACCTCAGAAGGATTCGGCTACTGAAACTGTCACTCTTGTGGAAGAAAAAGTATATCTCCACGACAAGAATTTGGTACCTAGATACCGGTGCCAGTAATCACATGACCGGGGATAAATCTCAGTTTGTAGAGCTTTACACCACGGTAGGAGGAACAGTACGCTTCGGAGATGGTACTACGGTGAAGATCGAAGGGCGAGGAACTATAATGTTTCAGTCAAGCCGTGGAAACCATAAGGTGTTATCCGATGTTTACTACATACCTAAGCTCAAAAGCAACATAATCAGTCTTGGTCAGCTAGAAGAGCGAGGGTGTAAAATTGTGTTAGAAGATGGACACTTGTGGGGGTACGACAGACAGAAAAACTTGGTGATCAAAGTAAAGAGATCAAGCAATAGGATGTATATCCTAGAAACAAATCGTGCAGACCCAATTTGTCTCATGGCTAGCATGAAGGAAGAGGCATGGATGTGGCATGCTCGGTATGGGCACTTGAACTTCCGTGTGTTGGGCCAACTCGACCAGAAGAACATGGTGAGAGGACTGTCGTGTGTAGATCATGCGCAGCAGGTGTGTGACGGATGTCTCATCGGAAAGCAAAGGAGAGCGCCGTTTCCTCGAGAAGCCATATTTAGAGCAAGTAAAGTGTTAGAACTCGTACATGGTGATTTGTGTGGACCAATCACACCCGCGACTCCAGCAGGAAACAAGTACTTTCTACTAGTTGTTGATGATTTCAGCCGTTATATGTGGATTGTGCTAATTAAAACAAAAGATCAAGCTCTTGATGCGTTCAAGAAAATCAGAATTGTAGCAGAAGCAAAGCTGAAAGCTTTTCGCTCGGATCGGGGGGAGGGGTGAATTCACCTCGGATGAGTTCAATTCATATTGTGAAGCTCATGGCATTAAGCGGTACTTGACTGCACGTAGGAATCAAACTGTTGTTGCTATGGCGCGGAGCATGATGAAAAGTAAAGGGATTCCTGGAAAATTTTGGGGAGAAGCTGTGGTGACGGCAGTGTATCTTCTCAATAGGGCGCCTACAAAAAGTGTTGAAGGCATGACCCCGTACGAAGCATGGTGCGTACACAAGCCCAATGTATCTCATCTTCGCACGTTCGGTTGCATAGCACATGTCAAGACGGTGGCAAGACATGTTGGCAAGCTAGCCGATCGCAGCACACCAATGATCATGATCGGATATGAGCCTGGTTCGAAAGCGTACCGAGTGTACAATCCCTCTACCAAGCGGGCATGCGTCACACGCGATGTGGTCTTCGAGGAGGACAGGTCATGGAGATGGGATGCAGCGGAATCTAACCACCCAATATCTAATGAAAATTTTCATGTTGTGTATAGCTATGTTGAGCAGGGTGAACGTGGAGGTGAGCAAGATGATCCAGGGACGCCAACGAGTCGTGGTGGCGATGGTGGAATGAACGGCAGCACGGGAGCTACCCCTGGTTCGCCGAGCACGCCCACTAATGGAAGTGCAGCCACGGCAGAGAATTCAGAAAACTCTGCCGGGAGCGCAGCCACGGCAGAAAAAACGGCGAAAACGCTGCCACGACAGGGTATTTCGTTAGAAGAAGCAGCGACAGGAGATCAGTCAGAGATCGATGACGATGCTCCTGATACACCTAGGACGGAGGGACCAGCAGCTCCTCCGGAGAGAACACGGCCGCCTACGCCTGTAAAGCTACGGTCGGTGTTAGATTTATATCCAGAAGAAGCCCTACGCACGATAAATCCTGTTCGAGTGATGGGACGAGGAAGAGGTCGTTGTCTTCTAACAGAAAATGAAGAACCGACCAAGTTTGAGGAAGCCAATACTGTGATAAGTTGGCGTCGTGCAATGAATGATGAATTGGGATCTATAAGAGAAAATGAGACGTGGAGTCTCGTTGATCTTCCCAAAGGGCAGAAGGCTATTGGACTCAAGTGGATTTATAAATTAAAGAAAGATGCCGAGGGAAAAATAGTGAAGCATAAAGCAAGATTGGTTGCAAAGGGCTATGTACAAGAACAAGGAATTGACTTCGAGGAAGTGTTTGCTCCAGTTGCACGTATGGAATCAGTGAGGCTACTCATTGCTCTCGCAGCACAGGAAGCATGGAAATTACACCACATGGATGTAAAAACTGCATTTCTTAATGGCGAGTTAGAGGAGGAAGTCTATGTTAAACAGCCACCTGGGTATGTTGTAGAAGGAGCAGAACACAAGGTGTTGAAGTTGAAAAAGGCACTGTACGGCCTAAAGCAAGCACCTCGGGCATGGAACATGAAATTAGACAGAACTTTGTTGTTACTTGGGATTGAAAGGTGTCCACTTGAGCATGCTATGTACAAGCGAGGAAGAGGAGCTGATCATCTACTAGTTGGTGTCTATGTTGATGATTTATTAATCACAGGTGCTGATGAAGGAGAAGTTGGAAAATTCAAGCTACAAATGAAAGATCTTTTCAAGAAGAGTGATTTGGGTCTGCTTAGCTATTATCTTGGCATAGAAGTGCAGCAAAAACCGGGTGTTATTTCATTATGTCAGGAGGCTTATGCAAAGAAAATTCTTGAGAAGTGTGGCATGGGGGAGTGCAATATATCCCAGGTACCTATGGAACCCCGTTTGAAATTAAGTAAAAAGAGTGGAGATACAGAAGTTGATGCAACCGAATACAAAAGTATAGTTGGGAGTTTGAGGTACTTGGTGAATACAAGACCTGACTTAGCATATTCGGTTGGAATTGTGAGTCGCTATATGGAGGCACCCACAAATGAGCACTTGAGTGCAGTAAAGCATATACTCCGATATATTAAAGGTACCACAAAGTTTGGTTGTGTGTATTCAAGGGATGAAGGAGGAAAAGTAAAGTTACATGGCTATAGTGACAGTGATATGGCTGGAGATATTGATGACCGTAAAAGTACTTCGGGAGTTGCATATTTCCATGGCAGCAACATAGTGAGCTGGCTATCACAGAAACAGAAGGTCGTGGCTCAATCATCCTGTGAGGCAGAGTATATTGCAGCAGCTACAGCAGCAAAGCAAGGCGTGTGGCTAGCAAGGCTACTTGGTAATTTGATCAATCAAGAGCCAGAAGGAGTGGTGTTACACATTGACAATAAATCTGCAATTTCTCTATTCAAAAATCCAGTGCATCATGATAGAAGCAAGCACATTGATACGAAGTATCATTATATTCGAGAGTGTGTCGAGGAGAAGAGGATTGATGTCAAGTATGTGCGCACCAATGATCAGCTTGCCGATATTATGACTAAATCTTTAGGGAGGTTGAAGTTCCTGGAGATGAGAGACAGGATAGGTGTTCAAGCTGTGATATAATCGTTCGTGCTTAGGGGGTGATTGTTAGGGTATAAGCACGACGGTAAGTCGTCGTGATGTGCAAGGACTCTACCCAAGGTCCTATAAATACATGTAAAAACCCCTGTAAACCCTAGTCCGAAAATAATAAGATAACCTGGCCCGACACGGACCAGTAGCAATCAAATCCTTGCCGCGTGCGTGAGTAGTGTTCTGTGTGTTCTTCGTGAGATCTAATCTGCAGGTTTCGATCCAAAGCTGTCACTGAAGTCCTCACCCATGTCCATGTGACAAAAACAGTTTTACGTGGGAGGTAGTAGTAATATACTACTAATACAAGTCGGTGGTAGTTCTACAGTACTGAAATCATTTCCACACACATTTAGTGTTGTTCTCAGGAATCAGACACATAATCCTGGCATGCTAATTGTGCCTTTCCGTTAACAAATACTAGTGGAATTTGGCGTGCCGTCACGGCACGCCCTTGATGTTATTTTTTTAGTGTAGTATATATATTTTTTTTTTAACCAAAACGTCAGCTAAATTGGTATGTTGTAACATGTTTTTAGTCTGTCATGAATAGGTAGCAATATTTTTTTTTTGCATTTCGGATATATTGTATATAATATTCAAATATTCAGTGGATCGAAATGGTTAAACATGTTTGAATTTCGACGTCAATATTTAAGTGTAATCAAGAAAATCCATTTGAACTTGTTTCTACATTTGCGGAAAGTTCGTTCGTACGGTGTCGAAATATTGGTCAAAAATGAAATGTTGTAATATTTTTGTAATTTGGTATGAGTATATTATTTTTTTCCTTGAGCATTTGTGTTATATTTTGTGGAACATCGGAATATCAAGCAATTGGAAATGTCTGAAAATGTTGGTATGTTGACTTAAATAGTTTTTTTTTTGTGAGCATGTTAGTACATCTAAAATTGAAATGGATGGAAAATGTTTTTATTTTTTTATCAGTAGTTAGTTGAACTCCATATGCGGGAAACACACATTTATTGTATTGAATTTCATATAATTGGAGGGAGTGCATATTACTTCCAAATATTTACCAAGTTGAAATGCTTAATTTGAGATCACAGCTAGAGGAAGTGCATTATGTGAGTATTTATTAGATGTAGCTCCACGTAATTAGAGGAAGGGAGTTTGTTGTGTTAATATTCATATATTTGCCATATTTGTGAATACTTGGGGTAGAAACTTTGTTTTTGGAAATGTATGTGTTCAAAAGTTGTTTATATTTAAACGTTTTGATTTTTGGAAAAAGAATTTTACCTCCACAATTTTTTGTTTCTAATCTGCTTAAATATGGTAGGCCCACATGTCGGAAGTCTAACAGTTCGTTAAATTGTTTTTAAGAAGGGAAAAAACTGATATATCTTAGAGTATGTTCAATCTTTAAGCATGTTATTGTTTTTTTTCATTGCGCAGTATATATATATTTTTTTAACAAAAATGTTAGCTAAATTGATATGTTGAAACATGTTTTTATTTTGTTATGAATAGGTAATTTTTTTGTGAGTGTTATTGTTATATCTCATGAGTTTTTCCTGTGTTTTTTTTTTTGTATGATGTCAGAAATGTTGGCGAAATTTAAATGTTGAAATATATTTGTAATTTGCTATAAGTATGTTGCGTTTTTTTTTTGGAGTGTTCTTGTCATATTTCGTGGAATATTAGAAATTTTTTGCTTAAACGTTGGCGAAATTACAATTTGCAAACATGTTTTTTATTTTGCTATGAGTAGATAGTAATCCTTTTGAGCATTTTTTTTTATATCTTGTAAAATATTCAATTATTTAGTAGGTTGAAATGTTCGAACATGTTTGTATGTGGGTGTTAATGTTTAATTGAAATTAGGAAAATAATACATATGAATTACTTCGAAATGGTGACAAATTTTTGAATGTTTTGTAGAGATCTATAAATTTGCTTAAAGTATTTGGGAATAGAAATAGAAAAATGATGGAGAGTGCAATATGCGAGACAATTTGTGAAGTATATGTGTTTATAGAGATCTATAAATCTGTTTTAGCAAGTTGAATTTTATCGTGCGTTGCATGTATTTTTGTTGTAATTTGTGGTATATCCTGTCGTAATATTTAGGAATTTGTAATTGTGAGCATGTTCCTATATTTTAGAACTTTTTTTTTTTGGGCAATTTCAAATGTTTTCTTTTTTATTTGCTGTCCGTGAATTTTGATGTAGTTCATTTTCCGTGAATTTTGATGTAGTTCATTTCGTTTGTAAGTAAGTAGTATTCTAATTTATTTGCAAATAAGTAGTACAAATAAGCAATACATTTAATCTCGTGGGTAATATTAAATGTTCAAATGTATTTCATTTCTTTCGCGAATTTTGATGTATTCCAAATTTCTTGGAACTAAGCAGCATTCCATTTTTTTTTCTTGGAACTAAGTACTACAAATAAGTAATTTTTTTGTTCTATTGAAATGAGTTTGAAGACGGAAAATACAGGAAATATCTGCTATTTTTTTGTAGCTGAACAGGTGTAATAGTTTATTTTTTCTTTGTGGGAAAAGGAAAGTAGGAAAAAAAAAGGATTGGGAAAAAAATCCGTGAATTTTGATGTAGTTCAATTCGTTTGCAAGTAAGTAGCATCTCATTTTTTGTGCAAATAAGTAGTACAAATAAGTAATACATTTAATATGATGCGGTTAAATATTATAGGTTGGAAATTATCGCGTAAGAGTTTAAGTAAATATGATGTATATATTTTTTTGTATTCGATCATGTAGAAACGCACCGTGGGCATTGTGATTTAAAATGTTCAAATTCATCGTAATTTCTCGTCTGGAGTATCTGAACATATTTGGTAATTTTGGAAAATGAAGAAAAAAACTTGCAAACGGTCTTGTTTTTTCTAGAAATTGTGGAAGTAAAATGGTAGCACGTGTCAGGAACCTAACACTTTGAAGAAATGCTTGTAATAAGATTTAAAGTTACGTTAATTTATCTGATGCGGTTAAATATATTTGTAAATATTAATTCATTCGAATCGATGTGGTTTTTGTTTTTTGTCTTAAATATTTAATTTGACTGTAAAAAAAAATCGAACTTGTAAATATACGCATTCAAAAGTTGTTTAGTTTTAATTTTGTTGTGATTTGTAAAAAAAAAACTACACCTATAAGTTTATTTAATTTTAATAATTGTTAAACTTGGGAAGATATTCACAATTGTTTTTTCTGTTCGTTTGTTAAATGTTCAGTTTTGGAATGCAATTAAATTTGAATTTTTCAATATTTTTAATTTGATCGTACGTCATAAATAAGCAAAAAAAAAAATTCTGTTGTTATGCTGCTATGTTTGTCATACTATTCCTGGCCTTGTGGTAAAATTTAGAATCGAAATTGTTTAGATTTCAGAATGTTGCAGATTTCGAAATTATTGAAATTCGAAGACAGCTTACGTTTTAAGATTGTTTGGACTTTTGGAATTGTTAAAAATGGGAATCTATTTGGATTTGAATTTCTCTAACGTTTGCAAAACATGGCCGATTTGAAGGACTTTTTAGGAAATTTAAAACTTCCAAATTTAAATTATGATTGGATGACATAATTAGGTAGCATTTTTTTGTGGTCATTTTAATATGTTTTTTATATTTTTCTTCTGAATATATTTAAAGTCATTGAATTTGCATTTATAGCAACATAAGATGGTCTATATTATTTGGAATTTTGAAAGTTTAAAATCAGCTGGAAAAGGTTCTAAACTGTTTGGATTTTTTTTGGATTTTTAAAAAAATTTAATTTTTTAGAAACTGGTATGAATTAAGAATTTTAAAAGGAAACAGTGAAATCTATATTTTTTTACATAGCGCGAAGGTGGGAAATGAAGGTTTATCTATGATTTGAAATGTGCAAGATTTGAAACAGTCTGGAAAAGGTCACGAAGTATTTAGAATGACTACTTTGGTTTTTGCAAATATTTGTAAATTTGTTAGAATTTATTTGGATCAACATTTCAGTTGTTTGTAAACTGTTTGGATTTTTTTTAAATTTAATTTTTTAGAAACTGGTCTGAATTAATAATTTCAAAAGGAAACATTGAAATCGATATTTTTTGAAATAGTGCGAAGGTGGGAGATGAAGATTTATTTATGATTTGAAATGTGCAAGATTTGAAACATTCTGGAAAAGGTCACGAAGTATTTAGAATGACTTCTTTGTTTTTTTGCAAATATTTGAAAATTTATTTGGATCAATATTTGAAGTGTTTTAAAAGTAGTGCTGGGAAAAAAATAACAGGATGGAAAAAAAAAAATGGGCCGAGGCAGGCGCTCCGCAGGCAGGCCGGCCCAGTGGACGGCCCACTGCTCAGCCCAGGCCCGTGTCGTCACTGCGTGACGTCGCCCGTGGCGACAGGCCGGCGGCGACGTTGACCTCGCCGGCGGCGCACCCGCGCGCTCTGGGACGCGTGACTGGCCGCAACAGATGCGGCTCGTCGCGGCGTGCGCGTATGTGGCGGCGCTGCCGCGCGTAGGTCGTCGGAGCTCCGTCGGCGGCGGCCGGAAGCGGCGGCGACCCGCGGGCTAGGCGCGGGAAGGCGGCGGCGATTCCCGTGCGGCCGCGGCGTCCCGGGACGTGGCGCTCGGCCAGGACGGAGCGGCGGCGACGGCGAACCGCGTCGTGGTCTTCGATCCGAGCTCGGAGACGTGCTGCGGCGGCGGCAGGCGTCGGCGGCCGGCGGCGTTCTCCGCGCCGTTCGCGAGAGAGAAGAGGAGGGGGGGCGGTGCGTGGCGGTTTTACAAAAAAGAACCTGGACTTTCCCAAAATTACGAAGAGGTCCCTGGAGCGGAATTTTCTGAGAAGAACATCTAATTTCCGTCCCCCCGCGTGCTTCTCCGCAAAAATCCGCGGCCCGCTGTGAGGCTGACGCGCGGGGCCCACCACTCACTGTAGCGTACTGTAGAAATCTACAGTAATAACTGTAGCTAGCTACAGTGGCGCGGGCGTCTCTCAGGCCGCGAAATCGCACAGCCATTATACACTCGCTATGTCGACGTAGTTACGAGCCACATCTGAAGGGAATGTCTGATGAATGAATGAAAAAATGAATTTGAATTAGACCAGGTAAAAAGGTGAATCCCTCTCGGAGAAGACAATAAGAAGGAGAAGGGGGAAGATGACATTGTAACGGAAAAAGGCGTAGTGCCTGCACTCGTTTCTGGGCAAAATTCAACGTCATGCCTCTGTGCAGACGCATAATTTTTCCGTCTATTACATAGACTGGTACGTATGGATTTCTCATGTGCCGCCCCCCGTGTCGCCAGAGGAGGAGGACGACGCGCGCGGGTTAGGTCTATTACATAGACTGGTACGTATGGATTTCTCATGTGCCGCAAACTTCACCTTAAACGAGGTTTGGTCGCCGGTGTTACTGTGTTGTTACATCTGTGACATACATTGACTCATCACTCACGGCAACGTAGTTCTGCATAGGCTTCGCCGTGTAACGACAGTTAGGTGCGCACGGGCGCGCCAAGTACACCACATAATCTCACAGTGGGTTTTCGCAGAATTAATTACCGCGTGAAGTAGTAAAACGTCGGGTTTGTTTTTTCACATCTTAGCTACACTACCACACAGAACCCCCTCATCATAGCGGGAATGCCTCGTCGATCACTAATTCTTGATTTCACAACGATTAGTCATAACTAACAGATCGTATATAGTATATATATATCCGTGCTTGATGAGCGGTTCATATTTATCTCTCTCAAAAACTTTATTTTTTCACTTAAAAAATTTATGAAAAAACCGTAAATGCTTATATGGATGTCTAGTACGCACATATATATTTTTATGGAAATATGTTTCTATTTATGTCTACATAAAAAAGACAAGTGTGAAGACCAATTTTTCTGAGAACCTGCTTGTGGTAGGATGGTTAGGAGGGTGGTTATACCCCCAGCCCCACCAGAGTTCAGACCTGAGGTTTCACACTGGTATTTCTCATTTAGGCGGAATATTATTTAGTGGGAGGCGACGGCCCGTCGACAGCGAGGCGCCTATGGTGGCTTCATCAATTTCAAGACCAGACCCACCGACTCAGTATCTCGGAGGGGCTCAGAGGGGTAGGGTGTGTGCGTGTGTTCATAGGGGTGAGTGTGTGCTCGTGTATGTGAGCGTCTGCGTTTATACTGTGTTTCGCAAAAAAAAAAGATTATTTTTTCTCAGTGCATACTTAGGGCCACACTTTTCGTGTAGCCCAAAATACAACGTATAATAACTCGTTCACGGAAATCAACTTTTATGTATTTGTACAAAAAGCCGTATATGTTGAAACTTTTGACTATAATTTGTTTTGAATTTCTGAAAACAATGGACTACATGTAGCTCGAGAGTCATATGTTAATGAAAAATCCCGGTCCACAGTTTATACTGAACATTAAAGAGAAAAAGCACATCCACTTGTTCCATACACCTTTTCATCTCTGGAAACAATCCCAAAGGTACTACATAATGGTGCGTTATAAAACTACATTTGCCACATTTCTCGTTAGTTGCTCTTCCTGGGAAAATAAATTAGTCCCAAACCCATGCATCTTACTTTGCTGTAAATTAAGTATATAAACGTATTATTTGAAAAAATATTATCTGAAACATGCACACCCCTTTTAATTAGGAATTAATACTTTTTTTGCTGTTGTAGATAAGTATTGAAGTTGTTGGACCGACAACACTCATCAAACATGCTTACAAGTCCTCTCTGTCTCTCTGGTGGTTGTATTTTGGAGAGAAGTATTCTAAGTTGTATGCGCACTCACTCGATCCAACCAAGGTTTATATAGTAGCAGTAAATTACAACGGATCACTGTAGTTACTCGTGTAGGAACACATACCACCATCATATACTTTGCTTGCACTAGCTGTACTTCGAGATCAATTCACTTTTAGCTTCACACACTCCATGCACTATATCCGAACAAGCAGAAGAATAACTTAGGATGGAGGAAACACACCTACTGCTCTAGCTACTAGCTAGGAACCTCTAATCAAACAGCAAGAGGAAAGAATCCTAACAGAGGCCTATCATTCTACTCTCGCCTCCGGTGAATCGAAGGAAAGGTCTCACATCCTGATCAAATTTCTTTTATCAAGGATGAAAGTTTTATGAGAAGCTTTTTGATGAAGTATTGTTGATTACGTTTTTTTTAGAAAAGGGGAGAATCCCCAGCCTCTGCATCACGAGGATGCACACAACTGTTTTATTACATTTTTTGCCAAAGTATCATGTACCAATTATTACAACTCAAGCATCAGAAAGCGTAGCGATAAACACTAGCCAGCGAAAAACAACAGGAATGAAACACTTATGCATCACTTAATCTATTGAAAATCTGCCAGCCAGCTAAGTTGTAGAACGCCCGGGCGACCTTCTCAAGCCGGCCACACCCAGCAGCCACTTCCTCCCGTTGCTCCAATGGGAGGAGGAAAGACCACGCGCCAAGTAGGGAGGTAACTTTGTAAATAACCTGCAAATAGTTCATATGCTTGGATTTGTTAAAAACTAAATCATTTCTACACGTCCACAGGGACCAAAGAATAGCACACACGCCTACTCGTACACGTGCTTTATCTATTTTTTGCATCCCTCTCAACCAATTCCCAAACATATTCGTGATATTGGCTGATGGTGGTAAATCAAATGTGAATTCGATAATTCGCCAAATGAAACGCGCTGGAGGACAAGTTAAAAACAAATGCTGAATTGACTCCGTTGAGTCACAAAATTCGCATTTAGTGCACCCTTTCCATTTTCGTTTAACAAAATTATCTTTTTTTCGAAACTAGCCAATCCCTTTGATTGATTAAGTCGAAAAGATTTAGACAATTTATAAGGAAAACCGGCCGAAAACCATACAATACAACGCACCCCGCTGGCCCCAAGGTCGCGCCCCAAACTAGGTCGATGACCATGTCGCCCTAGCGACCAAAGCTGACACAACTAGCTCGACACAACACGGCGGAGGCGAGCTCAACGCAACATCGTGGAGGACCAACATTTTGAGTCATCCTTGCTATCTAGCAAAAATACTAGTGCGCTTCACTGCAATGGGGCAAATTCAAGGGACTGAAGTAGGATGGTAACTTTTTTTAAATATGTCCAGAACCGTCGCCTGTTCATATCCGGAAATGTGGTTTCGGTAGGTAGCGCGCGGATGCTTCAGAGAAGGACGTCTCGCTCGTGGCCTCTCTTCTCATGTCAAAATGAAAATTTTATTTAGCAAGTGTGGTACACACATGCATGCATATGGGGCACGAGGCCTTGCCTAACGAAATAGCGAATGGTTGTTGAACGGAATGACAAACTGAAACTGACAAAGACGACTGCACTACTAACTGTCAGAAAAATAAGTAGAAGACGACTGCACTTCTCAGTTGTTTTCTCCAGAAGTCCGGCCTCACCC
Source organism: Poa pratensis (assembly GCA_947311845.1). Taxonomy (NCBI): domain Eukaryota; kingdom Viridiplantae; phylum Streptophyta; class Magnoliopsida; order Poales; family Poaceae; genus Poa; species Poa pratensis. The sequence continues at coordinate 800,251 of CAMZMU010000061.1, read as the reverse complement.
ATACTACTAATACAAGTCGGTGGTAGTTCTACAGCACTGAAATCATTTCCACACACATTTAGTGTTGTTCTCAGGAATCAGACACATAATCCTGGCATGCTAATTGTGCCTTTCCGTTAACAAATATGTCGACGTAGTTACGAGCCACATCTGAAGGGAATGTCTGATGAATGAATGAAAAAATGAATTTGAATTAGACCAGGGAAAAAGGTGAATCCCTCTCGGAGAAGACAATAAGAAGGAGAAGGGGGAAGATGACATTGTAACGGAAAAAGGCGTAGTGCCTGCACTCGTTTCTGGGCAAAATTCAACATCATGCCTCCGTGCAGACGCATAATTTTTCCGTCTCATGCTACCCACCTGCTCCAAATCCTCCTGAGAATGAACGGATGCTTTCAGAGAGTCTCAATATAGATAGACAGGGCCATCATCGACCAAGGTCTCTCTTTTTCCAGTTTAACCCCTCACCGGGATAACTCCAGGCAGGTTAGTTGGATTATTATCTTATATCTCTCGTCACTTGTTACCAACTCGATCTGCGAATTAAATGACCGACAGAACCGGTCTTGTAGATTGTGACACCTAGATCTTTGCTAAACACTAGAAGATGAGCACTACCAGACACCGGGGTTGGTTTGTAACGACTAAATCTTACTAGAAATAAAAAAATCATGAGACGATGGCCTTCCAACGACACCAACAGACACTTCTGCCAAGCCGAGTTGCAGGCATCATAGACGGAGTAGCAATGTCTGCCGAACCGACCGGAATGGATGTGTGTGTGACATTCCACGAGAAATAGTTAATCTAGAGCCCAATGATGTGATGTAGACAAGTGTTGTGTGCAGACAGGCTTAGCTTAGCTGACTGTATCCATGAACTAGGCTGGCTGGACCATTCATACCGTTCAGAATAAAACAAATATCTTCAGCTTTGGGCCGTGCTTAGTCTCAGCAGCAAACCTGTCTGCTTTGCAACTCATCATGGTTAACAGCATGTAAAGAGGACCACCGCAAAAAAAAAAAAAAAAAAAAACATGTAAAGAGGTATCTACACTGTTCTTATAGGCAGCTTTGGGATATGGTACAGGAGGAGGGTTCAAAGCGGTGAGTCTGATGGTTGCAGCGGAGCACAAAAGTAAAGATAGATCCGCTTCATCATTCTGTTCCCGCATCATTCGCATATGAAATTTTTGTTTTCCCCCATCATGTTCGTTAATTCATGGCGCGCGGGTGGGATTGATCGACCACTTGCAGCTGCATTGGCCATCGGATCAGCCCATCGGTTCTAATCATTTCCGCCGGCAAAAGCGATAACAGATGCAGACTCGCACATCTGGACTCTAGACCCGACTGGCGGTGTAGTATGGAAGTTTGTATGAAATTGCAAAGGATAACTAGAATCCATGGATACTTGTAGGTTTTATACTGGTAGCTCTACTATATAATAAACCATTGGGCTTAGCTCAGTTAGCAAATCGTGGTTGTGGCATGTGGACACTGAGGATCACGTTTGACGGTCCAAATTATCTACTCTTTCCTTCCGTTCACTTTTATAACGCATAGCAGATATTTCAATTTGGTCTTCATACATATCAAAATGAGTGTATCTAAACATATTTAGTGTGTAGATTCACTCATTTTGATATGTATGTAGACCAAACTAAAATATCTACCATGCCTTATAAAAATGAACGGATGGAGTACTTTAATTAGTCCTTGCTGAAATGCTATGAAACTATCCGAAGACGTTGTTATTATGGATTATACACTGGAAGTTGTAGACAACTCACATGATAGCGAGTTAGCAACCCATAAATTTCATTAAAGAGGAACCCTGAAAGTTCCAAACCGCATGAACCAACGGTAAGATCTAGATTTTTCTTACGAGGACCCTTACAAGAAAACATGGGTGAAAGGTTTTTTTTTACCTTATAATCTAGACAAAGAACGATAGATATATTTTAAACAAAATAGCTATATATCAGATGATACAGATTCACGGTGTGTGTAGTAGTAACATGTGCTGGGCTGATGAATGGCAAACATATCCTAGTGTGTCATATGATAACGATACACGTAACAGAATTGACCATTCCGAGGCGACCGGCCATGGGTCGTTGTGATGCCCCCTTCTTCGTTGCTAGACCCCGCGGCGAATGACTTGGTGGGGCAAAAGGTCTAATTATTTTTGCGCACTCTGTCAGTGTATTTTATTTCCCTTTTATGATTTCTTTTCGTTCTTGTTTTAAGCTTTTCTGTTTGTTTCCCTAACTTTTTGTTTTCTTTATTTATTATTTTCGGCTTACTTACCCTTGTTTTTTCATACTTATATTTTTTTATATGTATTTCTTTATGTTTTTGCATGTTTCATAATTTTTATTTTATATATTTAATATTTTTTTCATGAATTTAACAAATAATAATAAAAATGTACTCCCTCTGATCCATATTAATTGTCGCAAAATCAGATGTATCTAGCACTAAAATGTCTAGATATATCCGATTCAGCGATAATTAATATGGATCGGATAGATCACCTTTTGTAAATTAATTAGATATTATCACTAGACTTTCCTGAACCATCCATTTGATCCCCACGGTCGTGACACCACTTTCTAAACAAAAGTTGAATTTTTGTTCAAACATAATTTTTTAACAATGTTATTTTTGTTCATCTAAAGGGATAAAATTAGGTAGGTGGACAGTTTTGCTCAAACATACACAATTTGTTCAAAATACACATTGTTTTTGCTGGTTACACACACTAGTACAGAACGACACATCGGATACCTCTCTATGGAAATGGCAGGCGTTAGGCGACGGAGAATCGCGCTTTCCGCGCGACCAGTGCGTACAAACCTGACCTGGGCCGTGGCTGGCCCGTCAACGTAGGTAACGGAGAAAGTATTAACTCCATTACCCATAGTATTGGCAATGGTCTTAATTCTGGCTCCGTTTCCGATATGTGCCTCTATAGCAACGGAGACTTTTGGGTGTCCGTTTCCAATGTGGACACGTTCCATCTTCTTGGAATTCGAAGCGAGGCGGAGTAACTGCTATGGCGTAGTGGCGCCGCGGCACCGTCCATCTCAGTACGCCACTTCGCCGCATCCATGGATACTCCTAGCAACTCCTCGGGCGTTCGCCGCAGCAGTTTCCCGCTTTCGCTGAATTGGAACCGCGTCGTCGTGCCGGAGGCCGTCGCGCAGAGGCACTGGCAATATAGGAGGCCAGTGCCCTGGTCAAATGTTAGCCTCCCCGCTGGCTGGCGGGTCAACGACAGGAGGGTGCCTATGTCGCCGGAAGAGGACGCGGGATCCTCGGGCGCCCGCGACCATAGCCGCTCGCCTCGGCGGAGAGACGCTCGTCCGCGGTCGCCTGGATGGAACCGCGTCATCGTCGGGCAGGCCATCGCGGAGCGGCACTGGCAATATAGGAGGCCAGTGCCATGGTCAAAGGTTCGGCTACCCGGTGGCTGGCACCTCAACCGCGCGTCGGTGCCTATGCCGCCGGAAAGAGTTGAGCTGCTTCAGAGCCGCCGGCTCCTCCTCCCGCCGGAGCTGCGCGACGATCCTGCCTACGACGACGACGAGATGTGGGAGGGGCGCACGGGCGGCGATGACATCGTCGGCGAGGAGCCGCGACGACACGGACGACTACACGGCTCTCCTCGCATACGAGCAGGAGAAGGCGGAGGCCGAGGAGTAGTTATAGTTATTTATTTTTATGTTCTTCAACTTCAATACTAGTAGAGATCACTACAAGCCCAGTGTGTCAGTGAAAAAAATCAAAGGAAACGGTTGTTTATACCCTCCGTTTTCGATGTTCTACTTTGCTATAAATGCGCCCTTCACACAGCCCTAAACTCTATCGCTCACTCTCAGCCTCACTCTCAAAGTGTGGCGGCGCCTCCACGCAGCACCAGATCTTAGCTCCACCGTGGCGGCGCGCATCTCCCTCCCTCCGATCGTGGCGGCGCGCATCTCCCTCCGACCGTGGCGGCGCGCATCTTCTTCTCCTCCGACCGTGTCGGCGCGCATCTTCCTCTCCGCCGACCGTGGCAGCGCGTACCCGTTCTTTGCTCCACCCGGGCAGATCTCGTCGCCTGATCTGTAGCTGGAGGGCGCATGGCGTGTCGATCCGAGGACGACGAGGACGACTACGTACTCCCGCCGCCAGATCCAAAGGTAATACATCTATTTGTGACCGGCCGTCGTGCCGACGAACTAGGGTTGTTGTCATTGTTCTGCTTAGGTTTTCTTCCATAGGACACTCATGAACAGAACTAGAATTAGGGTTGTAATACATCCGAGGACGACTACGTAGTGTCGCTCGAAAAGAACATAACTAGCACAAATCGGTAGTGTATGAAACTCATGGCTGACTTATCTCCTTTGCAAAACAGATGTACATTTCGGTGACACTGTATAAAAAGCCGGGTCCTTAGCCAAGGTGCACTTGTCGTCCGGCATAATTGTTGGTACACAACAACTATGCAATGGATTTGTAAGTCTGTTATTCTGTCTTATGCATCCTTTTGTGTTGTATGTCCTTTATGCTAGATGTATAGTGAGCTAACATGGAGTCATATATTCTCTATTTGCATTTCAGTGACCACTTTACAAAAGAGGCACCTTCAGTACATCATCACTCGCTTATTGCACTATGTGCAGAGCATGGTGCTGATCCGTTTAGCTCATTTAAATGAGCTAACTACAAGGTCGGGACAAAGCGGCGAGTTGATTATATTTTGGCGACACCGTCCAAGAAGAAGATTCAATTCATGAACTCTAACAGCAAGTCATGAAGATAAATTAAGTTGGAAATGACAAGGATAAGTTTAGAGAGGCATGACATAGATAGATTTAGCTAGACATGTCAATGATAGATTTAGAGAGGCATGACAATGAAGATAAGTAATTGGTTGTCTTGTGATGCAATGTATCGGTGACATTTGTTATACCTTATGAATGAATTTGTCAGCATTTTTGTGCTTCTGCTGTGAAATTTTAAATGTTCAGTGCCAAATCTATTCCTGCTCTAGGCTTATGAAGAAACCTCAATGCAAACGAGCAGAAACAGAATCTCCGTTTCTGATGTCCAGATACATCGGCAACGGAGACTGGATGGCAACCGTAGCCAAAATCAAGCCTCATCGGTGACGGTTTTTCTTGTCCGTTGCCGATGAGAGCCTTCACATCAGTGACAGGGTCGGGGACACGGACCTTTTTTCCGTTTCCGATGGGCTTTTTGGCCCGTTTCCGATGTGTCGTTCTGTACTAGTGACAGTACACATTATTTTTGCTGGTTATACATGAACTTGAAACATAATCAATACACAACAGTCTTGTGATATACTAACAACAAGTACCATGTGCGGTTTGCCCATGTGGAAATCAATAATTAATGATATAGTGTAGATATGTGGGCTTTTTTTACTTAGTTCATCCGACATTGAAATATTTTTTTGTCAAAGTGAATTAACTATATTTTAAAATTTAAAATAAAAAACATGCAGCCAACATAATTTGTCTAACTTGAGGGGGGTCCCTTTTTTTAAGAACTTTGAGGGCCTCTCTTAGACAGTTAGACTTGTACTGTGGCCATCGGGTTGGCGGAGAAGGAAAAGCTAGGCTGAAATTACTACCTATATTAAAGCAGTACAAAATCGCGGCCTCTCAGCCACCCGCGCACTGTAGAAGTCTACAGTGCGCGGTGGGCCCCACATGAATAGTATTTTTTTTTGCGATTTTTTTTTCCAAAAAAATACATGTCCGCGTTCGCGCACTTCTAAAGTTAATCTTTTTTTTTGTGACTTTTTTTAATTTTTTTTTTGTTTTCCAAATAAAAAAACTGTCCGCGCTCGCGCACTGTAGAAGTCTACAGTGTTCTACAGTGCGAAGGTGGGACCCACATGAACAGTATTCCTTTTTTTGTGATTTTTTTTAAATTTTTTTTGTTTTCTAAAAAAAATATATACAAGGAATATATGCGCGACGACGAGTAGGTTCCATTCCCCTGAATAGTTTCAAGTTTTGTCGACATTTTCGATACAATATCGCGGCCTCTCAGCCACCCGCGACTGTAGAAGTCTACAGTGTTCTACAGTGCGCGGTGGGCCCCACATGAACAGTAATTTTTTTTCGATTTTTTTTTCCCAACAAAATACCTGTCCGCGTTCGCGCACTTCTACAGTTCATCTTTTTTTTGTGACTTTTTTTTTGTTTTCCAAATAAAAAAACTGTCCGCGCTCGCGCACTGTAGAAGTCTACAGTGTTCTACAGTGCGAAGGTGGGACCCACATGAACAGTATTCCTTTTTTTGCGATTTTTTTTAAATTTTTTTGTTTTCTAAAAAAAAAATTATATACAAGGAATATATGCGCGACGACGAGTAGGTTCCATTCCCCTGAATAGTTTCAAGTTTTGTCGACATTTTCGACACAACTTTTAAACACTGTTTTCCGGTAATAGTTTTTTAAAAGTTTTCCGTTAATAATTTCTTCAAAATATTTTTCCCACAGCGAACAAATTTTTGCCTGCATGCCTACCTATATTAAGGCGATGCAAATCGCCACGCCCTCAGCGCTCCACCCATGAAAATCACTGAAGAAAGCTACAGTTATGAACACTGCCAGCCCCCCCCCCCCCCCGCCGCAACCCGCGCCGTTCGTAGCTGATCCAACGGTTCCACTGCGATCCCCGCGGCAATTTTGCAAACAACGACAAGCAACCCCAAAAAATACGCCTCAGCCCTCATTTTATCGAGCGGAAGGACCTAAACATAATTTGCCAAAAACGGAAGGACTCCGCCGAAAAAAAACACGTAGAGCCCCCTTCCCTCTCTTCTCTCCCCGCGCAAGCCGAGCTCGCCGGCGGCGCCGCCGCACCTCCCCGCCGCTCCGGTCCTCACCCCTCCAATCGAAGCACGCAGCGGCCTCCGCAATCGCTGCCTCTCCCTCCTCGCCCGAAATCGCCTCGCCGAACTTCGCAGACTCGCCGCAATCGAGCCCGCCGTGGTCGCCGTCTTCCGCTGCATCTGCACGTCGCAAGCCCCAGTTCCGGCCACACAAACGCAGCGGCACCGCCGCCCGCGGCCGCCTCGCGTGCACGCGCGTCGCCATCGCCGGCGTTGCCACTTCCACCGTCATCCTGACGTCACGTAAAAAGTATATGAAAATGGTAGAAATTTTTTTCCCGGACTATTTCATGTTTGAATAATTCAAATTGCCACATTTTCAAGTTCGAATTTTACCCACAAAATAAAAACCTTTTAAACTGTGATTTACAATAATCTTCCAACCAAAAAAAAAGATAGAAATCACATACAATAGAAACCAGAAAAAAATAATTAATACAGGAAAATGGTAGGAATTTTTTTCCCAGACTATTCCATGTTTGAATAATTCAAATTGCCGCATTTTCAAGTTTGAATTTACCCCACAAAATAAAAATCATTTAAACTGTGATTTAAAATAATTTTCCAACAAAAAAATAGAAATCACATACAATAGAAACCATAAAAAATAATTTCCCAAAATAATTCTACTCCAAAAAAAAATACAGGCTTTAAACTTAATTTTCAAAAAAAGATTCCAAAAAATCACAAAAATTGAAAATAGATTTCAGAAATTCACAAAATCAGAACCTTTTAATCTACGAATTACAATAATGCATGGCCTCCCATGTCATATTCTTATTCTTTTCGGAAACAACTTCACGCACTGCTCATAATTCCGGTATGTGGGGCCGCCCTATTTAACCAATTTCATTAACACAAAAAAAAGATCGACAATTCATGACATACGATTCAAAATTTGAAAATTCCAAAATTTCAAATTCCTTTACTTATTTTTATTAAAGGCGCGGCGTGCCGACGCGCCACAATTCAACTAGTCTCCAATATATGGTACTACGAAGCAACGTCAGCCTTCCATCGGCCTGGATTCCATTAATAGGAAGGTTATTGGGCTGGGTGTAGTCCACCGGCGAAGCTTTCGCTACTCGCCAGTAGCCCCGGTAGTCTGCTAGTGGACCTGCACATTGATGGCCCAGATGTAGAAAATCATGCAGCCACTGGCACCATTCTCCAGTAATATGGGCGTTCTTCAGTTGATCATTTTTTTGGTTGTAAGCTCAGTTTCTTTAGAGAACTAGTTGTAAACTCGCTTGATCATGCGATGGCTGCAGGTGTTCTACACATATAGCTTGAGCAAGCAGGGGAAAAACTCGGAGTCCTTAACTTCAACACTGTTTGGAACGAGAAATTTTATAGTACTTACGTCACAAGTATATTTCATGAGTGATTACATGAAGAATCTGATCGTGTCAACTGTTAAGAAGAGTTTGATTGTGTCAAGGACATTCTCTACCCTGGGATCATCAAGGACATTCTCTACCCTGGGATCAACACTAGGCCCTTTCTAGAACTTGCTCTGCTCTTCTGATCTACCATGTGAGTTACCGCATAAAACGATGCAGCAGTGCAAACGCATAATATTTTTCCTTTCACAAGCACTTGTTTGCTCAAATACATCAGTACATGGGTGTAATGGGCTTTGATCCAACTTCTTGGAACAACATTCCATTTTTTTTTCTAGTGACATACATCAAAACCAACTGAGCATAACTCAGCCTGGTTTAGTTTCGTGTGGTGGAACCAGCTCAACTAGATTCAAGTTCTCGACCTAGAATGGATGCTCTATCTGAATTTATTTTAGAATTTGTAAGTGATGCTCACATTTATTTGTAGTTGTATGTTCATATCAGTTGGGTGCAATAGACTAGAAAGTTGTATTTTAGGTGCTTGAACAATTAAAATGTCGGGACACATATATTCAAGAAGTAATGATCGATTATATGTCAAATCTGCAATATTATTTGAGAAAAAGTTCCGCGAACAATTGACTGCAAGTTAACGATGCTACCCTTATTCTCTGATATGTTAAGTAGTCTCAGTATCGTGCTCGAAGCCTCGGAAAAATCAGCGCTCTCTAATATGTTAAGTAGTTTCAATATTCATTAATTCTTGGTGGGTTTCTTGCGTGCTTTCTGGTTTCGTCAGGTGCAAGTGAAGGTTCCAAGGCTCCAAACTAATGCGTCTTTCTCGGCAAGAAGTTTAGTTTTTTTTTTACCAAACAGGCACCTCCGTCGATTTCATACAAAGAAACCGCCAGAATTCTTACAGAGTGTCATAGTAAAGTAAAAACTGAAACGGAAAGGTGCAAACTCTACGAGGGATCTACTGCACGCTCCCCCTACTAGCTCACATAGGAAGAGACATCCATGCTCCATTTGGTTATCTACAAAGAGATATCCAGGACACCCAGGAAAACAAAGAGGGCAAGACATCACATAGTGAGCCTCGCCATCGATGCATGGAGCCCAAGCGTGAGCTCTGGAAAGTGCTTCTTGGATCACCTTCTTCAGCCCTCCACACCATCTTCAAGGCTTCTTTTGCCTTGGGAGATGCAACGCCCACATGTTCAGAAAATTGCACAATCTAAAAATTACTGCAGCGGGGTCACCAGGGAAAGCAAGAGTCATTTCTTGTTTTCCATATTGTCCAGCAAACTGTCGCACTCCGCAAAGGACCAGCTTCTTTTGATCAGCGGGGAAGGAGTAAATCCAGGCACCAGCCATGTCCTCTGCAAGAAGTTCAGTATGTTGATATTAATTGTGTATGTACTATATACTCTCTCACGTTTCTAAATAGGCGTATAAATTGAGTTAAAAAGTAAACACTTTCTAAGTTTGACCAGTTATATATACATAAATATAAATATTTAGAATACCAAATCAGTATCAATAGATCCATCAAAAGATATATTTTCATAATATACTTATTAAATATTTTAGTTGCTGATACACCCTTTTATATATTTGATCAAATTTCAAAAAATTGATTTTTTTTTAATCAAATTTATACGCCACCTATTTAGAGACAAAGGCAATATATCACAAAGTTTCATTGTGCTCGAAGCCTTGGGGAATATCAGTGCCTCATATGTTAAGCTATTTCAGTATTCATTCTTGGCCTCTTGGGGGAGTTTTTGCTGTATAATATCTTGTCAAATGCTTTCTTGTCTGGTTGCGCAAGTGAAGGTTCTAAGGCTCCAAACTAATGCGTCGGCAATTTCTCGGCAAGAAGTTTAGTACGCTGATAGTAACTACGTACGCAATATATACTATGATGCATTCCTCGAACGATTTTCATTTGTCAGTGCAAGTTACCTGCAAATTCAGTCAGTTAAAATACGAGAAACGTTAGAACAAATTAGAGAACCGTACACGTACGTGTGCGCCTCAATAGTCAAATGGTTAAATTCCAGGAAAGTCATCAAGTATGTAAAAACATCCACATCAATAGAACTGTTTGCTAGCGAAATGAATGATGTCATTAAGGAGCTAAAGGGGGTGGCTGTTGTTTTCGTGTGCTATGTGACAAGTCCATATTGCCTGCATTAAGCGTATTGATTAACAGGGGGTGGTGGCCAGCATATGCTGGGAATCTAACGTCAACACATCTGTGTGCTGATTCGAGCAGCCACCTCATTGGAGATGCCAAAGTGGTTAAAATAAGAGGCAGTTCATCGGTTGCGTACGGGTATGCATGATGGGAACTCTTTTCATGCATTATTGGACGGGTCACTTTTCTGTGGGCTCAGCAATCACAATACAGATCTCACATTTTGGGTTGAATGCACCAAACATCGGTGGCTTGAGATCGGCCTGTAGTATCTACTGCAACGAAGTTGGGATTTTTACCGCTGTAGGAAAAATAGTGGCTGGGATTAAATACGAGAGCAAAGATTATAGGTTGGAGTATATGTTTACAAATAAGATATGAATCCATCTAGAAGTAGAGAAGAAATATATGGTGTAGTCATTTATACCATGACGACATCATCAACCTAGCTTTTCCACAATCTTAAAAGCCAAGTATGACATAGAGCACACAGATGGCAACGAGTCTTTGGTCTGTCCCAACCCTGCGGTCTAACTCGGCCAGCATAGGAAATGATCCGCATCTTTCCAATGAACTGATGATGTCTCACCAACCTTAGAAAAGAATCTTTTCCACAACCACACCTTTAGCTAAGCTTCATGTTACCCGATTCGCTTGTGCATGCAAATCCAATTCCATGAAACCCTTTATGGTGTTGATGATAGATTGACTATGTTTAGTCAAGTTCAAAGAGTCTCTGTGAGTAACATCCAACATGTCGTGCGGCTTAACAACATCTCGAACAACCTTGCAAAATTTGCTCTCAATACTGTTGGATTTTTGTGGATTTTTTCCCAGCTTTTGCCCATTGTCCAATTAAAATCCGAAAATCTCATGGCCCATTTATATGGCTGGTTTGGGGACAAAAGTTTAGTCCCACATTGCTAGTTGGGAGAGAGTTGCACCACTTTATAAGGTGAAGTGTTGTGCTACTTGGTAAGCATGTGAGAACAGAAGGATCTCTCCCGCGCACTCCTCCTCTGCCGCCGGGTCGCGGGTTGCGGGAATCTCGCCGAGACGAGTTATATTTTTATTGTTCGGGAAAATTTAATGAGTCATTAATCAATAATTAACGGACGCGTTAATTACTCAGCCGTTTCCGATTCCTTTGGATCGTGGGGCTGTTACCGACTCGATCGTGCGGCTGGGCCACGTCCTACCAGACCTGCGCTATATATACTGGCTGGGCGAACCCTAGCCGCCACTACGCGATACACATGGTCTCTCGCCGTTCCACTTCCAGAACATTGCGCCGCCGTCTTCCAAGTCTTCTCATCCCGTCTTCCGGCGTGCACCGGTTGAAGGGACAGTGGGCCTCCGGAACCCGCCTCTTGTGATTCTGTACGGGAGAGGGGCGATCAGGTTTTTGGGGAGCGCACTCGCGCGACTACTGGCTTCGAATTCTTCCCCAACGACGACTTCTTCCCCGACATCGGCAGCCTCTTCATCGACGACATGGGTGACAACGTCAACGCCAACGCTTCTGCAGCTGCCGCACTGTATGCATTCTTAATCTTCCTGTTTCATACTTTGCTATAGTTGCTGCTTATAGTAGTTGCCCTAGATTTCATCTGTTTATCTACTGTATTGGTAGATCGCATGATTAGTTTAATTCTTATTATTCTAGTCATGTTTTGTTTACTGTTTTCGCGAATTAAATCACATGCTAGATTGCTTATATTTTCAACAATCCAAAAACCTGATAATAGGCAATTTGCATCGCCTGGCTTTCTCGCGTCAACGAAGCCGTTTCCCTTCAAAGGGCTGCTTTACAAACGGTGGTGCATGAGAGCAGTTTACTGGTTCCAAAACAGTAACTGCTATACTGCCACCAAAGGCAAGCCTGAGGGCGAGCTTAATCCTGATCAACAGGAGGCATATGAGAGGCTCGATACTCTTTTGAAGAGTGCCCTCCTCAGTATCCTTGACGACTCCATTATGGACTCGTACATGTCGTTTGATAACGGCAAGGACATGTGGGATGCGCTCGAGGCCAAATTTGGGGCCTTGGACGCTGGCAGCGAGTTATACGTCATGGAGCAATTCTATGACTACAAGATGACTGATGAGCGCTCTGTTGTACAACAGGTTCATGAGATACAGTCACCCGCAAAAGAACTTGAGCATTTTAAGTGTAACCTGCCGGACAAGTTTGTCGCCGGTGGCATTATCGCTAAGCTTCCATCTTCGTGGAGCAACTTTACTACTGCTCTGAAACACAAGAGGCAAGAGTTTTCCGTTTCAGATCTCATTGGGTCTCTTGACGTGGAAGTGAAGGCAAGAGCGAAGGACACTCGTGCTCGAGTTGCTGAGGCTGGTTCTAGTGACCACGTGGTACAGAAGAAGAATTACCAGCAGCCCCACAAGCCCAAATATAACAAGGGTAAATCTGAGGGCAAAGACAAGTCTGATGATAGGCACAAGCCAAAACAGCCTACCAACTTCAAGAAGAACAACAATAAGCCGAGGAAGGGATCATGCTATGTTTGCGGTGATCCAACTCACTGGGCACCTCGCTGTCCCAACCGCCATGAGCTGCGTGGACTGGACAACAACGGCAAGACTGCCAATGTGGGTATTGGCGACACTGAGATGAAGGAATCTGGGTACGGTATATTTCCTACCATCCTTTCAGTTTGTCATTCTCCTGAATGGTTGATTGACACTGGTGCCAATGTACATGTTTGTCCTGATGCCTCGATGTTTTCTTCTTACCAGGTCACAGGGACTTCTCCCGTGCTGATGGGGAACGGGTCACATGCTTTTGTTCGTGGTGTTGGCACGGTCGATCTGAAGTTTACTTCGGGAAAGATCGTGCGGCTGAAGAACGTTCATCATGTGCCCTCCATCAATAAAAATCTCGTCAGCGGATCGCTTCTATGTCGAGATGGTTTTAAGTTGGTTTTCGACTCCAATAAAGTTGTAATATCTAAGTATGGACAATTTGTTGGAAAAGGCTATGAGTGCGGAGGCTTGTTCCGCCTATCTTTGTCCGACTTTTGCACCAAAGTTATTAATCATATTTGCCATGAAATTTTGTCTAATATTTGGCATTCACGACTTTGTCATATTAATTTTGGTAGCATGACGTGGCTAGCTAGTTTGGATTTAATTCCGAAATTCACCACTGTCAAAGGTTCCAAGTGTCAAGTGTGTGTGTGATGCACCTAAAATGCATCTACTTTTCCAAGCACTTTGCTTCATAATTTGCTCCGGAATCTTCCCATATTTGAATAAAACTGCTGAATCTGACGCTGTTTTTAGCAAAGTCTCTTTTCTGGTTGTTTTTGCAGGAAATTAAATCGGAGAAAAATACCACGTCAATTTTTATGGAAAAGAAGGGCATCGTGCAAAAGATGGACACGAGGAAGCGTCCGAGGGCCAAAAGAGTGGGCCCCACGTGGCCAGATTCCTTGGCCACGTGGGCCCACCCATCTGGGGCCTCCGGCACCGCCTCTCCTTCGGCTTTCGTGTACCCCCTCATATATACGAAAAAGTGGCTGACCTAGAAGGAGGGGAGCTTTCGCGAAATAGAGCACCGCCGCCGCCACGATCTTCGTTTTCAGAGACAGATTGATCCAGGATTTCTCCCCCGGAGGAGGGATCCGGAGGCCGTCTTCACCGCCATCTTCACCGCCTTCATCTCCATCGACCATGAGCTCCTTCACCATCACCATGTGTGAGTAGTCCACTGTAGGCATATGAGGTGGATGGGGATTGGATGAGATTGATCATGTAATGTTACCCGTTGTCCGAGATCTTAGGGGTTTATCTTGAGGATATTTTTGTATTGTGTTGATGCAATTATGCTATGTTTAATGCTTGCTACTAGGGCCCGAGTGGCATGATTTCAGTACTGAACTTATTTTTCCCCATCATATATTTGAGTTTGGTATTTATTTGCAAAGTGTATCACCTGCTATTATGTTGAACCTGCGAACCCTAAAAGTGACATATAGGGAAAACAAGGGGAGATGTTTTAGTTTGAGGATTCTATGTGTTCATGAAGTGTTAATGCATTGTTCCGGGCTATTCGAAAGGGTAGACCTTAATTACCTGTAGTTCCAAGTTGGCCCCGGTGAATTGGGCAGGTAGGACAATAGATGTTGTGCAAATTCTCTTGGTTAGTACGCACAACTATTTACGGAACACATACCTACATATATCGGAGTTAGAGATAAGTCCCATTGCTATTTTTATCTTATTATATGATCAATCTTATTCATGCAACACCCCGCTATCACCTCATGCCTACGTTTTAAATCTCTGAGTTACACTTTCACTTTTCCGATGAAAACTGGGAAACCCTTGTTTACTACTGCTGTTTTATTTTGCTTGCTTGAATCATCCTACTGCCATAACTAGCACTGCTGCAAGTTTATTGATATACATGTGTGGTTGAGAGTGACGACTCAATTGCTAAAGTCTTATTGGTATTCTTGTGTTCCCATTGAGTCGAACTATAAATTTGGGTAATACTTCCCAACGAAGATTTCAACGATCCCCTATACTTGTGGGCATCAAGACATTTTCTGGCGCCGTTGCCGAGGAGCCTAGCTTTATTGGTAAGACAACTTGTTATCATTTATTTGCTGCACTTGCTTGTTCCCAACTATGGGAAAGGAAAAGAATACTCCGAAGGAAGTAAGGCCTTCAACTACTCGTAGAGGTACTGATTTGCCAAGTAGGCCAAACTTTTCACCTAATGTTGCTTCTGCTATTATTGCTAAGAAGAAAGAAAAAGCTTTATCTAGTTCACCATTGTCTAAGATGTCTACTAGTATTGAAAATAATTTAATATTTGGTAGCGTAGACAAAGAAGTGACACCTGAAACATCTGAGATAACTGAAACATCTGAATTTCCTGAATCTGCTATTGTTGAAAATGTGGAGTCTGAGTTGGAAGATATTGAATATTGTGATGATGAACATGAAACTTCTTCTGAGGAAGAAGATGCATTTACTATGGCTTTTATGGATTCGAATTATGATAAATTGGATAAACTTGATAGCTATAAAAATTCTCCTCTTGATGATTATTTCCCTGTTACTAAGAAAATGAATGCTCCAGCTATTAAAATTAAAGATAAAGATTATGAGTTTAGTGTTGATCCTGAAATAATTGAAAAAGCTGAGAAGTTTAAGTTTTATGGGAGAGATGATGAGTTTCCTTTTGAACACATTGCTATTTTGCATGATTTGTCTGTGCTATTTGGTAAAGATGAAATTCACCAACGCTATTATTCTTAAAGTTGTTTCCTTTTACCTTGGGAGGAAATGCTAAAACTTGGTATAATCATTTAGAACCTGGATCTATTACTAGTAAAGAGGAATGCTTGCAGCTATTCTATAATAAACTAGCAAAATGCCCGTGCGTTGCTACGGGGCTGATGAAACAATTCAATTATTTATTTTCACATAGAATAACTTTCTAGGTTCATCCAAATATGGTAAGAGTAAGATAACTATCTTGTAGGTGTGTATGCATACATCTCATTATGCCTCATGATCATAGATACTTGCTTCAGAAAGTTTTTCTTTTCCATCATTGTAGATGGTAGGAAATAAAATGTCTAGCTGTAAATGTGAACTCAAGTAAACACCACTCTTTTTTTCCCCTTTATATTAAAATTTGCACATTTGCAAATGTGAACTCAAGTAAACACCATTATTTTTTCCCTTTATATTAAAAATTGCACATGTGTAAATGACAGTAGACCTCAATACACCCACAAACAAAGTCCTAAACGCCATGGAAAATTCACACGGCTTCAATTGAAAGTTTTTTAAGACTTTAAGTGAAATGGCCATACTACGGTTGCAGATTGGAAGTCGCACGGGTATCAATCGACACAAATAAAATAAATATAGTATATCCACTTAGCACAAAAAAAGTTCTTATATTCACCTTCCTGTTTTCCTACCTACAGTATTTAACTTCTTCACTTTGCCTCCGGCTTGGGACAGGTACCGACCGAAATTAATATAGAACATGTACATGACATTTTATCAATAGGTCAAATGGAATTGGATCGATTGCAATGTAAGACACTGTGGAAATAGGAAACAGGCCATGTTAGTCTATTTCATCATGATTTTTTTCTTTTTGCATCTATAAGGATTTTGCGCATTGACCCACAGTAATCATTTTGAATAGCCAATCTCCTAATTCAGCTCACCTAATAGCACAATCTTTAATGAGACCATACAAAACGATGATGAACACTTCTGAAGCCAGTTTCTCAAGCGATCAGAGGATGTTTATAACCAATATTGTATTGCTGGTTGTGGCATGGGCATGCACGTCCGATATCTGAAGAATTGACAGGACCCTCACCATTGACGCGAACTACAAAGATCGATCCTCCATCATTCTTCTTTGGGCGATGGATTCGGAAAACATGCTCTGATCGCTAGACACTTGATACATGGATCAATCTGCTCCTCACCATGGAATGAGGAGCTCAGTAGCTCACCGCATTCCCTTCATCCCTCACGCCCAAGGAATCGACGCCAGAGTGCCCCTGTCGTCGCATCTTCTTCACCTCAGGCCACGCCGGGTCGCCGGCCGTGCGGTCGAGACGGAGGTGTAGGGGACCGGCAGGAATTGCCCCGCGTCCCGGTTCGCTTCTTTCAAGGAAGAGGATTGGGGCGGCGAGGCGGATATCCTGGAAATAGTGGCCTTTCATCATCGTCTCCACGAACGCACGCTCACCTTTCTCCGATTCACCGCACAACGATGGCTTTCTCCATGGCCAACTCCACCGCCTCCACGGCCGCAGCCGCTTCCCTCCGCCTCCTCCCGGCGCCGGCCACCCCATCCTCCTCCACCCTCCGCTTCCCGCCCATCCTCTGCCGCGCGCCTCGCGTCCCCCTTATCCGCCTCCGCCTTCAGAAAGCTCTCCGAGGCGTCCCCTGTCCGCATCTCGCAGGAGCCCACCGAGACTTTGCCCGACGAGGAGGTGCTTCCCGCCAGGCCCTGGGTCTACGCTGTGTTCTACCCCTCCGGGGATTGCTTGGATTTCTCCATTGACCGGACCACCACCTCCGCCGCCGCCGTTGACGAACGACCACGCACAACGCGTCGACGAGCGGTGCTCTCTCGCGGGTCCGACCCCGACGGACAGAGCCGGCGGCGGAGGTGCTCCAGGTCCAGTTGGACAGCGGCGGACGAGCTCCAACAAGGATTGGGATATTTCTCTTGGCGGTGGCAGTACCGTAATATCTGCCAAAGCGCAGGGGTAGAATCGGAAACTGAAAATAACGTACCAACACCTCCTCAGGCCATATTATATAGTAGAGATATTTCCCTTCAGATAAGATCCATGGTTTAACTATTGAGATTAGCAACTTTTCACAGAAAGAGAAGGAGGATCTACCCCAAGCTTGGGGGAGGTACAGTAAGATGGTTAGGAAATGTCCTACCCATGGTTTCAAGAGTAATGAAATACTTGATATATTTTACAATGGACTAACTGAAAACACTAGAGGCTATCTTGATAGTATTGCAGGTAATTGATGGCTACGTGTTGGTGAACCCCAAGAGGGGGGTTATGATGTAGACAGCAGAAGTTTTCCCTTGAATAATCTACCCAAGGTTATCAATCCAGTAGGACTTGACGATCAATCGGAAGGTTGTTGATGTTGACTCCCCCTGGCGCTAGGGAGCTTGCACCAACGTGGAATCTGCACAGACACAAACCAGAACTTTGCCCAACACGAAACAGAGAGGTTGTCAATCTCTCCGGTCTTGCAGAAACAAAGAGTTAAACGTATGGTGTGGAAAACAGCAGGAAAAACAGCAAGTAACAGGAAACAGATGATTGCAGCAGGTTGTGTAAACAGTATGAGGAAATTGGACCAGGGTCCACAGTTCACTAGTGGTGTCTCTCTCAGAACAGATAACTAGCATGTTGGGTAAACAAATTACAGCTGGGCAATTGACAAATAGAGAGGGCATAACAATGCAATACATGCCAAGATGTCTACTATGAAATCTAGTTGGGCATTACAACAAAGTACATAGACCGTTATTCCAACCATCTATGCCTAAATAATCCACCTTCAAGGCAGCATCCGCATCCTATTCAGTATTAAGTTGCTAACAACAGATTATTGCATGAAGTAAAGTGTGTAATGTAATCAATACAAGTGCCCTTGGACACTGCACCAATGTTTTATCCCTAGTAGCAACAGCACATCTACCATCTTAGACCTTTCTGTCACTGATCCAGATATCTAGAGACTGAACCCACTATCGAGCATAAATACCCCCTCTTGGAGTCACAAGCATCTACTTGGCCAAAGCATCTACTAGCAACGGAGAGCATGCAAGATCAAGAGCACATAGATAAACAACTTGAATAAACATGGTATCAATATTCATCGGATCCCAGCAAACACAACATCTAGCATTACAATAAGATGATCTTGATCATGTTAGGCAGCTCACAAGATCTAAACATGGAGGCACAAGGTAGAGAGACAACCATCTAGCTACTGCTATGGACCCGTAGTCCAGGGGTGGACTACTCACGCATCACTCCGGAGGCAGGCATGGTGATGTAGAGCCCTCCGGTGATGATCTCCCCTCCGGCAGGGTGCCGGGAAGAGCTTCAGAACTCCTCCGATCTGAGATTGACGATGACGGCCGCGACGGAACTTTTCGTGGAATATGATCGACCGTAATAGGGTTTTCGCGTCGCGGAGAATATATAGGCGAAGAGGCGGCGTCGGTGGCCGAGGGGGGCCACCACGCCATAGGGGGCGCGGGCCCACCCTGGGCCGCGCCCTAGTGTGGCGTGGCCCCCTGGTGGGTCTGCTCCGACTCCCCTTTGGACTCCGTGATCTCCTCGTGATATTATTGACGATGTCTTTTGTTTCGTCCAATTCCGAGAATATTTCCTTAATAGATTTTCTGAAACCAAAAACAGCAGAAAACAGGGAACTGGCACTGTGGCATCTTGTTAATAGGTTAGTCCCAGAAAATGCATAAAAATGATATAAAGTGTAGCCAAAACATGTAGCAATTGATATAATAACAGCATGGAACATCAAAAATTATAGATACGTTTGAGACGTATCAAGCATCCCCAAGCTTAGTTCCTGCTCGTCCTCGAGTAGGTAAACGATAAAAACAGATAATTTTTGAAGTGACATGCTACCAACACAATCTTTGATCAAATAACAATGTAATGCACATGATCTGAATGAAGTGATCCAAGCCAATGGTCTATAGTTTGCAAGCAAGTAAATAAAGAGTAAACATAAGTGATCACACAAGTGCAAACTTTCATGAATAATACTATAAAACATTTAGAGATATAATAGTCTAACATAATAGTTAGTTCACAGCAGCAATAATTTCAACATGAAAGTGTTTGTATCAACACAAAGGAAGATAATAGCTTCAGCATTTGCTTCAACTTTCAACATGTATATCATATAGATAATGTCAATGCAAAGAATATGATCAACCAAACACAAAGTTATGTAAAAACTGTTATACTGGAGTTGACAATGATGTTTGCTTAAGTAGACAGAAAGAAGTGGGAAAACTGACTCAACATAAAAGTAAAAGAATGGCCCTTCGCAGAGGGAAGCAGGGATTAACATCATGTGCTAGAGCTGTAGTTCCCGAAGGCATATAGAGAGCATAAAATATTGTTTTGTAAGGTAATGGTGTATACAGGTGTCAACAAATCAGCAAATAGGCAATACTCTACTTCACTAGTTGATCAAACTTTACAAGAGCGGCTCCCATGAAGGACGTTATTTCTACCAGCGGGCAGATCATCCCTCTTCTCTTTTGTTTACACACTTGTGAACATTGCTTGACTGACGAATCAGGGGCAAAAAGATGTGAAGAGAATTGTTTGGTTAAAGTTGTAATTAATTGGGACTGGGCACCCCGTTGCCAGCTCTTTTTGCAAAATTATTGGATAAGCGGATGTATATGCCACTAGTCCAGGTGTGTAAAATTTGATCAACCAGGAAATAAAGACCACCTATCTACGTCCTTATGAGCTTTTCAAGTAGTGACACAAAAAGGAAATGTAACAGTTTTGAGTAGTTAGTAGATAGCACATGAAGAAATTTACTTGGAATGGTGAAAACACCACATAATAGGTAGGTATGGTGGACACAGGTGGCATGGATTTGGCTCAAGGTTTTGGATGTACAAGAAGCATTCCCTCTTAGTACAGAGTTTAGGCTAGCAAGGTTATTATAAGCAAACATCATTATCAACTGGAATAGCAAGAGTGTACATAAAACACAAGGTTTGACGAACCATAGACTCCCACTGTCTTCCTTGTTAACACATAGCCTTCATCCAAAAATTATCTAGACTACTATGGACTTCCAATTATGCAACAGATTATTATAGCAGAAAATCCTTATAGTAGTTCTTCATTAATAGCCATTACTTACATGATGCACAAGCTTAAACATTAATTACTTGACAGCTCAAAACAATTGGCAAGCATCAAATTACTCAAGACAACGATCTAAAAAGATTCATGTAAGCATTTTATACCACTACCACATGCATAGCATTTTTCTGGTCCAACCAAACACCAATCAACTTATTTGACAACTCTCCAAACAGATATAAGTGAAGCAAGAGAGTACTTTCTTCAAAAGAAACTGAAAGCTCTAACAAGAGATACATGAAAAACTGAGAGCTAACAGCAATAACAGCAACTAGACAGGAATACTCAACAAGTATAAGTGAAGCACAAGAGTATTCTAATGAAAAAGTGGAGCGTGTCTCTCTCCCAAACATGAATACTAGGATCCAACAAGTATAGCACAGCAAACAAAACAAAACAAACTGAAAACAAAAACACACTGACGCTCCAAGGAAGAGTACACTAGCATGAAGCAATAAAAATATAGCACCATTAGAGATGACCTGATAATTTGTAGATGAAGAAGGGGATGCCTTGGGCATCCCCAAGCTTAGATGCTTGAGTCTTCTTGAAATATGCTGGGGAGGTAAGCCT
This sequence comes from Poa pratensis, assembly GCA_947311845.1. NCBI lineage: Eukaryota > Viridiplantae > Streptophyta > Magnoliopsida > Poales > Poaceae > Poa > Poa pratensis. Next base: position 778,737 of record CAMZMU010000061.1, on the reverse strand, counting down.
CCCCAAGCTTAAGCTCTTCACTCTTCTTGATCATGTAATATCATTCTCCTCTATCAACACTTGAAAACTTCCTTCACACCAAAACTTAACAGCTTTTCTCATTAGCAGGTTAGTGCACTAAAAGATAATACTTCAAAGTTCTAGCAAAGACAAAACTCACAAGCCAACTATTTTAAACATTAGCCACTGTTACTAGGCTCAAGTGGGCACTTTTACACGAAAAGAAACCACTTAAAAACTTGTAAAAGAGAGAATGCAAAATAAAAGACAGAATCTGTCAAACCAGAACAGTCTGTAATGACGAATTTTTTCGAGGCACTTACGATGCTCAGATGAAAACTTTTGAAATAATGAAAGTTGCGTAACATCATCAGGAACATGCACAAAAAGTTTCAGCATTTTTCGATTTTTTCTGATTTTCTACTGAATTAAACGGTGACGAACAGCAATCTGTCCAATGCAGTCCCGAAAATAAAAACCAACTTTGCATTAGTAACTCTCCTTGGCACAACAAAACAGCAAATAAAAGATACAAAGGAGTTGCTACAGAGGTAAACAAGCATCCTTGACTAAAGAAAATAAAAGATAATGGGTTGCCTCCCAAAAGCGCTTTCTTTTAATGCCTTTTAGCTAGGCTAGAAGATTTTAATGATGCTCTCATAAGAATAAGAGTTGAAAAACAAAAGAGAGCATCAAGAGGCAATATCAAACACATTTAAGTCTAACCCACTTCCTATGCAAAGGAATCTTGTAACAAAATAAATTATTGAAGCATAAAGCAACTAGCATAGAAAGATGAAACAAATAACTTCAAAACTTTCAACATAAAGAGAGGTGTTTTAGTGACTTGAAAACTTTTACAACCATATTTTCCTCTCTCATAATAACTTTCAGTAGCATCATGAACAAACTCAACAATATAACTATCACATAAAGCATGCTTTTCATGATCTACAAACACATAATTTTTATTAAGCTCTAAAACAGTGGGGTTATTAAACCCACTTTTGACAATAATAGTATAAAAATATCATTAGCCAATATAGGACCATCATCAAGAGCATTATCATATATAACATTAGGGAGCACATTTTTACTTTCTGCAATTTCCTTTTCTTGAGTCAAGGAGGATGTTTTTTCAAATTTATCAAAAGAGATATTTCAATAGAATCATGACATTCAACAGTATAGCACTCTTCCTCCTTAGATAGGCGTGGAGGGCAATCATATAATGTAAGAGTTAAAGAGTTACTATCATTAGAAGGTAGATCCTCCTTTTGTTCATCACTCTCTTCCTCTTTTTCATCCAATGAGCTTTCAGTTTTAGCAGTTTCTTCTCCACAGGTTCCTGAAAGGTAGCAAGTTGTTCTGGAGAATAAATTTTCTCAAGAAATTCAGTGATATAAGGATTATCATTATAATATTCAAGGCAATAACCAAGTATAGCATAATTCTCAGTTCTATAAGGAGCATCATCATTTGAATATAACCAGCAATTTCATAGGCACCCTTAAAAACAAAAATTCTTCAATTCGCTCAAGATTACCAAAGTCATAATTTCCTTTAGCATAAGCAGCCAAAGTTTCATTATCATTATAATCACATTGGAAAGGGAGGTGTTTATGCCTTCTACAACATAAAGATTCATTAAAGCAGTAGGATTCATCATAAGTAGAGCACAAGTTTTTAGCAAAATAATTCAATCTACTTATTTGTTCCCATAATATTTCCCTTTTTGAGACAAGCGGTATTCCTTATAGTAATTATGTTGTTCCTCCGCGAACCCACTTAGCCAATAAGATTTTGTTTCAAAGAGAAGACATTGATAGCAAATAAATAACTAGACATAATAACAAACCGAAATAAACTAGATGCAAGAAACTAATTTTTTTTTGGGTTTTTGATTTTTAACAGCAAGCAAAACAAAACTAAAACAAGACAAAAAACAAAGTAAAGAGATTGGAACTGAGAGACTCCCCTTTCCAATAGCCTCCAAGTCCCCGGCAACGGCGCCAGAAAACAGCTTGATGGCTACGTGTTGGTGAACCCCAAGAGGAAGGTTATGATGTAGACAGCAGAAGTTTTCCCTTGAATAATCTACCCAAGGTTATCAATCCAGTAGGACTTGACGATCTATGGAAGGTTGTTGATGTTGACTCCCCCTGGCGCTAGGGAGCTTGCACCAACGTGGAATCTGCACAGACACAAACCAGAACTTTGCCCAACACGAAACAGAGAGGTTGTCAATCTCTCCGGTCTTGCAGAAACAAAGAGTTAAACGTATGGTGTGGAAAACAGCAGGAAAAACAGCAAGTAACAGGAAACAGATGATTGCAGCAGGTTGTGTAAACAGTATGAGGAAATTGGACCAGGGTCCACAGTTCACTAGTGGTGTCTCTCTCAGAACAGATAACTAGCATGTTGGGTAAACAAATTACAGCTGGGCAATTGACAAATAGAGAGGGCATAACAATGCAATACATGCCAAGATGTCTACTATGAAATCTAGTTGGGCATTACAACAAAGTACATAGACCGTTATTCCAACGCATCTATGCCTAAATAATCCACCTTCAAGGCAGCATCCGCATCCTATTCAGTATTAAGTTGCTAACAACAGATTATTGCATGAAGTAAAGTGTGTAATGTAATCAATACAAGTGCCCTTGGACACTGCACCAATGTTTTATCCCTAGTAGCAACAGCACATCTACCATCTTAGACCTTTCTGTCACTGATCCAGATATCTAGAGACTGAACCCACTATCGAGCATAAATACCCCCTCTTGGAGTCACAAGCATCTACTTGGCCAAAGCATCTACTAGCAACGGAGAGCATGCAAGATCAAGAGCACATAGATAAACAACTTGAATAAACATGGTATCAATATTCATCGGATCCCAGCAAACACAACATCTAGCATTACAATAAGATGATCTTGATCATGTTAGGCAGCTCACAAGATCTAAACATGGAGGCACAAGGTAGAGAGACAACCATCTAGCTACTGCTATGGACCCGTAGTCCAGGGGTGGACTACTCACGCATCACTCCGGAGGCAGGCATGGTGATGTAGAGCCCTCCGGTGATGATCTCCCCTCCGGCAGGGTGCCGGGAAGAGCTTCAGAACTCCTCCGATCTGAGATTGACGATGACGGCCGCGACGGAACTTTTCGTGGAATATGATCGACCGTAATAGGGTTTTCGCGTCGCGGAGAATATATAGGCGAAGAGGCGGCGTCGGTGGCCGAGGGGGGCCACCACGCCATAGGGGGGCGCGGGCCCACCCTGGGCCGCGCCCTAGTGTGGCGTGGCCCCCTGGTGGGTCTGCTCCGACTCCCCTTTGGACTCCGTGATCTCCTCGTGATATTATTGACGATGTCTTTTGTTTCGTCCAATTCCGAGAATATTTCCTTAATAGATTTTCTGAAACCAAAAACAGCAGAAAACAGGGAACTGGCACTGTGGCATCTTGTTAATAGGTTAGTCCCAGAAAATGCATAAAAATGATATAAAGTGTACCAAAACATGTAGCAATTGATATAATAACAGCATGGAACATCAAAAATTATAGATACGTTTGAGACGTATCAGTAATGTTTTCAGGGAAAGGACTGTTGATGAAGCAACTGAGTTATTGGAGACTATCTCTAGAAATTATGAAGATTGGAATATTGAAGAGATAGATGGAAAAGAGATATTTCCAGAGAAGAAAGGAGGCATTCTTAAGTTAAACAAGGAGACAATGAAAGAAGCTTCCAAGGCTATTAAAGAGAAGGGAATTAAAACCTCTCATCTCAAGGAATTATCTAAAATGGGTGTTAAACTTCCTATTGATCAACCATGTTTTCCAATCCAAGTCAATGCTATTAGCTCTATGGAAGGTAATGAAAAGGTAACACCTCCAATTGATGTATCGTACATTAATGATTTTGCTTATTATAATGATCCTGAGGAGCATTATATTAGAATGGGTATTATGGAAAACTCTCATAAAATTAAATTTCTTCGTGAAAATTTAAATGCTAGTGTGGGAGACGTTAGAAGAATTATTAAACATTGTGAGATGATGAATAATCAAGTTGAACAAATGGTTTCTCTTCAAAATCAATTGTATGCAAATCTTATTGAGAAGAAACAGGTTTGTGGAGTTAATACTAGAGGTGGTGCAAGTACTCAGGATCCTGACTATCCTGAAGACCATCCCAAGAGGAAAGAGCAAGAGGCTCTCAAGAAGAAATCTTCTGCAGGAAAATCTCCCAATGAAAACGAAGATATTGATGATTCTCAAGAACAAGATAAGGATATTTCTATTTCTGATGCTGAGACTGAAGATGATAATAATGAAGAAGAGGAATCATCTCCACCTGAAGTAGAACAACATGAAGCTGAAAATATTGAAGAACCTGAACCTCCTGAAAAAGAAGACCCTCAACCATCTATTGAGAAGAATAAAAAGAAGCATCCAAATCAACTAAAAGGTAAAGAGAGGGATCCATGGGTACAAAGACCCATAACATATCCCCAAGAGGTAATGAAATCTTTGGATGATGCTAGGTTTGAGAAATTTCTTGAGTTGATTAAAACTTTATGTTTGCAAATTCCTCTTGTTGATGCTATTAAAATTCCTCCATATTCAAAATATATGAAAGATATTGTCACTAATAAAAGGAAGATACCTACTGATGCAATTACTGCTATGCTTGCTAATTATTCATTTGAGGGGAAATTGCCTGAAAAGCGTGGAGATCCTGGTATTCCAACTATTCCTTGTCATATTAAAGAAACTTATGTGAAATATGCATTATGTGATTTAGGAGCTGGTGTTAGTGTTATGCCTTTTTCTTTATATAAGAAACTTAACCTGAATAAATTGGTTCCAACTGAAGTTTCATTGCAAATGGCTGATAAATCAACTGTTGTGCATATAGGTATATGTGAGGATGTTCCTATCTCTATAGCTAATGTGTTAATTCCTACAGACTTTGTTATATTAGAAATGCCTGAGGATGATAATCTATCTATTATTCTTGGAATACCCTTTTTAAACACTGCAGGAGCTGTGATAAATTGCACTGAGAGCAAAGTGACATTTAATGTCAAAGGAAATGAGCATACTATCTATTTTCCCAAGAAGAATCATGTTACAATGATAAACAAGAGTGTGAATTCTATTCAAAGAAATACTATTATGATTGGAAGCTTTGAATTTGCACTACCACCTCTTGCACCAAAGTATGCTACCTTGATGATTGGAACTATTCCAATCAAATATGAGGTATCTTGAATTTCTTCTTTATATATATAAAATAAGAATCATGTATTATATCTTTTACATATTATTAATGAGACTTGATCAACGTCATTACTAATGTGGAAATGATGAAAACTTGATTCCCATAAAAATTTGTATTGCATTTTAATTTTATTTATCCTAGAGTTTTGGAGTATATGCATAATCATAATTATTTCAGAGTTCGGAAATTCCAGAATATGAAGTTTGAAAAATTCTCTTCAGAAAATTTTCTCGAAAAATTCCAGAAAAATTTGGAGGTAAGTTATTTTACCAGAGGGACCAACAGCCAAAAGTGGGACACCAGGAGGCCACCAGGGACCAAAAGAGGGTGTCCCACGCGGCCAGATTCCTTGGCCGCGTGGGACCCACTAACTTTGGCCCCAGGTGGAGTTAGGTGAGTGCCTTGTGCCCATCTCCTTCCCCTCGACAGAAAACCAGCTCCAGGTATTTTTCCCAAATTTTCCCGAGCTCCTTCTTCCTGCTATCCTTGGATCTCCAAGTTTAGGGCAGATTTTTCAAATCTGTTTGGTGGGATTGCTCCTTGGTATGTGACTCCTCCACCCATCCAATTACTTTTTGTTCTTATGCTTTATGTATGAAGTATTTTGCTGCACTAGGTGTCACCTAATATGCTTGAGAAATCCATGGATTTAATTTTTCTAGTTGATATTGATGCATGATATTGATGTGGAGACTAGTTATGGATGGCTCAATGTTGTTTTAGGGTGTTACATCTTAATTTTTGTTGGATATTATTTTTGCACAGCAAGGTTTTATCATGAACAAGGGTAAAGGATTGTTTGGGATGACTTCAAGACCAAGGAGAAGATCATCCAGAGTTTCCGAGAATTACGATGACAACCACCTTTGGGAGGATGGTGCGGTATATGCAGGGGAGAGGCTTCGGATTCATGCAACAAAATGGCAAGACCCCGTGGTTCTTGATCATTGGGGGATAAAGGAGGACTTCAACGCCTTCGCCGCTGCAGCTGGCTTACTCGAGTTCTCCCTTCATCCACGGAACACATACGAGGAACTCTCGCGAGAATTCCTCTCCACATTCCGGTTCGAGGGCCCCGAAAACTACAAACACAGTAAGAAAAGATTACCGGGAAGTGGACAGTGGAGGAGGTGCAACCTCAAGAGGAGCCCCAATATCTAGGAATGCAAGGCTACCAATATGGTTACTTCCCTAGAGATGGAAGTGGTGGCTACGATTACCATCCGGGATACTAGCTTGATCGCAAGCTTGGGGGAGTACTTCTCTCCTTTCCATTCGTTGTTTTATATCACTTTTATCTTGTTATGTTTTAGTTTCTTTTCTGAAAATCCCAAAAACACAAAAAGATTTTATTTGTTTCTTTTGCTTATTTACTTCTGGTCATTTACTTTAAGCATCTAAAAACTAAAAAGAACAAAAATATTTTCGTTTTCTTGAATCCAAAGTAAAAACGGAGGTGCAGGAATTGCTGAAATCTGCTCACTGTTTTTTTTTCAGTAACTCCAAATGAGCTAAAATTTTAACCACTACTGCAACTTTTCATAACCTATGCACCCGTAAAATATGAGATTATTCTGAGGTGTTTAGGTAGGGCAAAAACAGTTATGTATGCAGTAACGTTTTATGCAGATTTGAGTTTTTATTGCGCAGTTCAAGTTGGGAGAGGAGAACAACGATGATGAGTTGATGTGCATGAAGTGGATGAAAGGTATGACACCTTTGCCGTGCTTATGTGGACTTTTTAATAACAGCAAGTGCGCACATCATAGTTTCTTTAACATCTAGGGAAGTGGTAGCAAATGTTTATCTTCTCCGTGTTCTAGTATGTTATATGATGATGCAAGTGAGATATTATTTAGTGACAACACTTAGCTGTGGATTGAGTAACTGTGGCTCTAAACAAAGGTCTACGCATCCCATTGTGCTTGCTAAACTTGCCAACCAATGAGAAAGTAAAAGAGTTTTTCAAATGTTAAACATGAAGTCATATGCTTGACAAGCTTAGGGGTTGGGAGTTAACTTATATGTGCTGACACATAGAAAGCTTTCAACATTGCACTAAATTACATTTAGTTGATATCATGTACTTTTGTTTATGGATGCTTATCATGGTGCCAAATAAATGCGGAAACTTAGTAAGTTTGAGGAGTGGGTATAAATGGCTAGAGAGACGCTTGGGTCGCCAACCTAAGCCATACATCATTCATGGTGGAAATTTACAGCGTACCAAAGTGAACATTCAGTGATGCACTTCATAATAAAAAGCTACACAAATAGTAAATAAAAGGTGCTGAGATTGTTCATTGTCTGTTTGTCTTGTCGTTTTGACATGGGCTTGTTCCATGTCCTGGGACAAGAGGTACCCCAGTTGACGCTCTTGATGACGCTATTATTACTTGCAACGACTTAGAAACTTAAACTTACTTTGTGGCCCGAGTTGAGTAACACCGTGGTGTAGGTACTCGTATTCACGGGGCATGAGGCTCTCAACCATTAGTTGGTCAAGCATATGAGTCATAATAGGGAACACCAAATGGATTGATAAAACTGAGAGCAAGGTTGTAAGCACAATGAGTTCACTAGTCAATAAAAGAAAGAATCGAAAGATCTCAAAAATCTTGACATGATTCAATCAAAAGCGATGCAAGAACCTTTGTCTATTTCTACAGTTGGGCAAACTCATCCAAGTGCTGACACTTCATGTTATTTCTCTTGCAACAAATATAAATGTTTTAACACTGATTAGATGCACCTTTGCTAGCATTTTGTTATTTGTTATGGAAGTTATGTTTTGAATACTTGTTGGTATTAAACGGTGTTACATATGCAATGCAAAGTTCTTGTCAAAGTCTTTTTATCGCTTCTGCACTATGTTTGAGTTGTTCGAGGACAAACAACGAGCTAAGCTTGGGGGAGTTGATGCACCTAAAATGCATCTACTTTTCCAAGCACTTTGCTTCATAATTTCCTCCGTAATCTTCCCATATTTTAATAAAACTGTTGAATCTGACATTGTTTTTAGCAAAGTCTCTTTTCTGGTTGTTTTTGCAGGAAATTAAATCGGAGAAAAATACCACGTCAATTTTTATGGAAAAGAAGAGCATCGTGCAAAAGATGGACACGAGGAAGCGTCCGAGGGTCAAAAGAGTGGGCCCCACGCGGCCAGATTCCTTGGCCACGTGGGCCCACCCATCTGGGGCCTCGGGCACCGCCTCTCCTTCGGCTTTCGCGTACCCCCTCATATATACGAAAAAGTGGCTGACCTAGAAGGAGGGGAGCTTTCGCAAAACAGAGCGCCGCCGCCACCACGATCTTCGTTTTCGGAGACAGATTGATCCAGGATTTCTCCCCCGGAGGAGGGATCCGAAGGTCGTCTTCACCGCCATCTTCACCGCCTTCATCTCCATCGACCATGAGCTCCTTCACCATCACCATGTGTGAGTAGTCCACTGTAGGCATATGAGGTGGATGGGGATCGGATGAGATTGATCATGTAATGATACCCGTTGTCCGAGATCTTAGGGGTTTATCTTGAGGATATTTTTGTATTGTGTTGATGCACTTATGCTATGTTTAATGCTTTCTACTAGGGCCCGAGTGGCATGATTTCAGTACTGAACTTATTTTGCCCCATCATATATTTGAGTTTGGTATTTATCTGCAAAGTGTATCACCTGCTATTATGTTGAACCTGCGAACCCTAAAAGTGCCATATAGGGAAAACAAGGGGGAGATGTTTTAGTTTGAGGATTCTATGTGTTCATGAAGTGTTAATGCATTGTTCCGGGCTATTCGAAAGGGTAGACCTTAATTACCTGTAGTTCCAAGTTGGCCCCGGTGAAATGGGCAGGTAGGACAATAGATGTTGTGCAAATTCTCTTGGTTAGTACGCACAACTATTTATGGAACACATACCTACATATATCGGAGTTAGAGATAAGTCCCATTGCTATTTGTATCTTATTATATGATCAATCTTATTCATGCAACACCCCGCTATCACCTCATGCCTACGTTTTAAATCTCTGAGTTACGCTTTCACTTTTCCGGTGAAAACTGGGAAACCTTGTTTACTACTGCTGTTTTATTTTGCTTGCTTGAATCATCCTACTGCCATAACTATCACTGCTGCAAGTTTATTGATATACAGGTGTGGTTGAGAGTGACGCCTCAATTGCTAAAGTCTTATTGGTATTCTTGTGTTCCCCTTGAGTTGAACTATAAATTTGGGCAATACTTCCCAACGAAGATTTCAACGATCCCCTATACTTGTGGGCATCAGTGTGCAAGCTAAACAACCTCGCAAGTCCCATAAGACTGCTGAGGCAAGAGACTTGGCACCGCTGGAACTTATACATTCGGATCTTTGTGAGATGAATGGCGTGTTGAAAAAAGGCGGAAAGAAATATTTCATGACGCTTATTGATGACTCCACTAGATACTGTTATGTGTATCTTCTGAAATCAAAAGATGAGGCTTTGAACTTCTTCAAAATCTATAAAGCTGAAGCAGAGAACCAACTTGATCGGAAAATTAAACGCTAAGATCTAATCGTGGTGGAGAGTATTTTTCCAATGAGTTTGATTCGTTTTGTGTGGAACATGGTATAATCCATGAGAGGACGCCTCCCTACTCGACTCAGTCAAATGGGGTGGCTGAAAGAAAGAACCAAACTCTAACTGATTTGGTTAACGCCATGTTAGACACTTCGGGTCTCTCCAAGGCATGGTGGGGGAAGGCTTTATTGACAACTTGTCATATCCTAAACTGAGTTCCCATAAAGACAAAAACAGTTTCTCCATTTGAGGAATGGGAAAGGAAAAATACGAGACTCTCTTACTTTCGTACTTGGGGTTGTTTGGCGAAAGTCAATATACCAATTCCTAAGAAGCGCGAGCTTGGACCAAAAACCGTGGATTGTGTCCTTCTGGGCTACGCTTTTCATAGCGTTGGTTATAGATTTTTGGTAGTAAAATCTGAGGTATCCGACGTTAATGTTGGTACGATTATGGAGTCGAAGGATGTGACTTTCTTTGAGGATATCTTTCCCATGAAGGATATGCCTAGCTCATCAAATCTGGAGATACCTAATACATCTAGTCAGGAATTGCTTGATATTCCTCATCCTACCATTTCGATAGAACACACTGATAATCCTGTGGAGGATGATAATGAAGTTCCTGTTAGAAGCAAGAGACAGAGGACTGCAAAGTCCTTTGGTGATGACTTCATTGTGTACCTTGTGGATGACACACCCAGTACCATTTCAGAAGCTTATGCATCTGTTGATGCTGACTATGGGAAGGAAGCTGTCCGTAGCGAGATGGATTCCATCTTGGCTAACGGAACCTGGGAAGTCACTGATTGTCCGTATGGGTGTAAACCTGTAGGATGTCAGTGGGTGTTCAAGAAAAAGTTTAGGCCTGATGGTACCATTGAGAAGTACAAGGCGTGGCTTGTGGCTAAGGGTTATACCCAGAAAGACGGTGAAGACTTCTTTGACACTTACTCACCTGTGGCTAGACTGACCACGATTCGAGTGCTACTTTCGTTGGCTGCCTCGCATGGTCTTCTCGTTCATCAAATGGACGTTAAGGCGGCTTTCCTAAATGGAGAGTTAGACGAGGAAATCTACATGGATCAGCCCGATGGCTTTGTAGTACCTGGTCAAGAAGCGAAGGTGTATAAGTTGTTGAAGTCTTTATATGATCTTAAGCAAGCTCCTAAGCAATGGCATGAAAAGTTTGAAAGAACTTTAACTGATGCATGATTCATTGTAAACAAATCTGACAAGTGTGTGTACTATCGCTATGGTGGAGGCGAGAGAGTTATTCTCTGTCTGTATGTTGATGACATACTGATCTTTGGAACCAGCCTTGACTTGATTAAGGAGGTTAGGGATTTTTTATCTCGCTGTTTTGAGATGAAGGATCTAGGAGTGGCTGATGTTATCTTGAACATCAAGCTGTTGAGAGATGGTAATGGTGGGATTACACTGCTTCAGTCTCACTATGTGGAAAAGGTCTTGAGTCGCTTCGGGTATGACGACTGCAAGCCTTCCCTGCCACCATATGATCCTAGTGTGTTGCTTCGAAAGAATCAACAAAGTGCTAGAGATCAGCTAAGATATTCTCGGATTATTGGCTCACTTATGTATTTGGCGTGTGCCACGAGGCCTGGCATCTCTTTTGCTGTGAGCAAGTTGAGCCAGTTTGTTTCTAATCCGGGAGATGATTATTGGCATGCTCTTGAGAGAGTTATGTGTTATTTAAAAGGCAATGTGAGCTATGAAATTCACTACTCCGGGTATCTGAGGGTACTGAAGGTTATAGTGATTCAAACTGGATATCTGATGCTGATGAGATTAAGGCCATGAGTGGTTACGTGTTTACACTCGTGGTGGCGCTGTTTCCTGAAAGTTTTGCAAGCAGACCATCTTAACGAGGTCAACTATGGAAGCATAACTCACATCGTTAGACACAGCCACTGTTGAAGCAGAGTGGCTTCGAGAGCTTTTGATGGACTTACCTGTGGTTGAAAAACCAATACCCGCTATCCTTATGAACTATGATAATCAAACTGTGATACACAAGATTAAAAATTCTAAGGATAATATGAAGTCATCAAGGCATGTGAAGAGGAGATTGAAATCTGTCCGAAAATTAAAGAACTCCGGAGTCATTGCGTTGGATTATATCAAAACGTCTAAGAATTTGGCAGATCCCTTCACAAAGGGTTTATCACGTAATGTGATAGATAGTGCATCGAGGAAGATGGGTTTGAGACCCACGGTATGAGTTGTCCACAGTGGTAACCTACTCTATGTGATCGGAGATCCCGTGAATTAGATGTGGGAGACAAGCTGTTGGGCAGCTGGGAGGAGAGTATCCATATATAATATTTCCACTCCGTGAAGATGCAATACTCTCCTAATCTGCATGGCAGGTTGACATTTATCTTAATGTATTCCAAGTGGCTTACTTTTATAAGCGGAGATGTTGTCCTGCAGAGCATCTCTTGAGGAATACACCTATATGAGTCTGACTATTAAACGTCACAGTCCGTGAGAGTTGGGTGCTCTTTAATAAACTCATGAAAGGTCTTGGAGTATGACGCATAGGCTCCACCCGCGGGGAAGCCTTGTGGCAGCCCAGTATCGGTCAAGGATTTGTGTGAAACCAAGTCACAGCAAACTTGTAGTTCAAGGCATAGTCCACTATCCAAGTTGTGATCTAGTGTAGCATAATTTTCTAAATGGAAGTTCAACTTAACAGTCTTCACTAAGCACCGGTATATAAAATATTGTTTTGGAACTGAATGATGAGATGCGTGTCAATGAGACTTTGTGGGGGATTGTGGATTTTTGTGGGCTTTTGCCCATGGCCCAACTAAAATCCAAAAATCTCATGCCCCATTTATATGGCTGGTTTGGGAACTAAAGTTTAGTCCCACATTGCTAGTTGGGAGAGAGTTGCACCACTTTATAAGGTGGAGTGTTGTGCTACTTGGTAGGCATTTGAGAACATAAGGCTCTCTCCCGCGCACTCCTTCTCCTCCTCCTCCTCCTCCTCCGCCGCTCACTCGTCTCGACACGCCATGCCGCGTCGCGCCGCGCCGCGGGTTGCGGGAATCTCGCCGAGCCGAGTTATATTTTTGTTGTTCGAAAAATTTAATGAGTCATTAATCAATAATTAATGGACGCGTTAATTACTTAGCCGTTTCCGATTCCTTTGGATCATGGGGCTGTTACCGACTCGATCGTGCGGCTGCACCCACGTCGTACCCGACCTGCGCTATATATACTGGCTAGGCGAACCCTAGCCGCCACTACGCGATACACATGGTCTCTCGCCGTTTCACTTCCAGAACATTGTGCCGCCGTCTTCCAAGTCTTCTCCATCCCGTCTTCCGGCGTGCACAGGTTGAAGGGCCAGTTCTCCTGAACCCCGCCTCTTGTGATCCTGTATGGGAGAGGGGCGATCAGGTTTTTGGGGAGCGCACTCGCGCGACTACTGGCTTCGAGTTCTTCCCTAACGACGACTTCTTCCCCGACATCGGCAACCTCTTCATCGATGACATGGGTGACAACGTCAAAGCCAACACTTCTGTTGCTGCCGCACTGTATGCGTTCTTAATCTTCCTGTTTCATACTTTGCTAGAGTTGCTGCTTATAGTAGTTGCCCTAGATTTCATCTGTTTATCTACTGTATTGGTAGATCGCATGATTAGTTTAATTCTTATTATTCTAGTCATGTTTTGTTTACTGTTTTCGCGAATTAAATCATATGCTAAATTGCTTATATTTTCAACAAATACAAAATTAGGGTGTGTTGTTCGATTTTCTCTAAGTTTGTTTTATGTTGCCTCACACTTACTACTTTTTTTTTAGATAATGCACAATCGGTGGCTTACTTAAGGCGCCACGCCTAGACATACATGGTATGATAAGGATACCGGCTTAAGTTTTAGAACACCAAACCCATCGTCAACACAAACAAGACAAAGCTTTAAGATAATCAAACGGTTTAACAACAAACGGAACTAAAGGACATCCTTAGCAGAACGAAGAGCTGGACGGTGGCTAGAGGGGCATATGTGAGTTGCCTACTCATGATCATCAAGTCGTTTAGGAGTGTAACTTCTTTGCCTTCAGCACCGGCCGACATTGCTGCGGAAAAAAAAATGTTTGAACACGCGGTCAACATATCGGCGAGAAGATTTAGCCTCAATAGTAAATTTATTTTGAATATTTAGCACTTAGCCGCAAAATAGACACATAAGAGCATCTCCACTCGCGGCGCCCAAACGGCCGTCCAAACGCCTTCCGGACAGGCCGTTTGGGCGCCGTCCGGACTACTTGGCGCATTTGGGCGCCCTCGCTCCCCACTCGCGGCGCTCAAATCGCGCCCAAATTCGAATGTGCCGCCAAAATACACTACGCCAAAATATGTCGCCAAAATACGCCGGGATTGCCCGGCGTCTGCTTGTCGCCGCCGCCGTCGTCGTCTCCGATCTAGATGTTGTCACCGGGCTGGGGCACGTAGCCATAGCCGGGCTGAGTCATGTCGGGGTCATCGGCGATCATGTCGGGGTCATCGTCGACCTGGCCGTCCGCGCCGTGGCCGGTCTCGGCGCCGTGGTTGCCGCCGTTCTCGAGCGGAACGAGCCCAAGCTCTTGCAGGATCGCGGCGCGATACATGTTGTGCGCCGTCCTCGCCAGCGGGTCCAAGTTGGAGACGTCGGCCATCAAGATCATGAAGTCCTGACTCCTCTTCCTGACGGCGGCTTTCTTCTGCTCGAGAATGATCTTGACGTCGGCCTTCTGCATCAAGGTCGCCCACCTTGCGTTGTTCTCCTCGCGCCTCAAGCTCAAGTTGGAGCAAACATCGGCGAGGACCTTGTCGATGGACGACTGCACTCTGTCCGTCTTTGCCGCTGCTGCCAAGGCCGCTTTCGCCTTCTTGTTCCCGATTGGCCGCCCCTCCGAGTTTTGGGGATCGGCATTGAGGTCGGCGCGGCCGTTCTTGTTCAAAGTCCGCCGGCGCGACTTCCATTTCTCACAACTTTGGAGAAGCTTGTAGCAATGCATCAACTTGAAGTCTTTCTCCTTGTTGATGGATTTGCACAACACAAGGGCGTCGATGACCTACAACAAAGCAAGCCGACGACGATCACAATTGTACTTAAGCAACAAAACAACAAGGGGATCGCAAGCCAGCGGTCACCTGATCCGTCGGGCCCTTCCCGCTCTCCTTCTGGTCGACGATGTTCTCGTGGCAGCCGTGGAACTTTGTTGACGAGGCGTTGGACGATGCGCCACCTATGCTCGATGGCGCCTTGGCCGCGCACCATGCTCACCTTGTAGAAGTCCTTGGTGAACCGGCGCTCGTCGAACTCGTCCTTGATCCAGGACCAGTAGGCGGTGCTCGACTGGTTTGTGCCGGTGATCTCGCCGGTAGTAATGGCCTTCCATGATTCGACCATGCACTCGTCTTCCTTGGTCGTCCAGATTGTGCCGCAGCTGCCCTTCTTCTTCTTCGCCGCCTGCTCGCCAACAACAGCGTCGGTCACCACCCTCTCCTCCTCGACCTCGGCGCCGTCCTCGTCGTCGTCCTCGTAGTACTCCTCATCCTCGTCGAACCCGTCGTCGTCATCCTCCGCCCGGGCGTTGTCGTTGATGATGTCGTCCATGATATGTGCGGTTTCCTACACACAAGGAGCAAGGCCGGTAGCCACGACTCGCCTATGCACACGTCTATTGTACATGCCATGGCTACAAAATGCGGGTTCATACCTGCATGAGCTCCGGGGGGTCGGGAGTCATTCCGTCGATCACATGGGAGGCGCCCGCGTCGAATGAAAGGCTTCGACCGGCGGCCGTTTGGACGGCGGGATCTCTCCGCATCGCCGGCGAATTCAGATCGACAGGGTGGTTTAGATCCAGGCCACAAGAAGGAAAGATGACGTTGGGGTCGAAGCCGCCGTGATGCTGGCTGTCGCCGTACTCGGGGGAGAACCTGGTGCGAGGCGTGGCGGCGGCGCTGTCGGCGAAGAAGGAGGAATTCGACGGCGAGCCGCCGACCTTGCATAGTAGAGTGGCGCTGCTCTCTTGGCTTCCTCCCATGGCGAATGTTTGGTTCAAGGCGGCGATGGTCTTGTTCATGGCGGCGATCTTCCTTGCCGTCAATGGCGCCGCCGTGCCGAGCCGTTTCCTCTCATTCTGCTTCACGCGACGCCCGGCACGGCTCTGCGTGTCCAATCGGCGCCGGAGTACGTCGAGATCCCAATCCTCCTGCCTCATCTCATCCGGCTTCTCCCTGGGCGGGGGGGGGGGGGGGTCTTGCGCTTGACTCCCAGCGTCTTCCCCGCCGCCTTCGTCCCCGCCGCCTTCGTCTTCGCTGCCCCCTTGGGTGCCGGCGGCGCCATGGAGCCGCCGCGGCGCGAGGGTTTTTCTTTTGGCGGGAGGAGATGGCGGGAGAGATGGCTGGGGAAATGCGATTTTTGTGGACGAGGGAAGCCGGCACTTATTGCGATCGCCGTCTCACTGCCAAGCGTGGCCCGCGCGTCGGGAGCCGACGTGGCGTCGCGTTTCCTTCCGTCCGGGGCCCCCCAAGCCTCCCCAAGTTGAGGACGTGGGCTGGGCGTGCCGGACACAAAACTGGGCCGCGCCGGACCGAATTCGCGTTTGAGCGCCGCGAGTGTGGGCGATTTTGTGTCCGACACGCCCCAAAGACGTTTAGGCGGCCGTTTGGGCGCCGCGAGTGGAGATGCTCTAAGCATCTTCTAGTTTTCCCCGTTTTCCCCTCAAACCCTTGCATAATGGGGAAGAGATAGCCAACAGATTTAGGGTTTCGGTCGCAACCTAGCATCTCCGGAACTCCACTCTACGTGATCTAGGCCAAGACAGAACAAAACAAAATGTGGTCGATCGACATCCTCGGGGCGCCCACACAGGGCACAACTCCCTCCGAGGGCCATGTCTTTTGCTAATTTGGTCGCTAGAGGGAAGACGTCCACGACCAGATGCTAGTAGTAGATTTTAATCCTTAGGAGGGTGGACTTCGATCAGCCACATCAATATAGAGACCTGACTGAAAAGTAACCCATGGCTCAAGAGCCGAAGAAGCAGAGCCGGGATCTATTCACGGGCAATTTCTTAAATTTTCTCTCTCAACCTATTCCACTGGGATAGCTCCTCTATCCCAAATGAGCGGCTAAGTTGATAAACCATATGTCTCATCTATGTGTGCTTGGCTAACTGAAATCTCCAGCGCCAAGCAGATGTCAAAGAGGCGTAGAAACATGTCCTTAAGGGGTTCTCCTTGCCACGAGTCAGACAAAAGACCATCATCTAGATGGAACCTAGCTCCTAGCTTGAAGTAATCTTTTGATTCTGTGAGAGTTGATGTTCAAACATTAGTATATTTACCAGAAAAATTGCTGGAGCGTTTTGGAGGCTAGTATAATGGTTGCAAGATGTGATATTGCGGTCTAATATAGCCTAGCTATGCTAGTAGGATTTTTTCTACAAGACAACTCTTCTTGATTTTTGCTTGCATTTGGCTTTTCAGTGAAGAACTGTGAATGTTTTCCTTCTCTCCGTCTCTAGAAAAAAAAACTATTTTTTCTTCCTAGTTGTCACTTGTTTTACTTTTTTCTAACCATCTTCCCCATTTTCCACTCATGTTTTACAAAAAATACCGAATACAAGCGAATTCAGTATCCATGAATTAGTAAAGCACCTACGAGAAATACAAATTTGGATAGGCGTAATCATTGAAGTGTTCGAACCAAGTTCTTGTCAATTATCTTGTGAACAACATGTGTGATATTCTAATAACCACTTGTCAGCCGTATCATACGTACATAATGCCTTCGTGAGGAGCTCTTTGTACTATGCCTAGCATTTTCTTCTCCCCCAAAAAGGACATATAGCATTTCCACGTACGACTATCACACAACTTGCAGCCGTCCATCCATATATCTTTTTCTCAGAGTTGGTTCTTGTTCTCCACGAGATACGATATGATATGATACGAGATGTGATGTGACCACATCTTTAGAAAAAAAAAGATACACATAGAGGGTTGCTTGTTCCACAAGGGCATGTTCGTTTCCAATTAACCACATATGTTGTCGTTGACGTCCATGTCACACTATAAAGTCACACGACACACAGCCCCCTCTTTCTTTGCGCTTGCCCACCCAATAACACTATGAAAGCTAGCACAAGCACATATAGACAACACAGAGCTAGGAGCCAACATGATGTGCTCATCTTAGTAGTAGTAGTTGGAGTACATGGCCGTGTCGAGGAGGGGTGGCTGGGGCAAGACGCCGGCGAAGGGGTTGAAGGAGGCGGCGGCCGCGTCCATGCACTGGATCAGTTCGGCGAGGGACTCCCAGCGCGCGGTGAGCTCGATCGTCCGCGCGCGCAGGAGCTCGTTCTCGGCCTGGACGGCCGCGTACCGCCGAGCGGCCTCCTGGGCTGCCGCGGCCATGGCGCCGTTGCGGGCGCGCAGCGTGGCCACCTGAGCCTCCAGCTCGTCCACCTGCAGCTGCTTGCGCGCGCGCGAGCGCTGGGCTGACAGCCGGTTCGACTCTTTGCGCTTCCGCTTCCTCTCCTCCGTGAGCGCCCGTGTCGCCCCCGACCCGACCGCCGACGCCGTGACGGTAGACACCGCGCCGGGAGAGGCCATGTTTCTTAACAGCACCTCAAAGCTTTATGACTTAATTACTTAGTTTCTTAAGCTAATAAATCTTAACAACAATAATAAGCTGCAGGTGGATTCTCGGTTCAACTGGAGTTGGTTCTTATGAGAAGACGTAGAACCAGTAGAGGAAGACGACGGAGAAGGACTGAACGAGGACGGTGAATGTTATCATAAACACGGAGGATAGAATAGCATCAGCATAGGTCAAGAAAAAAAATCGGCAGAGTTTCCCCTGAAAAATCAACTTTTGTACTAGGAAATCAGGCAGAGTTTCTCCCTGGAGAGCAAGGGTTTTGGACTGGAAATTTCGGCAGAGTGACGCCCTGAATATGAGGTTTTGGAATGGAAATTTCAGCAGAGTGTCTCCCGGAAAAGCTAAGTTCCGTAGCAAAAATTCCGGCAGAGTTTTGCCTTGGAAAAGACTAGCTGCTAGAGCTCCTGCGATATGAGATACTCCCAGACAGAATCTCCAAGGCACAGGGAACTAAAGGTGTTGGTTGCAAGGCTATGACAAGCAAAGAGGGTTCAAACTTGAAAGGTGGAGCAGGGTAGTTGCGAGGTCAACAGGAACAGGAGCAGAATGCTGTTGCTGCTGCTGTTGCTGCAAGAAAGAAACCAAGTCCTTCTTGAGAGGGGAGAATGGGAGAGAGGGAAAAGGGAATTGGGGCTTGGACGAAGGCCACAATTTATAGGCGGGGAGGAGGAGGGTTTGCTTAGGAGTTAAGTGGGGAGTGGGGGAAGAACCAAAGCTAAAGGCGTTGTGCGGTGGTGGTGGGGAAAGTGATGGGAAAAGCAGCGAGAGAAAGAGTGGAGGAGCCAAAAGGTCGTTGGAATCTCAGGTTAGGTGTCTGCTGGGGATTCCAGAAGGGAAGGAACGCTGCCAGGGGCAGACGAACATTTTTTAATGTTAGCGGGAGAACTGCTAAATTCATTAATTAGAAGAGAAAGTTTACAAAAGAGGCAGACTGAAAAACGAAGAGCAAAGGCTCAGGTCACTCGCATATATAGGACCAAAGGAAAGAACAAAACCTCAACCCGGATTCAACAGGATTGAGGCACCAACTACATTCCACGAAGCCACGCGCTTCGTCCCTAATTCGAACAACTAAAGGCTCTACCGAAAGTTCTTCACCTTGAAATATCCATCTGTTTTGTTCCCGCCAAATCTATCCCATGTTATGAGGAGCAAGGGATTGAGCCAATTTCCTCACACTAGGTGGTGACTTGAGTCTACACAGCAGACACTAGTCCAAAGTATAGTAGATAAAACAGTGAATATTTATATTCAATGTAAAAAATGTTGCCGCTAAATTTCCCCCAATGTGAAAACTTTGGCAATGCATCTTAGTTTTTTTGACAATCAATAACATGATATATTTATAATAGCGAATAGTACATGGTAGAGATGCAAGAGATGACTACATCGATTATAAAATAAAGTCTAAAAGAAATCAGCAAATATTCGAAAAATTTAAACTCTTTCTTCTTTTATGACACAATCTTATACTTTTCTAAAGTCAAAGCCGTAGAAAAATTATATGATACCGAACCACAGACCTGAAAATACCAAAAGGATACTCGGACAAAAATTACGGGGAAGAAACATATCGAACATGGTCTTATGCATTGTTACTAGTTTGGATCGCAGTCCAGCATGAAATTTCCCCTTAGGTAACTAGTACACGTGTACGTGCAACGCACGTCTCATTTAAATGATATTAGATCAATATATTTTCAAAATTGTAAAACAAAAACACATGGGCTTACTCTATATGTCTAGAAGTCCCTTGGACAATTCTGTATTTTTATTTGGCCATGTTTGGATCTCCAAATGTTTTCAAAACAACAAAAAGGTCCTAAAACAGGAAAATAGAAAAACAACACAGTTATCTCTCTCCCCTTCCTGTTGGGCCAATTCCAGCCCATATATATTCTCTTGCTTTCCTATGTGTCGCTCGAGCAGTGTGTAGCAAGCCAAGCTGTAATTCATTGTGGCCCAGCCCAGCTTCTTTTCTGTCATCTTCCACCTCACGCACAGGCACCTGCCTGTCCTGGCCGTCGTCGTCTGATCCCACACTGCGATGTCCGTCGTCGTTGTCGCTGCGCTGCGAAAAGATAAGCACCCCGACGCCGTGCGCCTCTGCCCTTCCTCTCCCTTATCCCCTCGCTCGCCCTCTCCGTGCTCTCCTTTCTCCACACGCACGGCCGAAGCCGTCGGCGTCAGCGACGCGACGCGGCGCCGTTTTCGGCCGCTCTGGACAAATCGAAGAGCACCAAAAGAACCGCCTCATCCTCCTCTCCATCCTCTCCGAGTAGCGCGTGCCGGGAGGCTCGACAACGTCTACACGGGAGTCGTCTTCTTCATGGCCGGCCGCCGCTCGCCGCGCTCGATTCGTCGCCGTTCGACTTCTCCTTGCTTCACCGAGCTGCTCTTCGCGTTCCTAATAAGTTGCTGGTCCTCCCGGACCTTCCCTATATCACCCCCACGTTCTCGTTCGCCGCCTCGCCGTGCAACACCGTCCGCCCGACGTCACACACACGATTCACGACAGATGGTCACACACACGATGCAACAACGGACAGGCGTTGGCGCTGTGCACGCGGCGGCCGGGAAGCTGCCGCCCGGGATACGGCCTCGCGACGGCCTAGGCGCCGACCAGTCCGACGTCCGGTACG
Source organism: Poa pratensis (assembly GCA_947311845.1). Classification (NCBI taxonomy): domain Eukaryota; kingdom Viridiplantae; phylum Streptophyta; class Magnoliopsida; order Poales; family Poaceae; genus Poa; species Poa pratensis. The sequence continues at coordinate 757,549 of CAMZMU010000061.1, read as the reverse complement.
CGGTGCTACGCGCAGACCTTGCCGGACGGCGGCGTCTCACGCGCACGCTGGTGTTTTATCTAGCGGTGGCAATCCTTGTAAATATCATCAAATAAAACCAGAACGAAAAGGTGTGTTGAGTTGTCAAACATTGTAGCGATCTGGGCCATTGATCAAATATTAAACGGATGTGATTTAATGTATCCCAACATGTTTGCTCTTTTAATAGTAGTATATATATATGCACCTTAGTTTTTTTTTTCAATGAATAGCGACTAGTACATGGTAGAGACACAAGTGACTACATCGATTATAAATAAAGTCTAAAAATATTCGAAAATTTTAAACTCTTTATTTCTTCATGACACAGGTTTGTACTTTTTAGTCAGATCCGTAGAAAAAGTAGAAGGGAGTGTCTAACCGTCAGCTAGCTGAAAATGCAATTCGGCCTCAGACAGATTTTTAGCGTAATGATACTCATTCCCCTCATTCCCCCCGTGAGTCCCGTCCCACCAAAAAACGCACTAGTGGCCCATTTCAGTCCCGTCAGTCCGGTTTTTTTTTTCAATCATGGTTTTTTCTCTGACTCAGCCCACATACTGATTCCTTTTGCATCTGTCTGCAACAAGCCCACGCCTGAAGAAGAAAAAAAAGGACTGATGATTATGTGTCTGGGGCTAAAAACATGGGCTTATGCAGGCTTATTTATATGCAACTTACCCCATCAGAAAACGCAGAAACCCAATCCATGCTACGCTAGGCGACAAAACCCCGTCGCCCATCTTCTTCCTCCCCACGCAAAATCCCCAGATCCAAGAACAGTGCCGAAGCTACTTGATCAAAAAGAGAGGCTACCACACAAGACTAAAATCAGAAAGATCCAGCACAGCCAACAAGTTGTCGGCCTTATATTTGCGTGATGACTGAGGAATACTAGAACTAACAAAATAAAGACTAAAGTGAGGAAACTGAATAATAGTTGAACTGAAGAAAATAAGAAATGAATCAAAACTGAAGCTGAGCACTGAAATACCGATGAACTCAAGGACCGATAAAATAAGATTAAACGAAAATTATAATGAAGACTAAAACACAATATGAATGAAGACTGAAGCAATGGCAACTGAAAATACTGATGCAAATACTGAGACACTGACATAAGAAACAATGAGGCAATGACAACTAAAACACTAAGGCACTGACTGAAGCAATGACAACTGAATAACCGTGGCAGTGACTGAAGCAATCAGATAATGAATAAAAAATGAGGAAATCAAGAATTAATAATGAACAAATCAAATAATAAATGAACAAAATCAAATATTAATGAGAGAAGATCAGAGAATGAAAAATGAGTTAAAGAAGAATCAGAGAAATATACATTGATGAAGAAATCAAAGAATGATAAATGAGTTAAAGAAGAATAAGAGAATGAAGAATCAAAAATGAAGATTGATGAAGAAATCAGGGAGTGAACAATGAAAACTGAATAAGATAAAGAAGAATGAGAAAATAAGATAAGAATGAGTGACCGGGCAAATTACACTGAGAGAATGAGGAACTGAGTACTGAGCAGACTGAAGACTAAAGGAAGAATGAGAACTAGACTGATTTAAACTAGAATGGGAGACTGAGCAAATTACACTGAGACTAAGAAATTGAATACTGCAAAGGAGACTGAATACTAAATAAAGAATGAGAAGTAGACTCACATGATCTTTTAAACTGAGGGATTGAGAAAATGCGTACTAAGGAGACTGAAGACTAAAAAAAGAATGACAAGTAGACTGAAAACTGGAGGGAAGACTGAAAAATGAATAAACTTAAAAATAAGTAAAGACTGAAAAAAACTGAAGAAATCGATGAATGAAGAAATATTGAAACATAACCCTTATCCGGTTAACTAATCAGTTTGGTCATGTACAAAAAAGTTTGTGGCCGTCTGAGGGGGTATTAATTGAGATGGAAAACGAATACATACATCATACTAGAACAAACTATCGTGTTGCACGTGTTATGGTTTGACCCGGCTCCCATCGACGCAAGATGGACATGGTAAATGACATACCACAATCACCATTTTTCAAAACCGGCACCGTAATTCGCCAAAAAAACAAACATGATTTGGTAAAATTGAAATTATAGAAAAAATGCAGGTTGGTACTCAACGTTCAGCTACAGGCAGGGCATGTGATGCATGCTCATCGCACTGCGACAGTGAGAACAATGAGCACCAGGCCGCAAAAATATTCAAGTATTGTTCACCCAACAATGGATGAGATAAATGCAAACCCTCTCAAATATCCTACAAAAACCGAAAATGCTAGTTCTACCTTACTGATGTAAGTAAATCAAAACAGAAAACTACTAAGCCTACCAGACTGATGTTGTTTTTTGGTGTTGGAAAACAGGGGAATCTAGCATCCTCTTCTAAGTTGCTCGAAGACGAGAATCAAAATCCATGGGACTTTGACATGTTTGACAACATTCAGCTTGACCAGGTTTGCGCTTGCAATAAAATCGAAAAGTAGTCAACTTAGAACTGACACATGAAAAAGGTTATTTAAGAAAAGGATGATCCAATTTTCCAAAAATGTAGGTATCTGAAAATGGTGCTACACACCAAGACCATCAAGAATGAAGGATATGCTACACAATATATAGGATCAAGGAACATGGTTCATCATTACCGTGATACTACATCCAGGAGAAACATCTGCAACAATGTTCCGCAAGAAGAAAAATTACCGCAAAAAACAGATCACTGAAGATCTTTCTAGCAAATGAAACATTATGTACTACGGGCTTGAAAATGCATACAATGAAAGTAACAGCAAGTTCAAAACAATGAAGAGACTGTTGAAACTTAATGGACCAAAAAAATCATTCGCACTTCTATTAGAAGAACAAATGCACTGCTTGTGTAAACACCATGGCCGGGGTCGGCATCCAAAAAAATCATTCGCATTTCTGTTAAAGAACAAGGGGCACTGCATGTGTAAATACGTGCGCACTGCCTGTGTAAAAAAAAGAGAACATAGCTGTTAAAGTACATACCTTGTATAGATTATAGGATCCTACCTACCGTATCTTCCTGATATTGTTTGGTTGTAGATTGATACGAGGTGGATCGGTTCCTTGGCTCCCAAGGCCCCATGTACACGTGATATAAATACACATGAGCTGATCGCCCATTGTTGTGGCGTTTTCCCTCAAACTATTCCCGTTCGCATGGTATCAGAGCAGATCGCATCTGCCTAGAACCTCTCGATCCCAACCCAGCTTCCGCAACCCACCATGACTGCTCCCAGCCAGACCTCCTCCTCCATGGCAGCCATGACCTCCGGCGCCCTGCAGTCCGACACCACCGCGGCCCTCTCCACTGCCGTGATGCCCGCTGTCTCCCCGGCCTCCCTTGCGGTGAACGTCGCCAGCGTGAAAACGCACGTTCCCGTCGTCCTCGACCTTAAGGCCTCCAACTTCTCCAAGTGGCGCATGCTCATCAGTGTCCTCCTCGGCAAGTACGAGCTCACTGGCCACGTCGCCCACGACACCCCGACGGCCGACCGCACCGCCGAGTGGATTCGCCAGGACTTCGTCGTTCGCTCGTGGCTCTACGGCTCCATCAGCGAGGAGATCCTCGACATCATCATGGCGGAGAACCAGACCGCGTTCGAGGCTTATGCGCTCATCCGCAACCTCTTCCTCGACAACCAGATGACCCGCGCCGTCTACCTCGAGGCGGAGTTTCGGGCCATCACCCAGGGTGACCTCTCCATCACCGCTTACTGCCACCGCCTTAAGTCGCTCTCCGATGCTCTCCGCGACGTCGGGCAACCAGTGTCCGATCAAACGCTGGTTCTCAACTGCCTCCGTGGCTTGAGCCCTCGCTTCGCCGACATCACGACGCTCGTCACCATGCAGGTCCCTGTTCCGACGTTCCTGCAGACACGGTCTCTCCTGCTGCTCCGCGAGACCCAGCTCGCCCACACCTTCCAGCCCTCGCCCCAGGTCGCGCTCTGGGCTTCCGGAAACAGCGTCGGTCATGGTTCCTCATCCGGCGGCGGAGATCACATCGGCAGCCACAACTCCGGCGGCGGTGGCTCGGGCAACAGTGGCGGCGGCGGCAACGGGCGCTGGCAGAGGAAGAAGAAGAACGGTCGTGGCGGTTCATACTCTGCTGCCTCGCCAGGTCCGTGGATCTGCTTCAACCCTCACACGGGCCAGGCGCAGCAGATGCAGTCCAACTGGCGCCCAACTGGAGGACCAAGCCTTCCTTCCCCCACACCAGGCCGTCTTGGGCCAAGACCCACTGGACCGCAGCAGCGCCAGCCCACTTGGGTCCCTCCTGGACAGCAGGCGTACACCACGCAGCTAGCGCCTCTGCATGGCCAGGCGTCCGGCTACAACCCTCCACCTCCTGCGACGCTGTACGCCCCGCATGTCCCTGGCTCCCACGGCAACCCTTCACCTCCAGCGACACCGTACGCCCCGCATGGTCCTGGCTTCAACGGCAACGGCGCACCGGCATGGGACTGCTCTGCTCTTGTCGCGGCGCTGAACAACACCGCCGGCTCCTCCAACGCCGGCGCATGGATCATGGACTCCGGCGCTATGTCCCATATGGTCTCGGACCCCGGTATAATCTCCTCTCCCACCCAACCCTCTCCTTCTTCTCAAGTCACCATTGGCAACGGTGTATCTTTGCCTATCTCCACTACCGGTCACACTACTTTATCTACACCTCATCGCACATTCATGCTAAACAACGTCCTAGTAGTTCCTGCCATCATTAAAAATCTTTTGTCTACTCGTCAATTTACAATTGATAATTCTTGTTCTGTTGAATATGACCCTTTTGGATTTTCCATTAAGGACCTTCAAACCCGGCGCGAGATTATACGCTGCAGTAGTCCCGGTCCTCTCTACGAGTTCTCCACAAGCACCGGCTCTCCATCCTCCTTTGGCCTCGTCGCCTCCACCGACTTCACCGAGCTGTGGCATCGCCGCTTAGGACATCCCGGCCGTGACGCTATGTCACATTTATCTAGACAATTTGCTATTCCATGTAATAAAGCTACCATAGTTTGTCATGCATGTCAACTTGGCAAGCACGTCCGTCTACCTTTTTCTAGGTCTCAAACTGCTTGCGTAGTTCCCTTTCAATTAATCCACTGTGATTTATGGACATCAACTATCGCTAGCAATTCCGGTTTTAAATATTATCTTATCATAGTCGATGATTTCTCTCATTTTATGTGGACTTTTCCTCTACGGCGCAAGTCCGACACATCTGATGTTCTTATTAATTTCGTCGCCTATGCCCGCACTCAATTTAACTCACCCGTGCCTAACTCAGCTCCCAGCTCGCCCGAGCGTTCTCATAGCTCGCCCGCTCGTGCTTCCTCGCCGACGCCTCCCGAGCCTCACTCTCCAGCTGCGGCAACACGCTCGCCACCCCCACCTCCACCTCCTCCGCCGACACGGACTCGTGGTCCCTCCATTCCGGCTGTAAACACACACCATGCTCACGCGTGCCAAGCATGGAATCACTAAGCCGATCGATCGTCTTAACCTCTCGGCCATCCACTCCTCTATCTCTCCTGTTCCTAAGACATACCGGGGTGCCCTGCAGGATCCGCATTGGCGTGCCGCGATGCATGATGAGTACACTGCTCTCCTCCACAACCGTACTTGGTCCCTTGTTCCTCGTCCAGTCGGCGCTAACATTGTTTCAGGAAAATGGATCTTCAAGCACAAATTTGCCTCGGATGGTGGCCTCGCCCGTTATAAGGCGCGGTGGGTTGTACGTGGCTTCTCCCAGCAGCCAGGGGTTGATTTTGATGAGACTTTCAGCCCCGTCGTCAAGCCCGCCACGATCCGCGTCGTCCTCGGCATCGCCGCCTCATGTGCTTGGCCGGTCCATCAGCTCGACGTCAAGAACGCCTTTCTTCACGGGAATCTTGATGAGGTGGTCTACTGCGAGCAACCACCTGGCTTCATCGACCCCGCTCGTCCTCAGCATGTATGCCGACTTCACAAGTCGTTGTACGGCCTCAAGCAGGCTCCTCGGGCGTGGTACCAGCGCTTCGCCCACTACGCACACCGGATCGGGTTCGTGGCGTCCCTTAGTGATGCCTCCCTGTTCATCCTTCGACGGGGACGAGCTCGCCTACCTGCTTCTGTACGTGGATGACATCATCCTCACCGCCTCCAGCTCCGGCCTTCTTCAGCACATCACCGAGCTGCTTCATCGCGAGTTCTCCATGACCGACCTCGGGGACCTCTCATACTTCCTCGGCATCTCGGTTACTCGCTCGCCATCGGGCATGCTGCTCTCCCAACGTCAGTATGCCGTCGACCTCCTACAGCGAGCTGGTATGCTGGATTGCAACCCGTGTGCTACTCCTATAGACACGCGTTGCAAGCTCCCTGTCGACGATGGTCCTCTTGTTGCTGATCCTACCGAGTACCGCAGTTTCGCTGGCGCCCTACAGTACCTTACTTTGACGCGCCCAGATATTGCGCATGCCGTCCAGCAGGCGTGCTTGTACATGCACGCTCCTCGGGAACCGCATCTCAATCTGGTCAAGAGGATTCTTCGCTACGTCAAGGGCACACTGGACCTCGGTCTTCAGCTACACTCGACACCGGCTACATCGCTCACAGCTTACTCGGATGCCGACTGGGCAGGCTGCCCGGACACTCGCCGCTCTACTTCCGGCTTCTGCATTTATCTCGGTGACAACCTGGTGTCCTGGTCCTCCAAACGCCAGGCTACAGTCTCTCGCTCCAGTGCCGAGGCCGAGTATCGTGCCGTGGCTCACGCCGTGGCTGAGTCTTGTTGGCTTCGCCAACTTCTTCAGGAGCTACACCGCCCTCTGCATACCGCGACCGTCATCTTTTGTGACAATGTCAGCGCTGTCTACATGGCCTCCAACCCAGTCCAGCATGGTCGCACCAAGCATATCGAGATCGACATCCATTTTGTCCGCGAAAAGGTGTCTCTCGGTCAGATTCGGGTTCTTCATGTGCCGTCTTCGCAACAGTTTGCTGATATCATGACGAAGGGTCTTCCATCTCAGATTTTTCTGGATTTTCGGTACAGTCTATGCGTCCGCTCTCCCGACGCATTGACTGCGGGGGATGTTAAAGTACATACCTTGTATAGATTATAGGATCCTACCTACCGTATCTTCCTGATATTGTTTGGTTGTAGATTGATACGAGGTGGATCGGTTCCTTGGCTCCCAAGGCCCCATGTACACGTGATATAAATACACATGAGCTGATCGCCCATTGTTGTGGCGTTTTCCCTCAAACTATTCCCGTTCGCAATAGCACTTTTGTGCGAAAGAGAAAGGAAGATTTTGACTTTCTGTGGGTGGATGGTTGGCTTCTGTAATGGTGCCTGCTATATATGCACCTTGCCCGGCCGCCACTGGAATCACTCCATCGAGGGGATGACAAGAACCAGGTCAAGATTCATACTCGTGCTCCATCACTTGACTAGCTACTAGCGCCACAACCCGACGGTCGACGACCACCAGCAATGAGCATTTGTACTATACATGATAACGAAAACAAGAGAAGAAAATATTCAGGCATGTAGATGACAACGAAACAATTAGAGAACACGTGCAATCTGCCTCAGAATGATATATATCAACATGTCGCGCTGCGGTCGCCAAGTGGGCATGTCTGAACTTCAGATATGAACTTCCAAAGCAAAAGCGAAAACAGAAATCTCGGCGGCCAATCAAACAACATATGCACATCCGACGCCCAACGGTTCTTGGCGTGGGATGCCGGGAAGGAGTAACTACAGTGGCGCGGTGCTAGCTACGCCCGGCAACAATGCATCGAGCACCCTGCCGGCGGCCGAGGACGCGCGCATGTAAGACAAGCATATCTGCGTGTGTCCACTGCTGGAACTCGATTTGTCTGCCAAATTTTTGAAGGAATGGAGGGGTCAACCAACCTCCAAGCATCGATTCAGAGCATCAATTGCTCAAAATAGAGGGCTCGCCATGGACGACCGATGCATACGCATCTACACTGCGCCAGAACAAAATCAAAAACCTAGCTGCGAACTAGAATGGAGAGCGCGGAGAAATGAAGAAGGAAACACGAACCCGTCGCGCCGCCGGCGACAACTCCCACTGTCTCCTCTGCCTTGGCGACACCCCGCGCCTCGAGCTCCTCCTGAACCCATGACGGTCTCTCCTTCCTCTGCTGGAGGACGGCGACCAAAACGAAGCGCGAGATGTGGCCTCACGGTTTGGATTTCGCCGGCGGAGAGCGCCGCCCCCAATCACCTCTCCCAGAACCCAGATCTCTCTCTCACACACACACACGCAGCACCGACTGCGGGCACGGAATTCGAAAAAAATGAGAAACAAACGGTTCGGAAAAACCACCTGATAGAAAGCCGGCATCGGAAAATAAACCAGAGGTGAATGATAGAGCGCTCGAAGATGCGCGCCGACTTAGAGATGGACGGTCCAAGATCTGTCTGAGGCCGAATTGTGAAATCAGATGGCTGAAAGATAGAAAAAGTGTAGAAAAATGACATGATACCAAACCACAAACCTGAAAATACCAAAAGATACTGGGACGGACATTGCAGGGAAACATATCGCACAGGGTTCTTACTATTCTGGATCGCAGTCCAGCATGAAATATACATTAAAAGAGGGTATACGTACTAGTAGCCCACTTTGGATTTGCTAATCAAAGTCTAGAAAATCCTCAAACTCACGCACGAACACATCACCCATGCATTACTTCAGAAGCGCTGGTGGAGCTTTTCGTCTCGGCGAGCGTCGAGTCAGCCTCCGAGCAGTCCACGACGCGCTGGGGCTCTTGATGGGACGATCCGACCGGCAGTGGGAATTCCGCCGTTTCTTCCGTCGGCAAGCTCCGCGGGGCGCGATCGTTCAGGTCTTGTCCTGGGAAGCGGAGGATGTCCGCCATTGCCATGGAAGCGAAGAGCTGCATGTTGAAGAACGACATCTTGGAAAGATTTGGCTTTGCGGCCGGCCCTAGTTTCTTGCACGATGTCAATGGGTACGGTGCCGATCGAACCTATATAGTCGGCAGTGCTGGTATACGGGAATCCGAACTCGAAAGCGAGAACCGGGCAATCAAACCAAACATGATCCGGGTCCGATCTGAACTCCGATTTCGAAACATCAAAAGGCGGTTCAAACGGAGGCCCGGCCCAGGTGAGCGTCGAAACAAACAGAGGAGAACTGTGTTTGTGTCGATAGGATGGAACGAAAACCTGATGAGCCACAGCCCATGGCATGTCCCTCTATGGCAAGTTGGCAACCTAAGTCTCAGTGCACCTGACACGCGAGCACTATATCTCACCCGAGCTCAAGGGATCGTCCAATAGGGCCGGCCCAACTTTGCGTCTTTTCATTTTTCCTCCTTTTTGGTTTCTTTTTCCGTATCTTTTTAAATTTTATTTTCGTTTATTCTTTATCCCTTTTGTTTTAAATTTTTAGTTTTCATTTTTCAAACCCGTGAATATTTTCTTGAAACTGGTGAATATTTTTTTCAAAACTGCAAATATGTTCGAAATCATGGACATTATTAGATTTATTGAATCGTGAGCATTTTAAAATATGTGAATATTTTTTGAACTTCACGAACATTTTTTCAAAACATACGCAACATTTTTCAAAACCGCAAATATTTCTTGAAATTGTGGACCTTCTTATAATATTTGAAACCGTGGATTTTTTTAAAGTATGTGAACATTTTTCTAAGACAAGAAAAGTTTTTTCATAATTTTATTTGAAAGATAGAGAATGAAAAAACAAAGCATATAAAATAAATTGAAGAAAACGAAAATAGCAAAAAAAAATGGTACAAGAACTAGGCCTCAAATCTGGTCCACCGCTACCGGCAATCCCCCATCCCGCAGGCGAGTCGAGCGTACCAACTCGTTCGGAGCAATATATAGGGCAGACCTTATTCAGCGCCCGTTGTGCCGGTTATCGCCAAAACGCTTGCGTGAGCAGAGTAGTGGGTCCCGACCAATTGACGATGGCAACAATGACCGGAGATGAGCAGGACGATGCGAGGCGAGAGATGGCGAAGACGAGCCGCAGTGACCATGGCGAGGACGACTGGAGACGAGCAGGACGAAGCGAGGCGAGTCGACGACCACCAGAGAGTGGACGTAGGTGGAGCCTCGGAATTAACTTAACGAGGGGTGTGCGGTGCGGTGGTGCTTGCCGGTGCCTGAAAAGGCGGTGGTTTAGAGGGATTGTCGAGGCAGCGATGGACCGGCGGCAGCGACTGAAGCAGGCGGGGCGGAGAGGTGGCGAGGCAACTGGCCGTGCGAGGTGGCAGCAGGCGGTTGCGGCAGGGGCATCATTTTGTGTTTCCAATTTTTTCATTTTCTTTTTTGTTCTCCTTCTATTTCGTTTTTTACCTTTTTCTATTTCTCTTTTTTGTTCATATGTTTCTTTGTTGTGTTATTTTATTTATTTATTATTATTAAATTATAAGAACTAGTCATCAACCGGTGCAATTGCACACGCTAGATTTTTTAAAACTTTTTAAAACTAAAAACACTGTTGTTGCTTAATGAGCAAAATTAAAGTGGATATGCTTTCACTTTCAAAAGGTTACCTTTAGTTTAACTTAATAAGGACTTGTACAATGTAGATATAATTTTTGTTACATATAATCTAGTACTCACTCTGTGTTACCTTTAGTTTAACTTAATAAGGACTTGTACAATGTAGATATAATTTTTGTTACATATAATCTAGTACTCACTCTGTCCGGAAAAGAATGTCGCTAAAATGGATGTATCTTAGCGACATTCTTTTCTGGACGGAGGAATTATATATTTGGAAACAGAGTGTTTCTCTTGCATGATAATATAGTTTTTGTACATAGTGGAAGCATAGTGCTTAGTAACTATGTGGGATGTCATCCATGTCATCAAAACAGTTACTTTCATTGGATATTGATTGGACACACTAATGGGTAGGTGCATATATATTCCTGACACACTAATGGCAACATGTCCTGTTGTAAATTTAACATCATGGTTTTTGAGTCGCCGACTAGTCCGACTAATCGCGAGTCGTTTTCTCAAAACCACGGCGACTCGCGACTAGTCGGCGACTTGGAGCGACTAGTCGCCGACTTGGAGCGACTAATCGCCGAGTCGTGGGCAGTTGGCGACTTGCCTGAGTCGCGACTCAAAAACCATGTTTAACAAATGATTGAGGTGTAGACAAATTTATAGCAAATGATAGAAATTTGCTTAATCGGACTATTGGTTGAAATTAGAGAAATATAGCACCACAAACATAGAAAATGAGAATGATAACCTTATCTAAAATGTTATATTGTGCTACCCAGAAGGAGGTTACCATGTCATATTTAGTATTGCCCAAGGTTATCTACTCCTACTTTGCTCCATCTTACATGGATGTATTCAGAAAAAATCACTTATATTACTGTAGCCAATGTAAGTTTAATCTTGGATTACTCTCAACAATGTTCAACACAATATCACTTATTTACTGGAGAATAACAATGCTTCAAGTAAAGATCGAAACTATAGGCATATCATCTTACTGATTACTTGCTTAAAATCATTTGAAAATCTAAATCGTCGGCAAAGATAATCATAATGAAAATTGAACCAGTTATGGTTCATTGGTAATGTGCAGATATATCATATATGACCATGAAGCAAGACTTCAACTCATGATTTCTTATGGTTCAGATGTATTGCTCTTACCTTTCTCTACACGGTTGCGATGTTTCTATAGGTTGTTGCTATTGAAGTATTGAACATACTGGGAAAGAGATGACTTTTGGTAGATAAAACAAATACACGGCACTATGGTACTTGGTATTTATTCCCACCTAAATCCTATAGAAATCAAGAGTAACTGAATTTCTTAACGTCATTGTTGGCCACAGATGTACTCTAGAACAGAATAAGTACATCAACAAGAAGAAAGCTATGAGAAGTATTATGTTACCTATAAAAAGTAGGTTAATTACCAAGTAATATTTCCCTAGCTTATCTTTAATCCGAATAAGCCAAGCCAAGGATATACAGATCCCCACCAACATATCATCTACATTTCTATAGCACATTGATTATCATAACGTATTGAGTCTTAGGAATGACATGTTGTTTCTATTCGGAGCTTTTTCATTCTAGTGCAAAATAGAAATGTTAGCAACAATGTCATGTCTCTGTCTATCCATAAAAAGAATGTATAGTAGGTCTTCATATTAATCATGACTGTACTCATGAAATGCGTGCAATGCAGCATATGCAGGTCTTGAATTGACGACTTTCAGTTATATCTAAACTCATATATTCCACATAGGAAAAAACTGACCTTATATACCAAACTGTAGGCCCTTAATCTTTTCCCGACGTGGCACCGGTCAACGCTGGTCAGACAACTTTAGGACCTCGCTTGAACGACCTGAATAAAATTTGGGACCTAGATGTGCATTTTGGGCAAAATCGACAATTCTGACCCTCACGGCAAAGTTCAGCACAAAATGAACCATTTGCGAAAGTTTAGCCGGATCTAACCTTTTTTCGTACCGCTCAACATCTCGGCGGTAGGCTACAGTGGGTACCGCCTATGACCTTGGCGGTAGCCGTCCTGGTCCACGGTCGACAAGGGAGGGTTGACCAAGCTGACGTGGCGATACCGCCGATGGCCGGGACGGTAGGCTTCGTTTAATACCGCCGCGATAACAGGCGGTACAGATAAAGACGGTACCGCCTGGATCATTGGCGGTACGCGCTCGGTAGTTAAGTGGCGCTTCGGCCCCAGCCCGCATCTTCCCTTCGTTCTCTTCTCCCCTCAAGAACAGACGGCGGCGGCGCGAGCTTCTCCCCTCTCCCTTCTCCATTCGGCGGCGGCAGTGGCGGCGTGAACCGACGGCGGCGGCTCGGCGCGAGCCCTCTCTTCCGTCAGGTAAGCCTCCCTTAGCTCTCTCAATTTCGTCCATAAATGTGCCCGAATCTAGATGATTTGTTGAAACCTAGATGATCAAAGGAAAATCTAGATGATTTGTTCAAACCTAGATGGTATGTTTGGTTTAGATGGTGTAAACTTGGCCGAATGTAGATGATTAGGTCTAGATTCTATGGATTGGCCGAATCTAGATGCTATATTTGTTCAAACCCTAGATGCTCTAGATGATTTGCTCTAGATGATGCCTAATGCTCAAGATGGTTTGCTCTAGATGAAATGAAGCCGAATTTAGATGATTTTCTCTAGAGGATGCCTTAGTTGATATAGTTTCATGAGCAATTCTTTGTGTTTACACAATGTTATGGTCATTTACGAGATTGTTTTGCATTAGGATGGAGTACCCGCCGGAGCGTTATTACCCTGGGCTTGATTTGGTGTACGACAAGGAACATCGTGCCCGGCTTATCGAGAGGGGAGATATGGACTTAGCTGAGAAGGTAAATAATGTTCTCCATTTTTTTTTTGCAATTACAAAGATAGTGAGCACATCATGTTTTTATCTTTCGCAGCCTATCGGTCCTATGCGCATGAGGGGCCATAGTGCGGAGGACATGCCCTACGATGTTCGGTACGAGCCATACTTTGAGGCGGCTGGTCTTCTCCCATTTGTCCTTCAGTTCAAGCGTAAGCCGCCGGCGTTCAACCACACGGCCATTACCGCCCTTATTGATCGTTGGAGACCCGAGACCCACAGTTTCCATTTGCCGTGTGGAGAGATGACGGTCACTCTTGAGGATTTTGCCATGATCACGGCTCTTCCGATCGACGGAGCCGCTTTGACTGGGAGGGTGGATCTTGTCGGGTGGCGCCAGCGGGTTCTTGGTCTCACCGGCAGATTACCACCGGTGCCGCCGGAAGGAGTGAAAGATACTAGGTCAGCGGGTGTCTCGTATTCGTGGCTTCGACAGTTTGGGCCATGCCCGGCGGATGCCGATGCAGCGATGGTGCAGCAGTATGCCCGGGCATACATGTGGTATGTGTTAGCCCGGGTGATCTTTCCAGATGGGTCAGGGGACACGGCCTCGTGGATGTGGCTTGATCCATTACGTGATTGGAACGTCAAGTACAGCTGGGGGTCGGCGGGTCTAGCCTTTCTTTACCGTCAGGTAGTTTATTTGCATACCTTTCTTGTGTATGTTACTTTCATTTGGCATTTGACATGATTGTTATTGTGCAGCTGGACCATGCATGTCGTAAGAAGGGAAAGGGAGCCTCGTTAACGGTGCTGCTTGGCCCCTCACGATTTGGATGTGGGAGCGGATTCCGGTTGGACGTCCTCGCAAACTCACACCAACTCCATGGGATTATGACCTTGATGGTGATGATGAATGGCGGCTGCCAACTGTCGCGTACACATGGGATAGAGTGGAGGGGTACAAAGACTTGTCCATGGGCCGTTACAAGAGCTATACCAATGACCTTGATAAGCTGTCTTACGACTTGGTATGTTTTTGTAACATTAAATTTGACACACCTTTGTGACATCTAGCATTGAAACTAATGCTTTTTGTTTTGTAGGTCATATGGAGGCCATACACACGGGAAAGGGGTTTCCGTCTCAACACGATGTGTACGCGTGACGAGAACCTATGGCGCATTAAGTGTCCGATGATATGTTTCTATGCCGTCGAGTGGCACCTCCCACAACGAGTTGCAAGACAATTTGGAAGGAGGCAACGAACCCCGCCGGCAAGCCAGAGCACAAGTGTTGATCTTCATAGGTTAGTGTTGGAATGCCCGGGTAAACATTTGACTTGCCAATATCAATTGTTGATGATATGTTTGTTATTTGTGCATAGGATTGATCGGAAGAAGTGCCCAAAAGTGAAGGAATGGGATCGTAAACACAACCAGTGGATTGAGATGTGGAATGATAAGAAAAGTACCGTGAACTGGACGGTACAATGGTTAGGGAGAGTGAATATGAGGCGCACCTTGCTTGGCATGAAGAACAACACCGCCTTAAGCTAAAGCCCACTTGGACCACACAAGATTGTCTAGATTTAGGCACCGAAGATGGTGATAATGAATATAACTTGGCGGTTAAGGAGAGCGCAGGAACATCTAGGGACTACGCACCCGTTTTCAACCGTGTGGTAGGACACAAATTGAACTTAAATTTAATGTGTCATGTCTATTTGTGACTAAATTGTCTTCCATGTTTTTAGGGCCTGGAGCTTACTCTGAGCGTTAACGAGGCGGCACATTCTCTATCGCATATGCCCGGTACGGTGGAGTCTGAGACAAATCTTAGGGAAACCATGACGGTATGCATTTTTATATATCCATGAGTGGAGTCCGGGTGGTGTGCACTATGGTAGTGCTATTGATGTATGCACCTTTGTTTGTTTGCAGAGGTTAATGGAGCGATCTCGTCGGCTGGCGGCTATGCTTGCCTGCCACGGTGCAAAGGCAACCGAAGCCCATGAGACAGACGACGAGGAGGACGAAGACGAGGAGGGCGAGGAGGAGCAGCAGTCGGAGGAGGAGGACGAAGACGAGGAGGGCGAGGAGGAGCAGCAGTCGGAGGAGGAGGAGCAGGAGCACTCGGAGGAAGAGGAACAGGAGCAATCAGAGGAAGAAGCGGAGGAGCAGGACACGAGCTGGGAGGAGATACCTTTGTCACAGTTGATGGGTGCACCACAACCATCTCAGCCGAGCCAACCGCCCGGAAGGAACCGAAAGCAGAAGAAAATGTTCAGTCCAGTTGGACAAATAGTCGCAAGTTGGCAGCCAAGAGGGGAAGGAAAAAGTGACAATATGTAATAATTATACCAAGTGTCGAACTATGTGATTGTATGACTTATGTGATACCTTGTTGTATGAAATTGTTGTATGAACTATGTGATTATATTATGTTCTTACTTTGTCATGCATTGTCATGAAATTGTTGTATGAAATTGTCAGCTGATAATATCCAGTTGATACAGAAACTACAATGTGGTTTTTTGAAATCTTCCAGGTCCTTACCGCCTAATCATCCGGCGGTATCGTTCGTAGATGTACCGCCTTCTGATCCGGCGGTACGGCTGTACCGCCACCTTCTCTGGCGGTATCACTCCAACTAAGGAGCTCCTGTCGTCGACATTTTCGCGGCGGTACAGTTTGGCTCTGTACCGCCAGTTCTAACGGCGGTACTGACGTACCGCCACTCGGTGCGGCGGTATCACCCGAACGTTGCTGGCTAAGGAGCTCCTGCCGTGCACATTTTTCTGGCGGTACCTCGGGTACCCTACCGCCAGCTCCAGCGGCGGTACGAAATAGATATACAAAATATTACCAGATACATAGACAAAATATTACCTAAAATCCATTACATGACCAAATCCATTACATAGACAAAATATTACCAGATACATGACACATTCACGAAATAGATAATTAAAATTCATTACATGACCAAATCCATTACAAGTTCATGAAATACATAGATAGATCCATGACACAAGGTTTCACACACAGCCAATGTCCACAATCTCTAAGATATAGATGTTGAAGGCTCTATTGGGTCCAACGCGGATATTTTCCCTTGCGCTTTCCCGATGCTTCATCCTCCATAGCACGACGAGCTATTCCACGTTTGACTTCCCGCTCGACCTCACGAGCCTTGGCCTCTTCACGCTTCTTCTTCGCTTTCTCCTTACGTTCCTTCTCCTTCTTCAACCTCAACTTCTCTTTCCTCTCCTCTCTTGTTTCCTTTCCAATATGCACCGTTCTGCAGCTCGACGCTCCCATTCGACCTCATTCTTGAAGTAGCTATTTTGGACCAAGTCTATCCATTTGAAGTAGGGACAAAGAGGCGGCGGTGACTACAAAAGAACAACAGACATTAGCAACTATTACACAAATATACGTAAATTGTCATGCATAAGGAGGACACATACCTTGGGACGGTCATAAGCAGACTTGGGTTCTTCCTTGTCCCTACAATAGTTGGGACACAACCAAAACCTTCGTCCTCTTGTCTCATCCCAATCATCGGACTGCTTGGCCTTGCAAATGTCTTGGCAAAAACACTTCGGTGGGTCCTCCTTGGGCTGGTTAGTCGCCGTCCTCCATGCCCACGGCCTCTCCAACCAGTTCGACGACCCCATACCTACGTAAGTTAGAAAAATTGTTAGTACAGTAAAATGAACAACATTCGAAATAAAAGACAATAACCAAATAATTTTCGTTCATACCAATCATCTACGACTACCACCTCTACGCCTTCTACGAGTACCCCCTCTTAGCTCGTCAAACATTGATGTTCGACCACCTCCACCACCGCCACCACCACGGTGGCTTGTGCTACCACCGCCACCACCACCACCACCACCACCGCCGCCACCACCACGTGGCTTGTGCTACCACCACCACCGCCACCACCACGGTGGCTTGTGCTACCACCACCACTCCCACCCCCTCTACCACTAGCAACACTGTTACCACCACCACCATTCCCACCACCACTCCCACCCCCTCCTCTACCACCCCCACTCCCACCCCCTCCTCTACCACCCCCACTACCACTACCACCACCATTGTCTCCTTTCGATTTTTTCCTCCCTTGAGAGCAAGTTCTGTTGTTGTGTGCTGAATCATTGCATTGACCACATTGGTTGGTAGTACGAGGCTCCATAAAATGCCCGCTGCCCCATTCTCCCATGCGGGTTGTGTATCCACCAAGTGCATCCATGTCATTTCTATACCTCTTCGTCCTCCTTCTACCTTTGGTTTTAACCATTAGTTCCGGATCTGGCCTAATTACAGGGCCATGATATTCCGGCCATTGAGATTGATCCAAGTAAGGCTCAAATCTTGCTGTCCAAGTCATGGCCACCCTCTCCAACGAGTGCTCGTTCATCCTTACCGTATCCGGATGACAAAGATCAACAGATCTTATGTTTGCCGCCGTAATCAAGTGCGAGCAAGGTAAGTGCAGCAACTTGGGCCTCTCGCAAGAGCACTCACGTGTCTTTAGCTTAACCTTGAATGCACGACCTCCGAATTGCACGCCATCTTTTGTTGTCCCACCGGGCTCGTTGACTTGGTAAATCCACTCGTTGTTGTCATAGCAATACGCTTGTTGTCTCTCGGATTTGCTATTTTGCAGCTCCATCCATTCTTCTACTTTAGGAGGATACAATTTCCCTTCGTCTATCAATTTATCCGTCTCCATGGAATGATTCTGGAAATAAGCGCATAACTTCTCGAAGGTATATTCCGCAATGGCCGTCACAGGCAGTGCACGCACACCTTTTAGAACATTGTTAAAACATTCCGCCATGTTGCTTGTCATGTCACCATATCTTCTACCTCCATGATCATGGGCCCTTGACCACTTGTGCCTGTCTCCCAAATACCTCCTCAAGAACTCTTTACCCCCGGCATTAGACGCGGCAAGGAGCTTGTCAAACCGTCTTGTGAAAGACCGGTTGGTGAATGCCACACAAACATCTGTTAGGTCATCAGCCAATTCTTTATTCTTGCAAGCCCTATAAAAATTTGCGACGAAATGCCTCATGCACCATCGGTGGTGGAGCCGTGCATACCCCGGAATTTCAATCTCCATGGCATTGAGTATACCTTGGTGTCGATCCGATATGATGCATACCTCTCTACTAGGAGAAAACACCTTAGTCCTCACATGCTTCATGAACCATTCCCAGTTGTCATTGTTCTCTCCAGACACCAAAGCAAAGGCCACAGGTAACACCCGGTCACCGGAGTCGTGCGCGATTGCAGTCAACATCGACCCCTTGTACTTGCCGGTTAAAAATGTACCATCTATTGATACAACCGGTCTACAATGGTGAAATGCCCGAATGCATTGGTCGAAGCTCCAAAAGGCACGGCGGAACACTCCATCAACATGTTCAACCGCGTAAAACATGCCCGGGTTTCTATAGGCCATCCCTCCCAACAACCTCGGGAGGCGGTTGTACGCTTCTTTCCATCCACCATACAACATCTTAAATGCGGCATGCTTGGCCTTCCATGCCTTCCCATACTCGATGTTGTATCCAAAGAATTCCTTTACAAGACCCATCAAAAACTTCGGTTTAATGGTTGGTTCATTCTTTATACTATTGATGAATTTGTATGCAATGAAATCAGAGGTGAGCTGACGGTGCTTTGTGGATGGATTCCGGCCCCGTTTCTTGCACATGTGATGGGCTTCACAACTTGTTATCTTCCATTGCCCGTGGCGGTTTGGTCTTGCACGGACTACCCATGGGCATCCTTTTTTGTCACAAATCACGGTGTAACGATGCTTCTCGTCCGAGTGCTTCACTATGAATGGCCTATGGTGCTTCACCGCGTATTCCCTAAGCCACATTTGCAATTCTACCAAGTCCGGAAACTTCAAACCTTTCTTTATGCGAGAATTATTGTCATCGTCGTCTTGAGTTGTGCTTGGTGTTGCTTCTAGATCTTTATACTTGCCACCATCCACCATAGCCTTATCGGCAAGCGTGAGATCACGAAATAATGGAATTCGATGATCCCGGCCTACAACTTTTAAAAAGGCTTGGGCTTCTCTCGCCGTGAACCCATCTTCGTCCACTTCTTCTGGGCCCTCGTCCTCCGAGTCGGAGGCATAGCAACGGCGATAGAAGGTGTCACGGTCAATGCCATCCTCCTCGACTTGTGCCTCTACATCTCCAATATAAATGTCATGATACTCGTCCTCCCGCTCGGACACATCACCCTCCATGTCTCCTTCCTCCCTATCTTCATCGTCAATGCCAAAGCCATAACCATGATCCACATTGACATATTTTTCTTGTTCATCGACTTGGTCGCCATCATTCATCTCCAAGTCAATTTGTTGGCTCAAAGGAGGTTGGCTCATATTATTCAACTCGACCGCATCATCAAGTGACACATTTCGAGTGGGGGTCATTGCATCATGTGTGGGGGAGGCACACCGGTTCAAGTCAAAATGCAACCGATCACCGCCAACCTTGGTAGCAAATAACTCGAGCGACTTGTCTTTGGAAGCCGCCACAACCTCTTTGTATGCCCCAATCTAACTCGCATGTCAAAGGTATTTTTTTCTTTCGCGGACGGTGTCCCGATCCAACAAAATACCTTCCATCTAGTTCAACCTTCTCCCTAGGATCCATCCATTCGAAAACTTCCCGTACTCTTGCAACAACCTCGGCATATGTTGGACTATTGGCAAATACCATAACTTTTTCTCCATTGTCAACAATCTCTTCTTCATTGTTACTAAAAAATGCTTCTTTGTCAACATGATGGACATTCACGATTCTTGCCATCTATAATTAAATGACAAGACACACAAATGTATCACATTGATGTGTAATAGCAAACACACCACAATAATCTAAATTATACATGTGTGCTAACCACTACCTCCAACCCAAGACTCAACCATAATTGTAGGTACGAAAACACATGAATCTATCTAACCACAATGATTCCTACACGTCACAAACAACATATAACCCGCAATGCACCAATTCAAATAATAGATTTTGGACAAATCAACAAATCTAGGGTTTGCCTCAAACTAAACAATGCCACAAAGTAACACAAATCCAACCAACAAAAAGCGAGAGATCTGAGAGGGACTACCTCAGAGGATGGAGATGGCCCGATTCCACGAGCTATGCCCTCCGATTTGGAGGGATTTGAGAGAGATTTGAGTGTGGAGGAGAGAGGGGAAGAGGGCATCAGCTCGGGGTGGAGATTTGAGTGCGGATGAATGAGAGGCTGGGGGCGCGGCTGCAGCCACTTAACTACTGAGCTCGTACCGCCGGTTGACATGGCGGTACCATGGAACGACGCGGCGGTATCCCTCAAAGTCTACCGTTTCTGACATCGGCGGTACCGCCACATCAGCGCAGTCAACGGGAACGGGCGGACCGTGGACCAGGACGGCTACCGCCAGGGTCATAGGCGGTACCCAGTGTAGCCTACCGCCGAGATGTTGAGCGGTACGAAAAAAGGTTAGATCCGGCTAAACTTTCGAAAAGGGTTCATTTTGTGCTGAACTTTGCCGTGAGGGTCAGAATTGTCGATTTTGCCTGCATTTTGAGAGAAATAGGACCTACTTGACCTTTCGGGAAAAGATTTAGGACTGCCCATGCATTTAACTCCAAAAGAAGTGGAGTGAAAAAACTCGCACGACACTTTCAATGTCATGATTTAAAAGAAACTGACCTTACTTACCAAATTGTAATAAAAGAAGGGGAGTGAAAAACTTGTACGACACTTTCAATGTCATGATTTAAAAGAATACTAAATAGTAGTATTACTGAGGGAACAATGAGAATAAAGATGGTATGTTACCGAAACTCCCCTATTCTGCAACTTTCCATTTATATTCTTGTGTTACTATATCAGTCGACAATGGTCATTATGTGGACATGCTGACAGACAGCAGCCCAAGGGAAACACATGAACACAACACTGAACTGCAGGGCCGCACGGGCTTACAGGCATTTTCTCTGTGTTATAGCGGCGAATATGACAGACGATCTTCGTGCATAACAGCCATTACCTGCTTCCAATCTGTGCGCTTAGATAAATAATGCACCATACTTTTTATCTAGCTGAATTCATCATGATCATAGCCTTACCTCTAATTATTAATGAATATTAATCTCCTGGCATCAGCTTTTAAGTTTTAAAATGACAATCAATGGCAATGCTAGCATAGTATACAACCCTATTAAAATCTTCTATGCTTGAACTACTACAAAATGGGAATTCTAGCAAATCTGCAATTCCATAAAGTTAGAAGTGCCTTTGATGGTGTTTATCTTTGAAACCCAATGTTACATAAGATAGAGGCCAGAATGGAGAGCCTAAAGGCAAGATTGGCAGCTTGATCTCCATTGCAAAGGTCCAAATGTCCAGTTTCACGGTCTTATTCCAGGTAATTAGATCTTTGTTCTGGGATGATAGTCCTTTGACTTTACCAAGGATTGTCTTCCAGTTCTCTAACACCAGTAAGTGTTTTCAAATAACATTCTTTCTTGATTACTACAAGAATTCTGAAAGCCATGTTCTTGATTCTTTGCTCTATTTGGCTGCCAAATGTGAAGTCTTCTAGCTTTATACCAAGGTAGTCAATTTGATAGAGTAAATAAGCATGGCTTTATTCCATTAGCCAGTTTAGCCAACGCCAACTGATATAAACTGGCCAGTTTAGCTAACATCAACTGATATAAGCTGCTACCATGTAAAAACCAATCCAATAATTTACTCATGACACCTTTTTCCAGGTTCACAACTACAGATATATGATTCTAGAGCTTTAGAACCTATATTAGTGCAACATGAGATATGCTACTTCGGTCCATGTAGTACAAGCAATCATGTATTTCAATGCAAATACATGCAGATCTGTTGAGGAATGTACGTGGATAATAACACGTTCTACGTTGGGTGCCCTAAAATTTGTCAGGTATTTGGGAATAAGAAGGTAAAACTACCACTCAATACAGTTCTTTATTTAGCACCTCTATTAAACTCCAGTCATACCATTTGACCTGAATTTTCATATAGGGCTAATCTGTCACAAAATTAATGTGGCTTAACCGAGCATGCAGAACAACAGCTTCTCCTACATACATTATTTGCAGAACAGAACTTGAAAAGGGAAAGTTATCTTGAAGCCATCAGGAAACAACAACTGCTAAAAAGGTTACTAGTTATGGAAACGTGCTGCATATCCTTCAACGAGTCATTCAGATCAATTCTAACAATCACTCGTATAGCCCACCCCCGTCACATTTGCCATCAAGGAAACTTTGGTATCATTGTCAGAAGAGGACAAACTGAAGTCAGCACATGCATGAAAATTATTTGCAAGATTCATCGATCAATTGGCGGACCAACAAGCAACAATATTTCTAGTAAGAGACGCATGTCCTCTTATTTTGATAACATTCACATGTGTAGCATGTTGAGCATTTTACTTTCCCTTGAGCATGTGAAATTTTCTAGCCATATAGATGGGCACACTACAACGAAGCAAGTTGAGTCCCTTTACTTTCTTACAGCTAGGGGCCAGCTTGGCGTTCCCCTTGTTCGTGTTATTCTTTACACCACCAAAAGCACCACCCCGCCACATTGATACAGCATTCTCTCTCGCCTTTTCTTCAACAACAAGATGGTGACCAGACCATTCAACGTTTGATCGCCACCCATGATGTGCCATATTCCTATAGGCAGGATGCTTCACATGCTAACATGGTGCATGGTTGTTCTGGAGGTGCAAAAATAACAAGAGCAAGGGAAAGGTTAAGGAAACCGCCATCTTTTAAGAAGAAGAAAAGGGAAACAAAGGGCACTTCATTACTGCAAACATGGCCATGTGGACAGAAAAATACCACATGCTGTAGGACAAGAAAGATGGTCAACAAACTGGACATGTGACAGTTAGCAATGTAGGAGGAGGATAAAGTACTAAGTTCCTTAAGTACTTTTTATGGTCAGTCCACCAGTTGGTGTACAAATTCCGGAGCTAGGTTTGTGTATGTGCTGATTAATATGTTACCTTTTTGCCGGGCTACCAGAAAATCATCCAGTCTTGATGTGGGATGGGACATGGGCGATTGTAAACGAGACCAGTAATACTGGTTGAAGTTAATTTCCAGGAAGACTTCAGCATTGAAGAGTGTGCAGCACATGTCAACAAATAAACAGGAACCTTGTTGGTGGTTCCCGGATGTGGCTTGAAAATCAAGCTAATTTTCGAGTTGTTAACATTTATTATTTCGGAATTTTTTTTGTATCTGAAACGCTACGATAGCGGAGGCTTGTTTGGATCACTGTAAATTTCCAATTTCCAAAATGTTATCGTGTTCCTTGAATTCTAAAATACTGAATGAGTAAATCTTTATTGCACAATGCCACATGTGCAGGTGGATGAATAGCCGACCAAATCCTGAGACTTCTCCTCTCCCTTGAACCGCTGCACAATAGGCAGAATATGAAAAACCTTGGAGATGATGAGAGCTGTACAACAGATGATTCTATGTGTGTTCTGACATGCTCTTTCACAATAGGATCAAATAAACACCCCCAATAGAGGTTGTGACCACAACGGTCACCACACATTAGCAAGACTTGTCCGATCTACCCCACATCTAGGAACCGACACTAGATAACTGCATTGTCAAGTGACTCCCATGGCATGGAACATGACCATGTAACACAGTCATACACAGACACAGTCACACACTCACATGCGCTCCTAAGTCCTTTGTTACATGTGATGGACGAGGTGTTCATTAGGTGGAAAGTAGGGTATGGAAAAAAGGAATGCGCACTTCGTATATGTCATGGTCGCGGTTGTCTGTCCTTTAAAGGACCATGTGGCCTGCCCTAATAATGTTTATCTCCACCAATGTAAATTTGCAACGTGCTACAATAAACCTTAACTTTTCCTTCAAATTGACAACTCAAGACCCAATAATTACAAATACTCCTACAATCACTGATTGTACCTTTTTCTTATTTCTGTAAGGGCATTAAAATGCATGTTTTATAAATTAGGGTAGCAAGAAAACTATAACAAGCTACAAGATAGGGTCAAATCTAACTAAGAGATAAAATAAATAGTGCTCCGGATCAAAAAATAGTCAGAGCTTGCAGTCAATTGGCATTTTCTGTTTGTTCAATCGGCAAGCAAGTATTATCGTCTACAATTTAGAGGTTGTTTTCCACTAACCTTTAGATGAAGACCAGAACCACAAACATGGTACATGGATATTGGGTAACAGAGCAAATGGAGCCAATGATGTTTGTCGATGGCCTAAAAATATCTTGTCTGTCACTTAACATTGACAATAATGACGTGAAACATAGTTGATAACTTGTTATAATAGTATCCTTGCCAAAAAATTGTTATATTCGGCAAAACTCAGACTGTATGAAAATACCAAGGTGGCACTACTACCATTATCACCATTATGTTTCACAAGCAGTGGCAAATAATCCAACAACATACATAGTTGAAAAGATGTCACCAGCAACAAACATTGTAGAAGTAAACATGATAAAAAAGGAGGAATGACAAGATAGAACCTTCACAAGCCTCATCAAGATAACACATGGACGCGTCCTCCTCACTTGTCACTGTCAGCCACACCAAGCTCGGCATCGATGGCATTGCACGCGGTTTCCAGGTCTTCATCAAGGAATATGTCCCACTGCCCATCCCACCGGATGAAGAACTCTGTGTCTTCCAGGTACTTCACACGGTGCACATCCCCAGCAGGCGTGAACAGGAAGTCCCCATCAACCAGGTCATAGTTTTCTTTCTTGGTTAAGTTCCACACCTTCTTCTTGCCCTTGATCACCACCAAGTCGTGGCCGAAAGTGTGGTGGTGAGCCGGCTCCACACTTCCAGCTTTGAAGCGGACGTAGGCGGAAGTGGGGCTGTCGCGCACAATTCGCATCTCGCCGCCGGGCATGATATCCACTGGTTCAAACTCCATCCCCTTCCTCAGGCAGCAGATGGCACATGTGGAGACAGGGGCAGGGGCTGATCCCTCGGGGATGGAGGCCATCTCTTGAGGGGCAACGTCGAGGAATTGCTGAATGTCCTCCGGCCAGGGGACGTCCCCGGATGCGGGGCAGGGAGCACGGAAGGGGGTGGCGAGCCAGGCGTCGGCGATGACCGCGGCGGTCTCGGGCGGGGTGGCCATGCCGGAGAGCGCGAGGACATTGCAGGCGTTGATGGAGCGGGTGTTGACGGCGTCGGCGAGGGAGCTGCAGTGAGTGGCGTACACGCCGGGGTACTTGTTGGCGAATATGGTGACGCCGGCGCCGGTGCCGCAGACGACGACGCCGCGGGCCTCGAGGGCCGGGTCGGCCGACGAGGAGATAACGTTGCGGGCGACGGCTGCGGCGGCGGAGTAGTACTTGTCGACGCCGAGGTCGATGACATCGGCGACGGAGCAGTGGGCGCGGAGGTGCGCAACGATGGCGTCCTTGAGCGGCTCGCCGAAGCCGTCAGCGGCCGCGAAAATCTTGAAGCGGCGATTGCCGGTGGAAGCGGCCATTAGTGGTGTTGCAGGGCTCGATCTGAGCTTGGAATCTTGGATGCGGAGTAGAAGGGAAAGGGACTTGGGAGGGGAGACGAGCAGTGGCTAGTAGCGAGCGAACTGGGCCGAGATAAGCAAGAAATACAGCACCAGGACGAGTGGACGACACCATATTCCCCTATATTCGCACCTCCTCCAGCTATCCACGTCGCCCGGAAAACGTGGCCCGTTGTGGACCGTCTGATCGAGCGAACGGACGGTCTGGATGGCGCCAAAATTCGCGCTGCTACAGTACTACTGTAGCAGTCGAGTTTCTGCCAACCACGGCTCGCCACGTAGCGCTGCGGCGGACGTTTTGCGAAAAGCCGCCCGCAAAGGACCTGTCTGTGATCGCGGGGGGACCCAAATGCAAATTAAAAAAATTTCAGGGTCCACCGTGAAAAAAAACCACCCGAGCCCCCCTCCCTCTTCTTCCTCTCCCGCGACGCCGGGGTCGCCGCCGCCGCCGCGCATCGCCGACGCCTCGCGCCTCCCCGGCCAAATCCGCGGCCCCGGCGAGCTCTGCCGCCTCTACCTCTCCCTCTGAGCCGGGGATCAGTTCCCGGGACGCCGCGGGAACGCCGGAATCGTCGCCGCCGTTATCGCGGCCCGCCGCCGCGTTTCTTCGCCGCCGACGGCGCTCCGGCGACCCAAAACGTGCGGCGCCGCCACCTACGGCCACCCCGCGTCGCCGCGCGTCGAACACGACCAGCCGCACGTCCTGTAACGCGCTGTAGCGGCCGTGCGGTCGCCGGCGGATCGGCGACGAGATCCGGCCACGCCACTGCTGACGTCATCACGACGTCAACGCGGGCCCCACACGTCAGCGACCGTACAATTTCGGAAAATGTTTAAAAAATTAAAAAACCCTTACAGGTGGGCCCGGCTTATTATATAAATTACAGAAAAATCAATAAATTTAGAAAACAAATATCTTTTCACTGGATTATCAGAAAAATATGAATTATATATCAAAATGTTCAGAAAAATAAATCTAATTTGTTTGTGTTAAAATCAATACACTTTGGAACATCCCAATTTGGAAAATATTTGGAAATAACCTAAAGACATTCTGTATTTGTAAATTCAAATTAATCAATTTATTTTCGTTAGTTCGTGTTAAAATCAATACACTTTGGAATCCCAATTTGGAAAATATTTGGAAACAGCCTAAAGACATTCTGTATTTGTAAATTTAAATTAGTCAATTTATTTTCGTTAGTTCGTCAGAAAAAATATGAAACATATGTGTAAGCACCGGAAAAATATAAATACGGAAATGTTTTACAAATATTTGAACAATAACTACATACAAATATTATTTACAGTGTAAGGTAATCATAAAACAAACAGATATTTCAAAATACGATACACAATTCTGAATGCCTTCAAAATTCTTTAATTTTGTTGTAATTTTTGAAATAGAACTCCACATAAATTCAGACCAAACGTACTTTCATATTTCATATCCGTTAATACATACACGAAACACAAATTGAACTTCCCCTAATTATAGAATAAATTTGAAAAAAAATACTCAGATAATATATTCACTTCGATTATGGTGTTAACAAAAAAAAAATGTGACAACATGGAACCATATTTCACCAATTCAATTTATTTGACATGTATAAACATAACAAAACTTACCTCCCTCCATCTCACCTACATTTAGCCCCATGTTTATATTTGTTTTCTTTCGTTTTTTCCTTTCCTTTGTTCCGCAATAAAACAACATTGGAAAAAAAAATCAAGAAGAAGAAAAATAATTGCAAGACATTTTAGCTTACAAAACAATTGTAACTTCCCTTTTGAAATTTCAGTTTGTTCAAACGGAGTTGTAAAAAACATTGAAATTAAATCTTCATATCTGCTTTCCTTTGATTTTTTCTTTTCTTTTCGTTTGCGATAAAACAACATTGCAATAATGATCAAAAAGAAGGAAAAACAATGCAAGACATTTTAGTTTGCAAAACAACTGTACTGTAGATATGTTCGACAAATAATGTAACTGTATTTAAAAAAAGATTAACATTTAGAAGTAACCGCATTAAATTTCTTTTGATTATGCTGGCAAATAAGAAAATTATGGCCAAAATAAAACTATATTTGTCCATTCCAATTTAGCTAGCATATTTAAAGTCTACTTAACTTAATTCTCTCTAACCACGTAGATCAATTTTTGGAAATACTTAATTAGATTAATATTTGGAGGAAACACAAATTCATATCCTCCAGGAAAGAATTAAATTTAATTTTTTTTTCGGAAGGAAAGTGGCGGAGGAAGCCCTCACAGCGAGGAATTGAATTTAAATTGAATTGAACAGTAGTAATATACTGACACAATATATTTCCTCTGATTATTGAATAAAATTAAATACTTAAGACAAAACACAAACATATTACATCAGTTAGAACGAGTTAACACTCAGCGATAATATAACTGAAATCTCTCCAGTTATGCAACTTAGTTTAAGAAATGCTTACACTTAACTTACCCCTCACTGACATATTTCAGCTATACTTATCTCCTTCCTCCTTTATTTTCAGTCATACTGACCTGGTTGTCTTCCTTCATGATAAATTCAGAGTAAATTTCCTAATTTCCTCAACTATAATTTCCATCTGAGTGTTTTCAACGTCAGCAACGTGATTTGCTGACAGTAATTGTTCGAGAATAATTTCTAACTATATCTTATGCAAACTTTGTCCACTACTTATTCACATATTTTGCAAAGAAAAAAGAAACATTTCCAGTTAAATTAAGTATTTAAGGCAAAATACAAATGTGTTATACGAATCCAAATAGGTTACTATTTATATATAACATAACTGAACACTCACCACGACAGATCGGCTCAGTTTGTCTTCAAAATTCCCACAAAATGATGACTACTGCAAAATCAACACCTTTAAATCTACCTATTAGGAAAATATGAAACAAATATCACAATGAAAACAAAAAAAATGATACCTATTTACAACATAATGCAACCATGTTTGTATATTCCAGTTCCATGAATATTTGTAGAAAATACAAATTCAATTTCCCCTAATTATAGAATAAACTTAAAAATGCTCACATAATATACTCCCTCTGATTATGGTGTTAAATAAAATTTTTATGGCAACATGAAACCATATTTCATCAAATCAATTTATTCAACATATTCAAAAATAACAAAACTTAGCTCCCTCTAGCTATGTAGCTACATTTTAAAATACTTTATTACATGAATATTTGGAGAAAATACAAATTAATTTCCTCTGCTTACGAATTGAACTTAAATTGAATCTAATAAATGCTCATAAAATGTATTCCACCTGATTATACAGTTAAATTAATTCCAAAGGAACTCAGTAAATTCAAACGGATTTCATCATTACACAACATCTTTCCATTTCACTACTTTTCAAACCTACAAAAAAATTAAAATATACACGGTACCAAATTTATATTTCATTTACTCCACATGCGCGGCATTGCCGCGCCCATTTCCCTAGTACGAGAGAATTCCTTGCATGACACCAATTGAAAGTTGAGTTCCTTATTTGGCCATGGGAAATTTTTTGTTCCCTGACACTTCGTGTAATTTTTTTTTTTTGTCTCACATGACACTACCGTCCGTTCTGTTAGATTGATCCGTGAAATTATTTCACAGTTGACGAAAATACCCTTCTCCCTTTACTTTCCGGATCGAACCCAATTAAAGAAAAAAATCGAACCAGTCAAAGAAAAAGGACGCGACTCTTCCTTCCCCGACTCCCCACCCAGCCCTGAACCCTACCGACGGCGTGGCCTACTGGTTCCGAATTGGCGGCGGCGCTGGCCTGCTGGCTCCTCGCGGCGGCGACGTCGTCTGAGGTGCCATGGAGCAAGGGCGGATGGCGGCGGCCATGGCGCGGCGGAGGAAGTCGACCATCGCCGGGCGGAGGGCGGCAGCCAAGGCGGGGCGGAGGAAGTCGGCCATGGCGGGACGGAGGACGTCGGCCATAGCGGGGCGGAGGTTGGCGACCCAGGGACGGCGGAGGGTGGCCATGGGGGTGCTCCGGGCGTCCGCCAAGGTTGGGCTCTGGGCGGCGACCATGGCGGGGATGGATTGGCTGCAGAGTTCGGTCAGGGAGCGGCTGTAGGGTGAGTTTCTTTGACGAATTGCTCTCCTGATGTTCTATTGTTTGCTGAAAATTAGATGTAAGAGTAGATAGCATCATCTCTAGTAGCAATGCTTATGCATTTCTCTTCCAATTACAGGATGGATCCGAATTCAACTTATTTGCTGAAATTTAGATTGCTTGGAAACCAGAAAACGGCTCATAAAAAAATCAGATGCTTTTGTTTTGAAAAGGTTGTTGATTCTGACTTGACAAATTATAAGGATTTGGTTGGGTCGGTAGTAGAGGTTGTTGATTCTGACTTGACAAATTATAAGGCTTTGAAACCTTGCATAGATGGATTCCATAATGGTTGCAGGCCATATTTGGCAATAGACAACACCTTCTTGACAGGCAGATTCAAGGGGCAGCTTGCTAGTGCTACTTCTGTTGATGGCCATAATTGGATGTATCCAGTTTGTTTTGGAGTTTTTGACTATGAAACTAATGAGAATTGGATCTGGTTCATGCAGTTGCTTAGACAAGCCATAGCGAAAGGACAATGATGTCGCCTAGAGGGGGGGTGAATAGGCGATTAAAACTTTTTCGGTTTAGGCTTGATAAATGCGGAATAAAACTAGCTGTTTAAATTAACAAGCCAACAACCTAAATAAACTAGGCTCACCTAT
The DNA here is from genome assembly GCA_947311845.1 of Poa pratensis. Classification (NCBI taxonomy): domain Eukaryota; kingdom Viridiplantae; phylum Streptophyta; class Magnoliopsida; order Poales; family Poaceae; genus Poa; species Poa pratensis. Next base: position 726,691 of record CAMZMU010000061.1, on the reverse strand, counting down.
GTGCACCAACAACTTATGCTAAGCAAGACAAGCAACAAGGTGATAGCAATATAGAATACTTCAAGCACGAAGGCAATCACAATGTAAAGTGCATAAGTAAAGAGCTCGGGTATAGAAATAACCGAGGCACGCGGAGACGAGGATGTATTCCCGAGTTCCTCCTTTTTAGGGGAGTACGTCTTGTTGGAGAGGTGTGAACCAACACAATGGTTCAACAACCACAAAGGTTTCACCTTCTTCTCCGATGAACCGCACCACAAAGGTTTGGTTCACCTTCCACTATCGGAATCCTTCGAGGCGGAAATCCGGAGCCTTTCAACAACAATCCGGGGCACAACCCACAACGGGATTGGGGGCTCCCGAATGGCTACAAGTGACCACCAAGGGTCTCAACCACCACGCGGGCGTCTAGGGTCCAAAGACCCAAGAGTAATAAGTTCACAAGCTTTCAACTTCCGCAAATTCTCGTGGAGAGCACAAACCGATGCACAAAGCAATGGCAAGAACACAAGAAGTGCTCAAGTCCTTCACTCTCAAATTCCAACAAAGCAACAAATGCTTATGGGGGAATAAGAGAGGAAGAACAATGGAGGAGAAACACCAAGAACTCCAAGATCAAGATCTACTAGTTTCCCCTCACATAGAGGAGAGATGGATTGGTGGAATTGTAGATCTAGATCTCCTCTCACTTTTCCCTCAAAGATATGCAAGAATCATGGGAGGGATTGAGAGGGGGCAAGCTTTTCAAGGGTCAACAATGGAGGAGAGAGAGATAAAAACGAGCTTGACTTGAGGTAGAAGAAGGGGAGGGGTATTTATAGCCCCTCCCAAAATATAACCGTTACAGCAGGAAAAACCGGATATTCCGGGTCAATTTGGACCGAAAAATCCGGTTCAGAATTTGACCAGAACGCGAAACCTTCTGATGGTAACCGGATATTTCCAACCGGATATTCCTAAACGGATCGGAATATCCGGTTTTCAGAAAACTGACAGAAACAGCAAAACGAAAACTGCAATAACTTTTTCGTCCGGACTCCGATTTCGATGATCTTGGGCTCGTTGGAATCGCAACGAAGAGCTCTTCAAGATCATGCAGAGAAACATCATAGTCCATCATATGAGGAGGAGACTAAAAGTAGAAAGGTAAAACCTCTCTATAAAAGATAAACCGGCAAAACCTCAAAACCGAAAACGCAACAAGTTTTCCATACGAAATCCGTTTTCGGTGAACTTGGGCTTGTCATGAAGATCACAACAAGCACCAAAACCCAACAAGAAGAAAAAGACAAATAAGAACCAAGAAAGATGATATGCCAAGTATGCAAAGGTTTGAGCTTTCCACAAAGATGCGATCAAGTTACTTACTTGAGAGCCCCTCTTGATAGTACGCCGTCTATCCTATAACCCGGTCTCCCACTACCACCACGAGACCGGTAAAATAGAAACCCTATCAAGATCATACCTTTGCCTTGAGCATTCCACTTGAGCTAGATGATGACGATCTTGACTCCCTCAAGTTGGAACACCTTTTTTGATTGTGCTTGCTAGCACATGCTTGATGAAGACTTCGCCAAATGCTCCGTCTTCATGTATCCACATCTTCTTCTCTTGATATAGATGATGGCTTGGAGATAAACATGAATGTTCACTCAAACTTCTTTTCCAAGCCATGCTTACAGTAAGCTCAACTCTACACATGACCATTCTTCATATAAACCCTTGAATAGAGCATTGATCATCATGTAATCTTCTAGAGTCCAACACATGAACTCCAATCTTTTCCTATGGACAAGATCTACAAGAATATCTCAATGCAAACATTAGTCCATAAGGATTGTCATTAATTACCAAAACCACGCATGGGGCAACACATGCACTTTCAATATCCCCAATTTTGGTAATTGATGACAATCCCTTTTACGAGGGTTTATATAATGAATTAAGCAACCATGCAACACAAAAAGTAAGGATGCAAGAGAACAAAGAACAAAACCATATTCCCTTAAACCCTCTAAACTTCTCCCCCATTGGCATCGATTGCCGAAATGGGAGGAAAAATTTAGAAGGCCAATATAGTAAGAGCTCCCCCATAAAGTGTGCATTTCTCATGATATGAGTGAAATCAAATGCACATATCCAATGACGAATAAATGAAGGGAGATCAAACTATATTGAGGATCCAAAGATTGCAAAAGACAAACAAATTGAAAGATACTTCGACAAAAGAAGTAACCAATCAAAGGATCCGAAAAACCAATAGAACATAAGAAGATATTATGATAAGATCAACCAAGTGTTCGAAAAATCAAGAGAGATCTCCCCAATGTACGTGCACAAGGTAGGATTTGCATTTCATTATGGAGTGCACAACATGGAATCCTCACTCCCTCCTAGACACTTTTGGAACACAAACAAGTGCAAGAAGGCATAAAGATAGAAAAGAAGCAAAACAACTTGCAACAAAGAATGTTGAGCAAAAAGAACAAGAAGTGACAAATAAAGACTTGCTCAACCGAAAAGAGATGGGTGTGACATGGAGAGACATTTTAGGAGACTAATGCAAGGATAAGCAATGGCATTATCATAGTCTTTCAACATAAGAGGCACATAGTGCATATCATGTCTTTCCAATAAACACAACCCAAAGAAGATGGAGCAAATAGGTCCACACGCTTATTAAGGTCCAAAAAGGAATACCAAAAGAAAAACAAAGCTTGTGCCTTTTAGAGACCACAAAAGAATCAAAAGCAATAAAACTTGGTCACTAACAAAATGGAATACCAAATAAAGATGTAACTACTCTCATGTGTACAAGTTTCTAAGTAGACATCAATCATGAGATATTAGTCCACAAAGAAACATGCACACACAAAGTAGATACTACGGTGAAGAACATGATATCCAAGAGGAAGTCATATATATACCAATAAGATCATTGCTTAAAAACATAGCACAAAGCTCAATTTTATCTTAGAAGGATATAAATGAACTTCCAACACAATCTCATCATAGCATCAAAAATATCCACAAGGGAAAAAAGATAGTTGGGATGCTCCGAGAAAGATAACAAGTATCACAAATGGCAAAAGAATTTCCAAATTCATCAATATTACATATGAGAGACTTTGAGAAGAAATGCTAGATTAACATATTTGGGATTGGTGAATCAATAAAATGATTATGGAAATTCCCCTTGATATGTAATCATCCCGGCTTGCTCACATTTGCAATAAAGATGTTTTGATAAAGGCTTTACAAGAACATATCAATTGCGACTAAAGGAATTCATGCCAAGATACAACATACACAAGGTTGAAAGCTAGTAAAGAATGCATGAGGTAGATACTTGTTACCGAGATAGCATTGGTGATGTAGAAGATAAGAGTTCACGATCATCCGAGCTTGGCTCCAATAAGCACATGGTATCTGTACTGAGAGGGAATGCTTCTCGTGCATCCAAAACCTTGAGCCAAAATCCATGCCATCTGTGTCCACCATAACTACCTATATGTGGTATTTTCTTGCCATTCCAAGTAAAATTTTCATGTGCTACCTTTAAACTATTCAAACTTTATTACTCCTATTTTGTTTCAATGTTTACCAAGCTCATGAGGACGGGGTGGATGTCTTTATGTCAACTGTCAAACAGACTTTACCACCGGACTAGCGGCATATACATCCGCTTATCCATTAATTTTGCAAAAAGAGCTGGCAAATGGGGTGCCCAGTCCCAATTAATTACAACTTTAACCGTTAATTCTCTTCACATTTTTGCCCTGATTTATCAGTCAAGCAATGACAAACAGTGAAATATCTGCATGTGTAAACAAAAGAGAAAGAGGGATGATCTGCCTTGCTGGTAGAAATAACGTCCTTCATGGGAGCCGCTCTTAAAAGTCTGTTTGGCAGGGGTCATATTGTACTTTCCATTTTCTGATTCGTTGACAATTAACAAACACCTCTCAAAACTTATATTTTTACTCTCTATATGATTTCAAAAACTTAAAAAGCTCTAGCACATGATTTAATCCCTGCTTCCCTCTGCGAAGGGCCTTTCTTTTACTTTTATGTTGAGTCAGTTTACCTACTTCTTTCTATCTTAGAAGCAAACACTAGTGTCAACTTTGGTGCAACAATTTTTATATGCTCATATATTGCACTTATTATATGCTTTGCGTTGACAAATATCCATGAGATATATATGTTGAAAGTTGAAAGCAATTGCTGAAACTTAAATCTTCCTTTGTGTTGGTTAAATACATTTTGCTTAGAATCTATTGCTTTATGAGTTAACTCTTATGCAAAACTCCTTGATGCTTGTCTCGAAAGTACTATTCATGAAAAGTTTTTGCTTATATGATTCAGTTGTTTGCTCATTATCTACTTGCTAGCAAACTATAGACCATTGACCTGGATCACTTCATTCATAACATGTGCTTTACAATATTATTTGATCAAGATTATGATTGTAGCATGTCACCTCAGAAATTATTTTGTTTTTATCGTTTTACCTACTCGAGGACGAGTAGAACTAAGCTTGGGGATGCTTGATACGTCTCAAACGTATCTATAATTTCTGATGTTCCATGTTGATATTATACCAATTGTTACATGTTTTATATACACTTCATAGCATTTTATGCATTTTCTGGGACTAACCTATTAACAAGATGCCACAGTGCCAGTTCCTGTTTTCTGCTGTTTTTGTATTCCAGAAAAGCTAGTCTGGAAATATTCTCGGAATTGGACGAAACTTGGACAGAACCTCCTATTTTTCCAACACGAAGACGGAGTCCAGAGGAGACACGGAGGGGAGCCACGTGGCGCCCACACCATGGGGCCGCGCGGGGCCCCCCTGCCGCGCCGTGGGGTGGTGTGGGGCCCTCATGGCTCCGCAGCTGCCGCCCTTTCGCCTATTTATTCCTCCCGACGCGAAAACCCTAGATACCCGAGCCATCATCCACGAAAAGTTTCAGAGACGCCGCCGCCGTCAACCCTAGCTCGGGAGGGTTCAGAAGCTCTTCTCGGCACCCTACCGGAGAGGGGAATCATCACCGGAGGGCTCTACATCACCATGCCTGCCTCTGGAGTGATGCGTGAGTAGTTCATCCTTGGACTACGGGTCCATGGCAGTAGCTAGATGGTTGTCTCTCCACTTTATGCTATCATGTTTAGATCTTGTGAGCTGCCTATCATGATCAAGATCATCTTATTGTAATGCTACATGTTGTGTTTACTGGGATCCGATGAATATTGAATACTATGTCAAGTTGATTATCAATCTATTTTATATGTTATTTATGATCTTGCATGCTTTCCGTTATTAGTAGATGCTTTGGCTAAGTCTATGTATTTTGTCGTAATGCCCACATGAATATCATAGTAATCATCTGATAACCCCCAAGAGCAAGGGATCACTGTAGCACCTCTCAATGTGGAAGTAAGGTATCGATCCGCAGGAGCAAGAAGGAAAAGTTATCTATTCCCTACAACTAAAGTGTCACAAGTTTTAGTTGATTATGCACTAAACAAGTTTAGAGAACAAGATGGTTGGTTTGATGAATGTAAAAGTGTCCCAATCCTCTTCTTTGCAAGAGGACAAGACAAAGGTAGTAGCAAGTGAAAGCTCTCCAAGAGAGAAAGCCCAATCCTCTATGTAGCAAGAGGACAAGCTCAAGTGTGTGTTTCTTATAGGAACAATGGACATGGTTCAACTTAATCCTCTCTCTCTCTCATCTACGGTGATCATCATGTTATAGATAAAGTACACACAATTGTCATGTTTTAATGGTAGCTTTTTATGACGGCTATATGTCCTAAAACACATAGTTGAAAGAAATACTCATTTGTGTTGCTAGGTCACCCCTCGTAAGGCTAGCGTGGTTTCTCTCACTCCCACATCATACTCTTTCTTTTTACCCCCAGATAAAGGACGTTGGGCGGTACTGTGTCACTCAATACCTATGCCGTGTCACATCGGCCATCCCGTACCCACATACATCATACTTCAAAGCATGACAAATCACAAAAGCTCCAACACAACGGTAAATGCATAACAAATCATCTCACACCACAATATTCACCACAAAGGTATTACATAGATGACCGTAATCATGTTCAGCAGCTCATACGGTACTAATTAGTGAAGCTCAAGAGAGAGGAGAGATACAAAAGTTACCACCACAAACCCAAGTCCAGGGGGTGGACTACTCCCCCTTCATCATGGTGATGATGGTGGAGAAGTTCTTGCTGTAGATGTTGATGATGAACACGCCGGAGGGGGGTAGAGCCCTCCGGAGGCGATTCCGGCGGCGTTTCCCCCCTCCGATCTTCTCCGGCGGAAGCCTTCTGTCTCTCTGTTTCGTGGTTCTATGTTTCTCCGCCGCCTCCTTTCGCGAAACGTCATGGGACCTTTTTTATAGGCGTTTTTAGGTCAAGACGAAGGCGGTGGAGAAAGGATCGACGGCAACGGAGCCACGAGGGCCAAACGAGTGGGCCCCACGCGGCCACAGTACCTGGCCACGTGGGCCACCCCCGTTTGGTCCTCGGACCTCCGTTTGCTCGCTTCCTTCGCCCACGGGTCTTCTTCCTTCCAAATATTGACGCCCGTAAATTTCCAGGTGATTTCGTTGACGTTTGGGTCCCTGAAACATTAAAAATAAGAAAACGGGGTTTTCTGCCTGTGCAGGGTTAATTCCATAAAAAAATAGGAAATAAATGAATATTCCCAAAAATCATTATAAAACATTGATATAACCCTTATATGATGCAAATATGATTGGAATATAAGCAATTAAAGTGCAAAGTTCATGTATGCATTTTACATGCATCATCATCATGTCATATATATGCGTTGTCATGCGCTCAATATTTTGTCAATTGCCCAGCTGTAATTTGTTCACCCAGCATGTTAGTTATCTTTTATGGAGAGACACCACTAGTGAATTGTGGACCCCAGTCCATTCTTTTACACTGATAATACAACCAACTGCAAACACTGTTCATTTTCATTCTCTGCAATTTACTACTGTTTACCACACCATACGTTTAATCCTTTGTTTTCAGCAAGCCGGTGAGATTGACAACCTCACTGTTTCGTTGGGGCAAAGTAGTTTGATTGTGTTGTGTGCAGATTCCACGTTAGCGCGCCACTGACAACCTTCCGAAGTGATTTCTTGCTCCTACTGGTTCGATTAAACCTTGGTTTCATACTGAGAGAAAACTGCTTCTATACTGCATCATACCTTCCTCTTGGGGTCTCCCAACGAACGTGTGATCCACGCAATCAGTTCACGATCATCCGAGCTTGGCTCCAATAAGCACATGGTGATAACACCTTCCTTGTAAATGAGACAAGCTTCCAATGCATCTCCAATGTACCTAAAACAAATTCAAGTACAAAATGGTACCCAAACTTATTGGGTCCAAAGTAGTTAGAGCAACTACAATACATAGGACAAACTCCACATAAATATGTGCATATTGATGTGAAATTGAATTTCATGCACATCTTAGCCATTTAGGATTTGATGGAGTTTATCCTATATATTGGATCAACGAAAGTAAGCATGCCATAAGATATACATAGTAAATATGCATGCACAAGACTTCAAGAACCAAACGAGATACAATTGGACAAAACACCAATTAAACCAAGAAAGCACACACAAGTGTGACAAGAAAAAAATTGTCCAAATTATATCAAAGACCCAAATCAACACATGATTGAAGATACCACTTTGAAAATATGCCAAATGAAAGTAAGATACCAATTGATGAAAATATCATCAAGGAATAAACCAAACCCTCTACACTTTTCATGATGGCACAAAGTACCAAGACGAAAAATGTTTGTCTTCCAAAGAGACACGTCATCGGGATCAAATACCAAACGAAGACAACTAATGTTCAAAAGCATATAGGATTGCTCCCCAAGATGTGTGCATTATTTATGATCTTGCATTTGAATACAAAATGCACACAAATGAGATCATCACTCTCCATATACATATATTATTCAAACACTAGTCATGTTCAAGAAAGGCAAGAGATTGCAATACCAATTTAAAGAACGGTGTTCTACTCAAAGTAGGATAGCTTCCCAAAGAATAGTGCATTATCAAGAAGTATGACTTTTGAATGTCAATGCACAAGAATTGGATCATTGCTTTTCCCAACTCAAGAAAGCACAAAACAAATTTTGAGTAGAGCAACAAAGATCCAAAGATACAAGGAAGACAAATGAGAGTTAGATCAAAACAAATCCTTGGCAATTCAAAGCAAGAGCCAAAGTGAATATGATCAATATATTTACCACAAATATGATTATCACTTGTCAAGACAAGTAATGTATGGAGATATTTCTCGGTGGTGATTGCAAAGATATATTCAAGATCATATTCACAAAACATAAGCATATGGCAAAGGATAGGAATTAAAAGCCATGCTTAGATAGATAGATATTCTTGATAGCTTCAAAAATACGCAATAATGCAAAGCCACTCCAAGGAGTAGCTTGAAGCAATTGATTTCCCAAAAAGATATATGAGAACATATTTAGGGAAAGCCATATCAAGAAATTCCATCACAAACAAGATCCAACGGTGAGAGGCAAAAGCATTTAAGCAAATGGAACTTGTTTGAGAAACATGCCACATAGGAATAAGATAATGAAGAATATCAATTCTAGGCAATACCTCACATGTTCACATTTTCTAGGTTTGTAATATGCACAAGCTTATTACTCCCCCATAATGTGATAATCCAATTCTTAACAAGAGGCAAAAAAACCAACTAGAGATAATTAATGGACATTATAGAATTTGAATTTCTCATGAGAATGACATACCACATAGAGATAGATAATATTGATATATCATCACTAAGTGGTATTCCTCATGTATACACATTTTTAGGATTGTGAAGTGCACGAAGCATATCACTCCCCAAAATAGGATAGTCCATTAATCTCTCAAAAGAGAGCCAACAAGATAAGATATCAAATAAAAGCAATAAGGCTCAACACAAGTAAATGGTGTGCAAACCAACATACACATCTTGATTACTCAAGATAAGTAAGTAGAGAGCACAACACATACAAACACTAGCAAGGTACAAAACCTAACACATGCAAGGGTGCAAGCAACTTTCAATGTATATATGATTTAAATAAAAGTTACCGCAAGGAGGAACATTGGATATAGATAGAAATATAATCCAAATGACTTGGCTTGAGAGAATATAATTGATGAAGATCCCTTAATTCTTCATGATGTAGCCAAGTCTCCAATGCCCTCCAACAACACCTATTGATCAAGTTTTAGCTTGTTGGTCCCCAACCAAGTTGGGTCCTAAGAGGTTAGTCACAATAGGTTTGGCAACCCAAATGGTTCTTTTCTTGACACCACTTTGAGTACCAACATATTTGGCAAACACATTGCCAACCTTATCCTTCCGAAGAGAATAAACATCATCAATTATAATGGGGTTGGATAAGGTACCATTTGTGCATGAAGAAGCAAAGTGACCCTTCTCACGGCATAGGTAGCAACATCTACTTCCTCCTCTCTTCTTGACTTGAGGAGGGGTAGCTTGATTCTTCTTGGGAAGAGGCCGTTCTTCAACTTGAGAACTTGAGTTTGAACTTGAGGCTTCTTCCCTTGTTGCTTCTCACTAAGAGCCTTCTTCTTCAAAGGGCAAGATCTAACATGGTGCCCTTCAACTTTGCACTTGAAGCAAACAATCTTGGCCGAACCCTTGTTCTTCTTGTTATACTTGGACTTGATCTTATATTGGAGTTGAATCCAAGTCCACTCTTGTCATTGGGGCGTCTTTGAACACTCAACATATTGTCAAGTGTAGAATCCCCAACATGACGCTTTTCCAAGTCTTTCTTCAAAGAAGTGACTTGGGCCTTGAGCTCATTTAATTCCTCTACATGGTTAGTATCAACAAAAACACTAGAGGAAGTAGAAGCTTCATTGTTAGAGCAACAAGGCAAGGAAAGTAATTCATCACAAGATGTAGCAACATTGTGAGTGGATGAATTACTAGGACTAGCACAAGACAATATAGCATTAGTAGAAGTTGTGCCATTGTCCACATGAGGCTCACAAGATGTTACCTTTGACATAATAGCCTCATGAGCTAACTTTAGCCTAGCATGGGATGCTAGAAGATCTCATTAGAGCTAGAGAGCTTTTCATGACTTTCTTCCAATTTCCCATACTTGCTAGTTAGCAACTCAAGTTGAGCCCTTAGCTCAACATTCTCCTTCAAAATAGATGCTTCACAGAAGTGGAGTTAGTAGCACAAGCATCATCAATATTAGAAATGGAAGAAGACAACTTGGCAAGCTCATCATTTTTAGATAGTTGAGTTTGGAGTTGATCATGAGACTTGATAAGGAGAGAGTGTTCACTTTCTAAAGCCTTGTGGGCTTTGTCAAGTCTCTCTATATCCTCAATTAGTCTAGCATTGCCAACACCAAATTCAATTTTTCTTTTCTTTTTAAGCACTTTATATTTAGCAATAGCATGATCTCTTTCCTTAATATTTTAGCAATAATAAGATCATTTGATTCATCAAGAGATTCAAGTTTCTCCTCAAGAGACACTCGAAGCTCTTGCTCTTCCTCAAGGGCATTCATTAAGGATGCCTTTTCATCGGCATCCTCTCTCTCAATTTGACATTTCTCGAGAAATTGAGTTTCCAAGTCCTCAATGATTTCCCTACTCTTAATAGCATAAACAATGATTTCACTTAGAGGAGGGATAGCTTTGCTACCTTTGGGGAGAGCACCAAATACCATCTTACCCTTCTTTGTTATGGATTCAACATCCATAAGCGCTCCATGAGAATCCTCATCCACATCATCACAAGATGTAGAGGGTTCCAAAGGTGGAGAAACCTTTGAATCCATAGCCATAAGGCAAAAATGAGTAGTGGGCAAAGATGGTGAAGATATACTTGAAGCACCATTGAGATCCACGTCTTGTTCCAACAAATGTTGTGATTCCTCTACATTGTTAGCCACACAAGAAATAGAGGATATGGAAGTATTGTTTTCATGGCAACAAGACGAATGAAGCATATCATCATGAGATTTAGTTAAACAACTATTACATGATATGCAAGGACTAGTAACACTAGCATGTAAAACATTTGGAGTGCTAGAAGTGTTTAAGTCCAAAGATAGAACATTGCAATTTCTATCACCACTCACCATATCATTACCTTGTGACAAATCACATGTTGGTGAAGTGGAAGAAGTTGTGAACTCGTCACAGCTGGATGTGGAGGGAGAACAATCATCCTCAATAATATTGGACACTTCATATTTATCTTGAAGCTTGGTCCAAAGCTCATGAGCGTTCCGAAAAGGCATGATTGAAACAAGAACTACATCGCTCAAAACACATATAAGACCATTAGATACAAGAGTATCGAGATAAGAGTCTTCCTCATCCTCCTTTGGAGAAGAAAAACCCATATCTACAATTCTCTTAACATGTGGGTCTATATCCCGAAGAAGGTTAAGCACGCGAATTTTCCAAACATCATAATTTGTGCCATCGAATTTAAAAATGGGATTGTGCACTAATTCTCTAAACGACATCTTTACTCTCTAGGCGGTAAAGCCCAAAAAGAGAGCCCAGGCTCTGATACCAATTGAAAGGACAAGGATGTCGCCTAGAGGGGGGTGAATAGGCGATTGAAACTTTTCCGGTTTAGGCTTGATAAATGCGGAATAAAACTAGGTGTTTAAATTAACAAGCCAACAATCTAAATAAACTAGGCTCACCTATGTGCACCAACAACTTATGCTAAGCAAGACAAGCAACAAGGTGATAGCAATATAGAATACTTCAAGCACGAAGGCAATCACAATGTAAAGTGCATAAGTAAAGAGCTCGGGTATAGAAATAACCGAGGCACGCGGAGACGAGGATGTATTCCCGAGTTCCTCCTTTTTAGGGGAGTACGTCTCGTTGGAGAGGTGTGAACCAACACAATGGTTCAACAACCACAAAGGTTTCACCTTCTTCTCCGATGAACCGCACCACAAAGGTTTGGTTCACCTTCCACTATCGGAATCCTTCGAGGCGGAAATCCGGAGCCTTTCAACAACAATCCGGGGCACAACCCACAACGGGATTGGGGGCTCCCGAACAGATACAAGTGACCACCAAGGGTCTCAACCACCACGCGGGCGTCTAGGGTCCAAAGACCCAAGAGTAATAAGTTCACAAGCTTTCAACTTCCACGAATCCTCGTGGAGAGCACAAACCGATGCACAAAGCAATGGCAAGAACACAAGAAGTGCTCAAATCCTTCACTCTCAAATTCCAACAAAGCAACAAATGCTTATGGGGGAATAAGAGAGGAAGAACAATGGAGGAGAAACACCAAGAACTCCAAGATCAAGATCTACTAGGTTCCCCTCACTTAGAGGAGAGATGGATTGGTGGAATTGTAGATCTAGATCTCCTCTCACTTTTCCCTCAAAGATATGCAAGAATCATGGGAGGGATTGAGAGGGGGCAAGCTTTTCAAGGGTCAACAATGGAGGAGAGAGAGATAAAAACGAGCTTGACTTGAGGTAGAAGAAGGGGAGGAGTATTTATAGCCCCTCCCAAAATATAACCGTTACAGCAGGAAAAACCGGATATTCCGTGTCAATTTGGACCGGAAAATCCGGTTCAGAATTTGACCAGAACGCGAAACCTTCTGATGGTAACCGGATATTTCCAACCGGATATTCCTAAACGGATCGGAATATCCGGTTTTCAGAAAACTGACAGAAACAGCAAAACGAAAACTGCAATAACTTTTTCGTCCGGACTCCGATTTCGATGATCTTGGGCTCGTTGGAATCGCAATGAAGAGCTCTTCAAGATCATGCAGAGAAACATCATAGTCCATGATAACCCACAAGTATAGGGGATCGCGTGTAGCCTTTTCGATAAGTAAGAGTGTCGAACCCAACGAGGAGCTAAAGGTAGGATAAGTAATCTCTCAAGTTTTATCAACCACTGATACAACTCTACGCACACTAAACGTTTGCATTATCTAGGAAATAAAACTACGGTAGCAATACGGGTATGAGAGGTAGTTTTGCAAGATAATAAATACAAGAAAGTAAAAGTTAGTGCTGCAGCAATAAAGTACACTAAGTAACCATATACTAACAGTACCATGAGTGTGGAAAAGTGGTGGTAATTGTGGTGGCTTTGTCCAAGATTAATTAGTGAAGGTACTTGGTTCATTGTCCTCGATGCAGTTTTCTATGTGGGAGAGGCTAAATATACATGCACTCCACTACTTGGGATTACAAGTACTATATGATTGGATTGTTAGCAAGCATCCGCAAATACTAACAATGCATTAAGGTTTCCCCAACCATAGCCTTAAGTTCAAGGTCCTCTTACTCCCATACGTGCAACTAATCGGTTCGCGTTCTCAGGTTTCTGTCACTCCGGCAGAACTTCCCCCGCTTCGTTTACAAATACTACCAACCCTAGGGTGTTTGATCCATGCGCGCACAAATATAATGGACACCAAAGGACAGTACCATATCAACATACAACTCTAATGAATCACATGCATTCAATTAAGCAATCAAAAGACAAATAAACTACGGAAACATGATGTAAATCATAGGATAAATATTATAGCATCAAACACCATGTTTACATAGGACGGTACAGAGGTTTGTGGGAGGATGAACCACTGAATACAAGGAGGAGATGGTGTTGGAGATGGCGGTGAAGACGGCGGAGAGGGGCAGCGCGGCGGCGCAGGGCGGCGGCGGCGGTGCGGGGAACTCCTTTCCCCGCTGCCGGCAAGCTTGGGGTTCACTCAATCTTCTATTCCAAGCCATGCTTGCAATAAGCTCAACTCTTCACATGACCATTCTTCATATAAACCCTTGAATAGAGCATTGGTCATCATGTAATCTTCTAGAGTCCAACACATGAACTCCAATCTTTTCATATGGACAAGATCTACAAGTATATCTCAATGCAAACATTAGTCCATAAGGATTGTCATTAATTACCAAAACCACGCATGGGGCAACACATGCACTTTCACATAGGATCACCACCAGTTTTAGCTTTATGCACTGATGCTGGACAAGCAGTGATTGCAGGGGGTAAAAGAAGTATTTCCCGAGGCAGAACATAGGGAATGCATGTTTCACTTGGGGACCAACTTCAAAAAGAAGTTTCATGGTAAGGTGTTTGATGACCACCTTTGGGCTGCATCTTACTCATGGAACCAATATCTGTTTGACAAACATTGGGTTGCAATGGCGGCAAAAAACCAGCTGCAACTGTGTATCTAAGGAAGTGGCACAATAGGTTGTGGTCTAGGAGTCAGTTCTCGACCATATGCAAGGTGGACTATGTAACCAACAACTTGGTCTAGAGCTTTAACAATTGGATCAAGGGCCACAAGTCCTTGAACCTCGATGATTTCATGGACAAGGCGAGGCAGTTGCTTATGATCAAGTGGAATGAAAGGAGAAAAGTAGCAAAATTGTTAGATGGATTAATTCTGCCCCACATTATGAAGAAGTTGAATGCAATGACTAGAGAATTAAATTTGGAGGTGGTAGAAAGCTCAGAAGAAGTGGCTAAAGTGACCGCATTAGGAGGTAGCGGATTTAGGTTTGTTGTCAGCTTGCAAGAGAGGACATGTTCCTGTAGACAATGGCAAGTTTCTGGCCTTCCTTGCAAACATGCTCTTGCATTCATCACTTCACTTAGCAATGCACATATAAAGAACTACGTTGGCTCGCATTACTCCGTTGACAAATTTAGAACAGCTTATGCCCAGCTAATCCCTGCTATGCCTGACAAGACCGAGTGGCCTAAATCTGACCATGGGTTCTTCATGCATCCACCGCTATTAAAAGCCACAGCTGGCAGACCTAAAACTGAGAGGTATAAAGGCGACGGTGAGACTAAAGGTAAAAAGCACCAGCACTTGTGCCCCATTTGCAAAGAGTATGGGCATCATTGGCATAATTGTAAGAAGGGTAACCCCGATGACATTGCTGCAATGATGGCTGTGAGGTAATATATAGATTTGCTCGTTCATGCATTATTATTTTTGTAACCAATTATACATGTTAACTACTTTCTTATTGGTCATGTAGAGAACCACCAAAGAAGAAGACAAAAACCTCCAAAACATCTCAATCATCCATTGTGCCTTGCGAGGTTGCAGCACCAACAAGGATGTGCTTTCCACCAAGGTTAGCAATTCTACACTTATACTCATGATTAAATGAAAACTGAATCTAATTCCTCATTCTCACCACAACAAATGCTTGGAGAATACAAGTAACAAAAAGGGAAAAGAAGGGGACTCTAAATCTAAATCTGGAGGATCAAAGCGGTATCTTTTCTCTTCATGTTCTTAATTGCTGTTGTCATATACATGCTGCCATATACATATATATGTTCATGTGGTTAATTGCTATTTCCAGCGAGAAAACAAATGTTGATGTGAAGGTACGGGCCAAGAGGAAGAAGGAGGAGTCCGCTGCAAAGTTTCCCGTGGTGCCTCTTGACAGCCCTGCAATGGGTACAAGAAGCAAAAAAATTACCCCCGCTAGCCCCGCAATGAGCACAAGAAGCAAAAGACGGCTCAGCTTGTGATTGTGTTGTTTGGCATGGTTACTTTTGGGAGGTGTCTACTTTTGGAGGCACGGTAGTGCTGCTGCTCATGTGATGTATGTCTAGACTTGAGCTCATCCATGTGCTTTATGTGAACTTGTATGTGGTGTATGCAAACTGGTTGTAATATGTGTGCTGAATGTGAGTCTGGATGTGATATATGTGCGAACCTGCATGTTTATGGCACTTGTAGTTGTAATGTGATGCATTTCCATGTATATATGAACTGTATGAAAAAAATTGGCATAAAACTACAGTGGAGGTTCTGCCAAATTTTTAAATTTATTGTATTAAAATCAGCAACTATTTTTTCCCAAATATATATGTCTCATTTTGTAATATATCCATGCGAAAATGTGTCAGAACACCTGTTGCCTTTGTCTTTACAACATTATTGTAATATAATGCACTAGGGGTAAAAGCGTCTTTTCATGCTCCTATTTAACACCGTTAGTGCTCAAAATGAACTAGAGTGTCATATAAGGAAAAACATTTGCACATAGTGTCATATAGGGAAGAGAAATTTTCACAGGGCCAAATAAGGCATCCAACTTTCAGCTAGTGTCATACAAGGAATTCTCTCACACCATAATGGACTTCTTGTCTCCGTTCCAGATGAACATTTTTTTCGAAACAGAAGGATGAAAAAAAAGATAAAAAGGTAGGGTGTGACTAAATTGAGAATTAAGTTAAATTTCAGTCAGGTAAAGTCATCAAATCTAACTTGTTGCAACTTATATTAACACAAATTACGAAACAATCTAACGATTAAGAGAATTTTTCTCAGTTGCAACTCATAACTAGTACAAACTATTAAACAAATCTAACGGTCTGAATATTTTTCTTAGCTGCAACCCCACTTAGTTGCAACTCAACTAGCAACTTATAGTGTACGAATCGCGATGCAAATCGATGGTACGTGAGATGACTCGACACTAATTTAAGCTGAGAATTAAGCAAAACCGAAAACCGTAAAGGGTACTTCGTATAAGAATGCACCGCTTTAAATTGATATAACCCTTGTGATTAGCCAAAGTTGAAAAAAAAGAAAATTCATCTATAATATTTGAACTAACTCGGTGTCTCACTTTAGTCATCGCACATCCACATACCCAAAATACGGTCACGCAGGGGGTTTAAGTGGGACACTAAGGTCACTCCACATGTTTTTGTATCGTATTGTTCTTACTCTATTTAATTTGTAGAATTTGGTCTATTTTTGCTTGAAATTTGATCTGTTACATCTTTTTGATTCATAGAAAACCTGTGATTTCTGACACTGGGAGTTGAGGTATGTCAGATGTGTGATTAATCAACCGATCCTAATTGGTGATGATGTTGTTGATGCACTTGCCGCAACAGAGGACATGAGAGAACTCCAGGCGGCAAGGGAGCAGATGGCAAGGAATGGAGCTACCATGGCTAGCAGCAGAGAAAAAGGAGGTGTGGTCGGAGGTAATGGACCTTCAATGGAGCTTCCATGACCATCACCAAACTCCAAGCAACTACAATGTTGGCAGTAGTGAGAGAAACTTCAATGTTGATAAAGTTAATGATGACTATTGTATGGGTGTTGTATGTGACGTTACTTATGAAGAAGTGATGATGTGTTGGTTGTAAGTGTTTTAGACTATGTAATGATGTGGTGGTTGTGTGTAATGATGATTTGGCTAAGACTATGTAATTATATAAGAGGTTATATTTATGTAATGAAGTTTATATCAGATTTGCAAGTTCTGGTTGCAAGCGTACTTTGATTCAGTACATTGTTTATTTATGCAAAATTTGAGATTTTTATGTTATAACAATGAAAGCCTGAATAATATTTCCTTTGAAACTAGATAAATCACAAAACTATATTAAAGCTTGCTTTCAAACTTGAAAGAGATCTCAAATTAGAACCTGATGAAAACTTGTTGCCAAAGCTTGATGAAATCTTGATGTCAACATGTTTAGAACCTAATTCAGCAGCAAAAGGATGTTTGGAATCTTGTTCACCGGCTGAACTTGACAAAATTAGAGAATTTAGCAACATCTTTAGTAGTACCACCTTGACATTATCAGAAATAACAACTAGTAAAAACTTTGAAACAAGTAGCATGAATACAAGAGACTTATTGAAGAGGAAAAACTTCTATATTGAGTCCAACGCATGTGCCAGGATTGCCCAAATGAAACAGTGGATCATTTGTTCTTCTCGTGTGATTTCAATCAGAGCTGTGGAAGTTGAACATGGAATGGAATAATGATCTCCAGATTATTGACTTACTAATGGATGGTAAACAAATGTATAATTTTATGGGCTTCAAGGAGGCTCTCATCAATGGTTGCTGGAGTTTATGGAATCATAGGAATAAAATAATTTTTGACACTCAGGGTTTAGATATCCACGAATGCTTTAGATTGTTCAAGGAAAATTTTGCTCTTGTTATGCATAGAGCAAAACCAAGCCTTAAGGAAGGCATGCAGCAGTGGCTAGATACCTTGTAATTTATTTTTGAACTTTTCCAACCCATTGTAAATATCCATTTTTTTATGAATGGAAAAGTACAGTAGGGGCCTTCCCTACTGTTTGGGTGTCAAAAAAACATATAGCATAGTTCATCTAAACTCATCAAACATGCTGACTTTCTTGGATTTCTTGATCACTTGGTCACTTGTACCATCAAGTACTGGTATTTTGGCCTTTATCTGATGAGCCATCTTCAACTTCTTTGCCTCCTTTTGGTGTGCTCTGTTCATTGCTGCTTCTTGTGCTTGCTGAGCCATCTTTAACTTCTCTGCCTCCTCCCATTGCGCTCTCTTCACCATTACATCTTAGAAGAAATATATCTTGATCAACAGTTCTGTACGGGTTAGATCTTCTGACTTCTTGTGCATAATCCCACGGGCTATAGTAATACCCCATCTCCTCTCCTTAAATGACTTTCCTCACTAGTCTATTTGCCCTTCTACATTTGCTCCTAGAGACGCTCATACTCTAGTCTTTCTACACAACTCTGAAATTTTTGTCATGTTCATATTCTCATCTCCTCTGAATGAGTCAATATACTTTTGTGCAACAAATCGACCAGTGAAAGTCCTCACTCCCCATTTCTTTGGGCAAGTATGATCTACACTAACACAATACGTGGAGAAGCACAATGATGTCTTTTGTTGTCTTCGTCTATGGAGAGTGGACAAATGGGGGCCGAGCTCCATGGAGCTCTTTATTTTAAAAATATCATATTGAAGTTTCAAAAGAAAATTAAAATCTCAAACATAAATATTTATGTTTGGGTTGCAAAAAAATGACAAAGTCAGACATTTGAAGGTAGTGAACAATGCAAATTTTAACCCTTCCAAATCCAGCAGATTTTTTATTTTTATGTAGTTCAGAATATGAAATATTTTGACCTTGGTAGTATACAACATTATCTACATCAAGATTTTTTTCAGAATTTTTAAAATCATCAAAATGTGACTTTTGTTTTTTTCAAAATAAATAGCTCCATAAAGCTCGGGCTCCATTTGTGATTTCCGTAATATGTGTATATATAACAATAATACTCCCTCCATTGGCGTAAATATTTTTTTTCAAAAATCTAACAATGCAAAGATTGACCAAGTTTTTTGAAAAAATGCCAACAACTGTAGTACTATATGGACATCATATAAAAATATATTTCATAATGTATCTAATTGTTTTATTTGGTATTATAAATGTTAATGATTTGTTCATAAAACTTGTCAATTGTCACACTGTTTGATTTTTTTTAATATACGTCTTATTTTCAGGAACAAAGGTTATACATGAGCATATTGGCGGAGACGTGTGTCTAAATGAAAAAATTGGATGGATCATATAAAGAATTGCATTGTTTCTCGTGAAATTCACTTTGACACCGGGTGCATATGCACCCGGTATTTTAAAAATATATTTTAAAATGTCGAAAAAATCTGAAATAAAATTTCACGGATATATCTTCACATTATATGTCTTCACAAAGTTATTTCACCGAAAATCCATATTTTTTGTGCCCTATGCAAAAAAGACAAAAAGTAGTCTCGTGAAAAGTCCTATTTTATCACCAAATTTTATCTTTTTTACACAAGGCACAAAAAATGTCGGTTTTTCGTGAAACTACTTTGTGAAAATATAACAGGTTAAGATCTATGTGCGAACATTTTTTTTCAAATTTTGCAGAAGCACCCGGGAGCCAAAGCACCACTCAATTCAATTGTAGTGAAGTTTTTCA
The DNA here is from genome assembly GCA_947311845.1 of Poa pratensis. NCBI lineage: Eukaryota > Viridiplantae > Streptophyta > Magnoliopsida > Poales > Poaceae > Poa > Poa pratensis. The sequence continues at coordinate 706,764 of CAMZMU010000061.1, read as the reverse complement.
AATAGCTGAAAATTACAATGTTCGATCGACCCGATCCCTAGTAAAGTCAACGAATCCAGTTACAGTCCAACCGTTGGCCTCCACGTCGCCACGCCGCCTTCACTTCCCCACCCACCAAGCGAAAGAGACCACGCCCATTGAGATTCAACTGATTTCCCACGCGACACAACGCCGACGAGGAGGTCGAGGCGGCGGCGATGGCTCTGGAGGTTCCGCCGGAGGATTCCAACCGGTGCGTGCGCGGGTGCTGCCGCAGCTCGTCCATCCCGCTCCACCTCCCCGCCGCGTCCTTTTCCCTTCTCTCCCCCATCGCGCGAGGTAAGTAGCGAAACCTGCCTCCCTGTTATTGGCGTGTGGTGTTGGGGGGAGGGGAAATGCGACACTGGCATGACGTGACGCGCCGTGCAGGGTCGGAGAGCACCGTGTACGAGGCGCGGCTGGGGGGCGAGCGCGCCGCGGCCAAGAAGCCCGTGCTGTCCACTTCCGACGACCTTGACAAGTTCCACTATCAGCTCCAGCTCCTGTGGTATGTACTCTCTCTTTCACTACTCCACCGCACATGCCTCACAAATGCCCCACACCCCGATGATTGCGAGGGAAGGCATGCTCAGAACTGATGTGCATTTGCTAGCTTGCTCGAGATGTCTGATTGGGAATCATATGGAAAATATGCTAGTGTGCTTGTGCCGCCATTTGGCTTCAGGTGCTAACAATGGCGGATCCAGGATTTTCACAGTTGGGTGTACACTGCAGTCAACATTATAGACAGCAGTGGCAAGAATCAAGTACAAAATTGTGGCAACATGACGAGGTTAGGACAAGGGTGCCCGATCTTCACGGATTGACGGCGGATTTGGACGAACTCACGCAAGAACGCACGAAGAACGCGAAGAACACAAAGGAGAATTCGAACCAAACAAGATAACTAGCAAAGCATAACCTAGCAAAAGTCAACCGGTGACAATTCCCCAAGGGTAGCCCCCGATTCTCCTTCTCCAAGCACACCTTACTCTTAGGATTGTTTCTTTTAACGGTCAATCCAACCGAACCAATGCGTCACCAAAAGATGAAGGATTGGCAAGTAGTCACAACTAGAAGAAGAGGTCTTGGAATCCACTAGAGGGATATTCTCCACAAGAGGAGGTCTTGGTTCATCTCCACAAGGGGAGGCCTTGAATCCACAGGGGGATCTTCTCCACAAGGGGAGGCAACACCACAAGGGGTGGGTAAGGAGCCTATGCTCAACTCTCTCTCATCATAGACTCTCCTCTTCTAAAGGTGGAGGGGGACGCCTATATATATAGTCTAGACCCAAAGGGGTAGGTGGGAAAGGAATACAGGGGCTTCAGCCCGTTGACTGCACGCAGGCAGCGGTAGTACCGTTGGGGAACAACGGTAGTACCGTACCTGGTAAGGTGGCGGTAGTACCGCTGCACCCGGCGGTAGTACCGGCAGCTCTCACGGATATTACTTGTAGCTCGTCTCCAGCGGTAGTACGTGGCAGACACCCGGCTTGTACCGTGGGACATCAGAGAGCATTTGGCGGTGCACGGTAGTGGTGGCGGTACTTGGAGCGGTAGTACCGCTCCTGGCACTCGGCGGTTGTACCGCTAGGCAGGGGTGGTAGTACCGCTGCTGAAGCTGCGGCTCTTCTTCCTTCTCCTCTTCCAAGCCATCGTCTTGTCCGGCTTGGTTCCTCTTGCACCTTGTCCATCTTCCCATGGTTTTGTACCCATGGTGACACATCTAGCAATGCAATAGGAACAATGGTCAAGTAGTATACCGTCCAAAGGCGACGTATAGTGAATCATATAGTGGAAGGAGTTCTCCTTTGATGTACATTGTGACTTGTGATGTATTGGAGTGCTTGACGTGGTGATGGACGTGGGTCGCACTATATCACAACATCTCACATAAACCAGGAAAATATAAATAAATAAAACCTAATACAGAAAACCCATTTATTATGGACTGGAAGGAGATACAATGTCGTCATGCTTTACCTGCAAAATGAACTCTCCCTCAAGGATTGAAACCAAACAATCTTTTAAGTATTGCGTCCACATATTGTTTCTTACCTTATTTTTAATACACAATTCATCAAAGCGAATACAAAGTTCCATGTAACTGGAAAACTAATGATATTTATTCCTCAACTTCGGCTTATGCGGCACAGTCCCATGACTCCCATCCAAAGTTTTCATCCACCAAGATTTGGTCTGCCAACGCCGAACCTAAGTGCAGGTTCTTCTCTTGGCTAGTGCCTTACAGGAGAATCCTCACTGCTGACTTGCTTGCCGCGCGTGGTTGGCCACGTGATCCCAGATGTCAGCTTTGTCTTCAGGCCCCTGAACACCCACCTTTGCTGCTTTCCATAGATTGCCTCTTCTTTGTTGCGATTTGGAATCATGTGAAACCTGGATGGGGAGGCTCTGGAAAGAGAGAAAGCGTCACATCTTCAACGGGAATGGGTTTAAGATGCCGAGTTGAATGATGGGGTTACTGACCACATGGGCTGTGGGTTGGGAGAAACGATGGGATAAATTGGGCTGCTAGGATCAGTTAAGGATAGAAGGCCAGGATGGGAAACTACTTTTGTATATGTATAAATGATACATATGTTGATACATATAACAATCATACACTATATACATCTATGCACCCATGATCCTTTGTGGATCCGCCCCTGGGCGCTAACAGTTTGGGACATAAAAATGAGAATTCAGTTGTTTCATTACGAGCTCACACAACTGGAATGGCGCCGCGGCACTGAGTTCTTGTAATGGATCATAACTGTTATGTAGGAAGCTGCCTAGCCGTATCTAACTATATATCCCAGATACACAAGTTATTTTCTGGTTATCTCCTGCCATTGTATTTGAAAATGCAATAGTATATATGGTCTTCTCGTACTTTAATGAAAGCTATGTTTTGTTAGTGGTTACTGCCATATTGAACTTTTGGTAAGAAATGATTTTTACATCCTAAAGAATTACTATTGGCAGGTTTCTAATTTCTTGTATTGATTTGGGGATTACAATGTACATGCAGTGAGCTGGATCATCCAGGGTTGGCAAAGCTGATTGCAGCACATGCACGTCCTCCAAATTACCTGATGTTCTTTGAATTCTTTGAGCCTCCAAACCTAGCAGACAAGATACATGTTGAGGAGTGGAGCCCTTCTATCCAGCAAGTGGTCAACATTGCCAGCTATCTAGGTCCTGCTTTGTTACTCTATTTTTCTCAAGATTGTGTTTTGGCATGTATTTTGTTTTAGTAATAATATATTGGTCTAGCAAATAGCATTGGATTGGTAATTATAGAAAATATGAGTGAGGTTTCATGAGGGAGTATTTTAAAAAGGTTTACATTGTTGGTAATCGTGCTTTCTTTTAAAATGATGTATTTAGATCAGAATTATATATCTTTTTTGTTGACTTGATTGGTATCCATACATATTGCTATACATATGATCTCTTTTCTTGATTGGTGAGTATTTTTAGTAGTTTCACATGTTAGTCTCCAAGGGTGAAGAAATGAAAAAAAACATTGGTCGCTCACATGTAGCATTTATTTTCAAGTAATAGAATCGCATAGAGGGCAGGCCTTGGTGCAATAGTGAGGTCCTCCCCACTTGTGCCAAGAGATCCTGGGTTCGAACCAGCCTCCCTGCACTGCACTTTGCAGGGGTAAGACTAGGTTCCTATAATCCCTCCCCAGACCCCACCTTGTGTGGGAGCCTCTGTGCACTGGGTCTGTCCTTTTAATAGAATCGCGTACTTCACTTGCACTCCTTTTTGGTCCTAGTACTCTTGGAAGGTTTTACGCAACATTCTTTACTACCGTGTTATGTACTAATTCATTCTGGTATGGTGCTTCTAGTTACAAGGCATGCATGCAACACCAATATTAAGCATGCAAAATAATTCATTGTAATGCTTAATGGACTGAAAATGATCTTCATGCCATATAAAATGCAATGATGATAGTAAGCTCAAGTTAAAGTCAATGTCTCAATTAACTAAGCAGTGGTGTTAATTATAGGATCAAGCACCAATACTTTTCTAATTCAGAAATAGTAATGCATGGTTACAGCTCTTAGTTGGATATGTCATGCTGGATCATAATCTTAGTAATTTTATTTATTCTTGCCAGATATGTCATGCTGGATCATAATCTTAGTTGGATGTTCCGCTCTTGCAAAACACACGAATTACCAATTTGACATTGCTTTTCACTGTGTTACAGCAAAGACTCTCCAATACCTACAAATCCTTGGGATAGTCCACAGGGATATAAAGCCAGCAAATATTTTGGTATGTTCATTGCATTTTTCTTTTATCTACGTGTCATACTCTTGAGTTACATTCTTTGAACACATAATGATTTTCTTATGTTTGTTCAATGTATTGATTTTTATGATTCTGTACAGCTAGGTAAAGATCTTCTCCCACGTCTAGCCGATTTTGGCTTGGCTATGTACCAGAAGGATATTAAAAGTGTTTCGGCTGAAAACTGGAAATCATCTGGCAAGCCTACTGGTGGTTTCTATAAAAAGAATATGGTTGGAACACTAATTTACATGGCACCAGAAATTTTGAGAAAGGACTTACATACAGAAAAATCAGATGTATATAGCTTTGCAATATCAGTAAAGTAAGACATTTCTCTTATAGAATTACTATAACTAGGTCATATCTCATCTTGTCTGTCATACAATTAAAGTACAAACTACAGAAAACGTGCAATCTTTGTATGGTATTTTTATCCTGTTGGCGGAATGTTCAGCTGGTGGTGTCACTTCATACATTTAAGACCGCTCGTTTCATCTGCAATTTCACATCTGGAAGATGGTGATTGCAGCGGATGCCACATCTCTATTGGAGGGAGGTGGCATGTCACACATAATATATGCTGAGTAGACAGTTTCTACTAGATGTCACCTATCACGTCCAACATGTGTTGGGTACTGGCATTTGCACGACACTTCTGTAACATATGTCAATTAGGGCTATGTTCACACCATGTCCAGGAGCATAACTATTAGTGAAACTTGATATATGGTATTTTCAGTATTATATTCTCTTTTATTTGTACAGAAGACATTGATTTCATCTTTATTTTTTATTTGGATGTTGGATTGATGTTATACTCGTATGCATTGAGGTTTGTTGGATTATATATCTGCTCTTTAATTTTTAGGAAATTAGGTAAATAACCTGGAACAAAACAAAATCACGGTAAGATATTGCAAAAATCTTCGGTTCGAAAATAACGTTGCCAAATATTTTATGGTGGAAAATAACACTAGGGTTATTTTGCCGTCAGTTGGATGCTGAAAAGTGGAAACATCATTTCTATCCCTCCTGGTGATTTTTGTATTTTTGCGCCCAAAATTAGATTTATTTGGAGGCTCATACTTCCGTACCTACGTTTTACTTTGATCCTTTTTCAACTTTGGTTCTGCCATAATCCTGGACAGTTTTGCTGTACAAATTTGTCGTCACCTTTTGGACAGAAAATGGTAGTTCATATTCCATAATAAAATATATTTCTAATTTTATGATTTTAGATGTTACCTCCTAATTTCCCCTTCAATTTTATCATTTAACAGTGAACTTCTTACTGGTGTGGTGCCTTACACAGATCTGCGAGCAGAAGCACAGGTGCAAATTTTATTTTATTTTACTTTTTAATAGCTCCAGTCTATATTATGTTGTCGCTCATTTTACAAACATTAAGCCAGCATTGTACTATGAACAATTTTGTGGTATCTACATGATTGCTTTGGCATTCTATCAAATTTTAAATTTAAAGTTTGGTTTATGATTTCATGCTAATCTAACATGCAAAATGGCCAATCAGTAGAAAACTTTAAAATGTGTAGAGTAAATCATATAGTAGACCCTGATCTTGTGATGCGGTCAAGTCACACGTGTAAGCTATACATTTTCACCCAACAACCTGTTTATGTGGTTCGTCCCACTTCTGAAGCTTCCCAGACTGTTTAGTTTTGCTCGTATGGTAGGTTGACCCTGCTCAGCATGGCATGTGTTCGTGTGCATAACAGGTTGGGTAAAGGGAAGATTGATTAGTTCAACCCATCTTGAAAAGAGAAACTGTCGTGAAACCGAGTTGTTCATCAACCACCATTCTCTACCCTGGAAACCTAAGTATTAGTTAGGTTCAGGGTCCAGAGGTGCTCTCTGCTAGCTTTTCTGATAACTGCCTTAGATTTGGTCCAAGATTGGGCAAGGTCAGACCTGCGATGAACAACTTCAAGAAACTGTATCATGCTAGTCTTGAGACCCACACTATAAGTCTATAATGATAGTCATCTATAGCTAGCTGAGAAGTGCATTTATGTTCTCTGCAAATGACAGCTCACTCTATTTTTCTAGGCACACACTGTTCTTGAAATGACTTACACCGAACAGCAACTTACATCAGCTATTGTTTCTCAAGGATTGCGCCCTGCTCTTGCCCTCTCAGAGTCTGGCTCTCCACCGAGTCTCTTGTCACTTATTCAGCGCTGCTGGGACCCTGATCCTGAACAGAGACCATCATTTGAAGATATAATTCAAGAGCTAAATGTAATACAGAAGCACTTAGTTACATATTATTGCCCTCCACCGTATTCTGCGAATATGAGTCAAAAGGGAAACGCGGAAGTACACCATTATCAAGAAGCATTAAACTGGTTCAACCAAGGGGAAATGTTAACAAAGAAAACAAACAAATCAGACCATACTGTGCATCCTTGGTCTGATTCTTTAGATCGGTCCTCTGTCTCTATGTATCGTCCGATTTTAAGTTGGGGGTCTTTTGCAACATGTGGACGAAGAGAAACAATGGAAGATACCCATTTTATGCTGCCCTGCATGTCTGAAGAAAAAGACGTGCATTCCTTTGGCATTTTCGATGGACACAGAGGTTCAGTGTTCATTTAGTCTTATGTGTTGATTTCTACTAAGTTTTGAATTTGCATACGTTACACAATATTCTTACAGGTGCGGCAGCTGCTGAGTTTTCTGTCCGAGCAGTTCCTGGATTTCTGAAGCAATTTGGCCACACTACTAGGTTCGTGTTGAATGCAAACTATCTGGATCATTTTTTCTCTTCTAAAGTTTTCACGGAGTTCGTTTTCTGTTTAGCCCGACTGATGCCCTTGTAGAAGCATTTATGAAGAGTGACACAGCGTTTAGAGAAGAATTAATTATTCACCAGAAGTCAAAAAGGATAATCCAGAAAGACTGGCATCCTGGTTGCACGGCAGTGACCGCACTAATAGTGAGAAACAAGCTTTTTGTAGCAAATGCTGGTGATTGCCGAGCAATTCTGAGCCGTGCTGGCAAACCATTTCCCATGACTAGGGTTGGCATTAATTCTCTCCTTTTCCCTATAGTACAGATTAGCATATAATGTAACTTTCTTTTTGTTTGCTTTAATAGGATCATGTTGCTAGTTGTGCTAAGGAAAGAGAGCGTGTTATAAAGGAAGGGACTGAAGTCAGATGGCAAATAGATACATGGCGAGTTGGCGCAGCTGCCCTTCAGGTGCTCACGTTGTTTTGTTTTTTCCGACATGTACTGGCTTGAGCGCACTGAACTGCTAACTATCTGCATTCAGCAAATAAATATATTAACATCATGTTTCTGTGTTATGTGTATTACATAGAAGAAATACCTACTAAAACTTATCTAAAAGTAGGGATGAAAACGGAGCAGAAATGGATGGAACTGGGTGCTGCCACATTTGTTTTCATATTTTTTTGCTGAAGCGGAAACAAATACAGAAACACCAGAAATGAATACGGAAACGGATGTGGACCGAATACGGTGACGACGCAGACACAAAAGTGGAGGATGGGTGAGCGGCATGGAGGCGCCGTGGCGTCGGTATGGTGTCCCTCAACCTAGTATGTGCGGGGTGCGCCTGTTCAATTAGGGGAGAAGGTCGAAGGGATTGCATGATAATCTAGTGCAATAGGTTTGGTTGGGCCTCTTTTCCAGAGATTGGTAAGACCCTGCTGGGCTGGGCCACAGATAGCCATGAAAACCACACTAAAACAGAAAGTTCCGTATTTCCCGAAAACGGCAATTCTGTTTCCGTGGATGTTCCACCGGAAAACGTTGTTCCGTTTCCACTTCTGCTAAATTGTCCGTTTCCGTTCCGCAAAATTCCGTTTCCATTTCTCCACAGAAAATTAGGAAACTTTCCGCTCCGTTTTCATCCCTATCTAAAAGTGTATGTAATTTCCACTTTGGAGGTACAGTTTAGCATTTTCCAAGACTTAGCATATAGCATGATTAAATAAATGAGCAAACTTCAATTTAATGCATGTTGAGCTCCAACTGACAAGACATCTAGTACTTTGCTCTTGAAGCTACGGGGTTATTTTTGATTGAGCCTCAAGACTAAAGCTATCATGTCATGGGCATACCAGTCCAATAGGAGGTGCACCAAGGGTCAAGGAAATTGGTCCTCAAGGATTAGTCTTATGATTTGTTAGATTTACTTTCCTTGATATAAGCTTTTCATAGGGTTTAAGTTAGCCATCCCCGTAAAACAGATTAGATGTATCTGTTATCGTGAAGATGAGAGTTAACTAATTTATTTCGCCAGTTTTCTGCCTCCTTGCCTTTGATGTGTGGCTTCCTTCAAGGTGGGTACCTTGAGCAAACCTTAGGGCCATTAGCACGCAATGAATGGTTTAGGAGTCCCATGTTTCGTTTGGATCAATAAGGTCCTGAGGATATACACATATTGATAAGTGGGTGTTACATAGGATAAAGAAGGACAGTTCCGAAAGTTCAGGGTTCGTTTTAGACTACTAAAGTTTAAGGAGATGTGGACTCGGGGTAAAGTCCATAGGAAAAAATGAACTTTTTTCCACCCAAAAACTATATAAAAAAAGATTCATGTATCTTTGAATTACACATTTGAAGTTATGGGAGCCCCATGCACCGCGGAGCCCAGTTTTTTAAAAAATGCATGGATATATTGCCAGATTAGTAACTTCGTATATGTGACGTAATTAATGCAGCTGTATGCGCCTACCAGTTTACTTCTATAGAATTTTATGTCCTGACTCCGAAGTTGGGATTAAGCATTTCTGTTTGTAATTTGAAGTTGAAGGCAACATTTAACGGTAAACGGTCAATGTACGGTGACCCCACCGTACATTGTTTATACTTTTTATAATACTATTATAGCCCTTTACACGGTTCTAGTACTACAACGTCAGATGATTATATACATACTATACAGTAAAAAAAAAGCATCTTCTACATCTTCTCTACACATAGAATGGAATTCCCAGCAATTTGTCCATGGGCACCGCATAACTTGTAAGATTTGACAATGTTATGCTTGCAAAATGCTTCATACTAGATGTTCCATGCATGACCTAGTAGGTTTACGACCAACATGGAGGTTTATTACAAAACTTCCTAGTTGCAGAACTAACTTGATGAAGATTATTCTATTCCTCTTTCCATTAAGATTTGCCAACTCAATGATCTGGGGCAAAATCACTTCTTTATTCTACTTATGCTAATAAATGATGCTGTCAGAACTTTTGTAGAAACATTTAGAGAAATTTATGTAGTTGACAGGAAGGAGTCTCTCTTCTTGACAGGTTACAAGGTCAATTGGTGATGACGACCTAAAGCCAGCAGTGACCGCATTACCCGAGATTATTGAAACTGATTTATCCACTGATGATGAGTTCCTGGTTTGTCCCATTTAGATTTACTTATGTTGCTGTTCTTCAGTTTGACATTCTACATAAATGTGATACATTTCTATAATGCATTGAACTTTAAACCACAAACCTTGATGGTTTCACAGAAATATAGCATCAAGCACTCAACAGTAACTTCATTTGATGTTACAGGTTATGGCTAGCGATGGACTGTGGGATGTGGTAGGCAACGATGATGTCCTATCAATCATCAAGGACACTGTGAAAGAGCCTGGAATGTGCTCTAAGAGGCTGGCTACGGAGGCCGCATCACGGGGCAGCAAAGACAACATCACTGTCATCGTTGTCTTCCTTCGCCCCGTCTCCACAGCAGAGAGAATATACTAGCTAATTAACCGTTTTGTGAGTAACTTGCATACATTTTTTGCTCGCTCCACCCAAGATTCTGTAATCAATCAATACCGTAGACAGATAAAAGAGATATGTTCATACACATATAATTGGTCACCCTGTATTGGGCCAGAAAGAATTAATGACTCCTCATTTCTTCAAGTTTTGTAATGCTGCTATTACCATTCGTATACCACATATACACGTACAATTGGTTGCCCTGTATTGGGCTAGAAAGAATTAATAACTGCTCATTTCTTCATGTTTTTTTGTAATGCTACTATTACAATTTCTATACCAAACGTACCATTGGTCACCCTGTATCGGCTGGAAAGAATGACGCTGATCAGATTGTGCATTTCACTTCTTCAAGCTTTTTGTAATGCCACTTTATTACTATCTGTATACCATGTGTACAAGCTAAAGGAATACGTGTACTCTTTCATGTATGACTCAATAAATGGATTTATTTTTCTCTTCTGGGAGATCGATTTGTGACTCACTTCCATATATTAGTCCTGAATCGCCGAGATGTTGACTGGCCTTGTTTTAATTTTATTGAACTTGTACATCTGTATAGATCGCATAAATTGATGAAGTCTACACAACAATAATGGATAAATGGTAGCTGTACATGGCTTTTACTTGTACTTGATGGCCTTACACGAGATAAGCTCATCAACAATACACGGCAAAACTATCACTAGCTTTTTACAGGAGCAAAACAATTTGGAGAACCATGGGACATAGAAATATAGAATGCATTTAGAGAACCTCTACATGGACTTCCACAAATTAAGAGAACCTCGACCCAGATTTTGACAAACTGAGAGAACCTTGGCCCAGGCTTCCACAAACCGAGATCACCAGAGACAGGTCAAGTTTCTCTTCTGAATTCTGGTTGCAAATGCTGCAGGCAGGCTTACAGCGATGACTGTACATGCCCTAAGAACCATCCATCTGAAATTTGGGAGAAGAAAAAGCTGAAATGATGTAGTATTACGTCTAGAGAACCTAAAACGTGCGACTCAAACAACAGTTTGCTGCAAGAAAGTGATACACTGACACCAACAGGAAGGTAGTTTCCAGCGTTGACCGGCAAATTATATTTCGCATTTTAAGTATTTGCTGGCGCATCAAGTGGACGCTTCTTAGCCTTCTTTGCCAAAATCAGCCGTTAGCTGTTGCCTTCTTTTTTGTTTCAAGACACCATTTTTTACAATAAACATATACTGCTTGTTTACCTGTACAGAACAACTTTAGGCCTACTCTTGTTAATTATGAACATATTATGGCACCTGGCAACAGAGCTGGAGTTATCCATCCACCACAGCACTCTAGATTTGTCTAATGGATGTGACACATATTCCAAATGAGAGAAAGTTTACGCGAACCATTTTAAATAGCGCTTTAAACATGTTTATGTAGTGGCAAAACCATGATCAAGGGAAAAAAGGGAAGCCACATAACAATAAATAGTTTGTTGAACCCCACCTTCTCTTGCATTCTCACGTATGTGTGACTAGTAATGGCCGTCTGGCTTCGTCTCTGGATCCTTTTCTGAAGTAGGCATACAGCAACAACTGTATGACACCCAAGACAGTGCCAATCCCGTTTGGAATCTGTAATTGTGCAAACCAACAAGAAGGAAGGAACCAAGTGTACATGATATTAGACATCCTTCCAAGCAAAAAGGTGTGGCCAGCAATAGAAAACTTGATCTTACATATATGAAGAAATCATCCAGTAGCACTCCATATGCGAAAAATGACATGCTCATCAAGGACATGGACAATGACAAATAGAATGGCATGTACTCCACGCTCTTCGTCTTGATCACCAGATTCTGTCGAACACAAATTACCAGAGGGATCATTACCAACTACCCAATGGTTGACAAAGGGCAGGCGAACATGCTTGACAAAGGGGAGAGTATTGCAGTAGGACTCACAATGATTGACAAAGGTGAGGCGAACATGCATATGAGGGAGGCGACGCTGAGATAGCCGACGAATGTTTGGCGAGGTTTGTGATCAAAGAATGTCATACTGACATACACAATGAGGCCGAAGGCGCAGAAGACGCCGACGAGCAGCAGGGACACCTTGAGCTGCAGGAGGAAACCACAAGGACTCTCCGTCAACTTACAGTCGCGCGCAGAAGGGGGAGAAGAAACTAGAGCGTATCCGGCAGCAAATTAAGGACAAGTGGACCAACCCTCTTCTTGGGGTCGGCGTAGGCGATGAATACGGCGGTGTAGGCGAGCTGGAAGGCGGCGCCGATGGTGTTGACGGTGGCGACGAGGACGACGCCGTAGGAGACGACGGGGAGGGCGTACCACATGCAGACGAGGCAGTTGAGGAGGGAGTAGATGTAGGGCATGGCCGAGAACTGCTCCGTCGACCCATTCCGGACGATCCTCCTGAATGTCGGCCTGAAATCACCAGTAGCGGCGGCGGCGCCTCAGCATTGATTGGGTCGTTTAAGGGGAGAAGAAATCAGGGTGAAATCGAAAGGTGGACTTACAGCGGGGAGACGAAGAGCACAAAGGCAAAGATGTTCCCTGCAAGAAGAGAGAGATGGCGCGGCGGAACTGTCAAATCCGGCCAACTTTTTGGCCAGTAAGAAGCAGAGGAAAGGGAATGGTAGGAGGAAGTACGAACCTGCAATTCCTGCCCCATAGCAGCAGATGCCGTGGTAGGAGGAGGCTCCGGACACGGACAAGCCGAGAGGACTCATCATTGCAAGGATGAGAGATCCCACCTCCCTCCGATCCCCGCTCCTCCAACAGCAGATGCCCCGATTCCTTCTTCCAGAGCTGGATGATATACCAGCAGCAGCTGCAGCAGAACAGCTCGCCGCCTCCACCACCAACTGGGAAAGAGCTGTCCGGTCCGGTTTTTTCCCGCACGGCTCGGCTGTGTCCACTCCGACTCATTCGCCGTTGAAATGACAAATAAACACGTGGAATGGAAGGTGGATATCCTCCGATTATATTCGACGGAGATGATGTTGACGGCAGGGGGCCGGCCGGCCCGGTCTAATCCATTCGCCGTGCCACGAGACGGCGCTGTGTTGCTGATGCGGGTTGGTCCCCATTTTCACGGATTTGTGCGGAGTGAAAGATGAACACGAAGAACACGCGAAGAACGAACAACACAAGAGAGGGGAAATCAAACACACAAGGGTAAATAGCAAGTAGCAATCCGGCAAGACTCGATTGGTAACAAATCCCCGAGGGCAGCCCCCAATCCTCCTCTCCCAAGCACACCTTACTCTTAGAATTGTTTGTCCAATTGGTCAATCCAACCAACCCAACCTAGCCACTTAAAGATGGAAGATTAGCAAGTAATCGCAACTACAAGTGGAGCCTTGGTATCCACGCAGGGATCTTCTCCTCAAGAGGAGGCCTTGGTTCATCTCCACATGTGGAGGTCTTGATTCATCTCCATAGAAGGAAAGAGACACTTTGAGAAGAAGGAGCAATACTCTACTTTAGTTCCCAAATCATAGTCTAACCCTAGATCTAGTCAAAGGGGTGCCTTAAATAGTCCAAGCAACAAGGAGGACGAAAGGATAAGGTTTCATGGCCGAACGGACGAATCTGCTCCCGCACTGGCGGTAGTACCGCTGGCTTAGCCGGTGCTACCGCTGGCGCGGCCAGGCGCTGCTGCTCCCACCTCCCCGGTACCAGGTGGTACCGTTGCCGGTACCGCTGGCGGTACCGGATAAGACGTCCGAAGCGCCGAATCAGCGGTAGCGCGGGGCGGTAGTGGTTGATGCCGCTGACGTGGGTGCGCATCCTTCCCACGCTCGCGGTACCGGCCGGTACCGCTGGCGATACCGCTGGCGTGGGGTTGGTTCCAGCTGACTGGGCCAGGGGCGGTAGTACCGCTTATCCTAGCGGTAGTACCGCCGCCTGGGGATTCCTGCTCCATCTTCTTGTCTTCTTCTCTTCCAAGCCACGCCTTGACGGGCTCCGTTCCTCTTGCGCCTTGGCCATCCTCCCGTGTACACGTGCTCGTCGTGGTCACCCTAGCATCATCAAGGGACGCAACATGACGTAGCATACTATCTAAAGGGTGAGGAATGGGGCTCAAGTAGGGGAACGAGCTCACCTTTGATGTCCATGGTGACTTGTGACGTGTTGGAGGTCTTGACATGGTGATGGTCGTGATCCGGTCTACATCATCTCCCCCCCTTTAAAAAGAGTCGTCCTCGACTCTTGCTCATCATCATGGCAAGGAGGTAGATGTGTAGACGTTGTCGTGTAGTTCACCATGTAGTCGGTGCAAATAATGTGGCACTTCTTCCAAGTCTTGTCGCCTTCCAAGTAACCTATAAAACTCACAAGGAAGACAAAACAACACTCAAAGAGTAGCCATTCTTGAAGAGCATCGCATGAACGCTTATGTAGAATGAAGGCACCTTAGCAAGATGTTGATGTACTCTTCTTGCAAGATCTTCCGTCATAGGAATGCGTGGTTGACATAACTCATGGAAGCTCATCCAAGGGAATGACCTACACATCAAAGACCAAGCAAGCAATGTGTGTGCAAGATAGAGGATCATATCATCAATGACATGTCCACTCATGTTCATTACACCATTAGCACAACACAAATATATGAAAGTCAAAGCATAGGCACGGTCAATGTGCAAGCAATTTCTCGGAATATCCTCAAGATGTGGGAAAACAAGCATTCCAAGAAGAATTTGACCCATATGATCAACATTGCACACAAGGCATTGGAAAGAGAAATTGGTCATATCCTTGATGCAATAAGCGAAGAGTTTGGCAAAAACACACAATGAAGAATGTCCAAAATATCATTATGGGTGCAAACAAAGCACCTGAAAGAGCAAGTTTTCAACATATTTGTTGCAACACCAAATTGGTAGAAACCAATAAACTCATGACAAGACATGCTCAAAATGTCATTATGGTTGCACACAAGCCAAGTAAAAGAACAATTGTTCATCATATTTGTGGCAACGCATAAATCATTCATATGAAAGATGGAAAAATTTGTCTTGCCATAGGAGAAACCAACATCACAAACATGTTTGCAAACAAACCAAATGCAAGATAAATTGGTCAACTTGTTTGATGCAAAACATGGGAAAGGTATTAGAGCCGGGTTCGATCCACGACTCAAGTGTATGCTCTCAAGAGCTCGCATTGTCAACTCATGCTCAATGGCGGTTGACATTATTATGCGCTTACCGGCACACACAAGACACCATGTGAAGAAATGATGTGCACGGTATATGAATACGTCATCCATCATGACGCGTCTCTTCATTTGCACAACACCAACCACACCAAAATCAAATGGAAAATATGACATATGTGGATGGTTACTATGCAAATTGAAGGATGGAACAAGGTCCATAAAAGATAATGAAAAGTCTCCACAAGGTGAGAAAGCTATGGGGGCAATCTCATAAGCCAATATATCAACATTATTGCAAACCAAGCATTTAAAAGAACAATTGTTCAATATTTTGGATGCAACAATGGGAAAGTAGCGCAAACATCGATTGCAAAACATGGGTATGGCAAAGTCATCACAAATAGAAGAATCGACATGGTCATCATTGCGGAAAGCGTGAACATTGTTGTCAACAAACATTGGAAAAGAGCAATTGTTCGTCATGTTTGAATTGACAACGGGCGAGAATTGGAAACACTCGTAACTAGGCATGTCAATGGAAAAATCATCACAAATAGGTGATTCCACATGATCAACATTGGAAGTATCACATGGGAATAAAAATGTATCATATGATGGGGCAAGGAAATCATCCATAGCATGCAAGCAATCATCATTCATCATGTCCACTAGGGGAAACATGGTCACATCAACACCCATACCTTGATGTCCCTCATGTGAAGTAGGTGTTGAAGTAGGCGCTTATGTGCCGACTTGTTCATCTTGATGTAGGCATGTGGTGGCATCATCATCATCCATGAAACCTAGCACACAATGAGAAAACACTAGAGGAAGATGGTAAGTTGTTAGAAAGCAAAGTGGCCTCACTTGCCTCTCAACTACCTCTCTCAACTCAAATGGTGTATCACTCATTCCCTCAAAAAAAACACTCAAACTCACATATGGTGGAGGCACTCAACTCACTCTCGCTCGCACTCAAGTGGGCTAAGTGGCTCTCATTCTCACATGGGATTGGTGCTATCTCATCATTCAAGCACATGAGGGTAGGCTCGGTTTCCTCATCTCCACACGCCTCCAAGGTTGAAGGGAACTCCCATGCTCAACCTTCTCGAGCTCATCGCCTCCAAAGATGCATGCCATAGTTTGGCCATCCTCATTCAACGCATCCACCAATGTGATAGCATTGCTCATGCTCGCCTCCGTGGTCGAAGGGAAATCCCATTCTCGACCATCTTCTTGTCGCCCTCATCTCCATTTGGGCACTCCCACATCATGTGACCATTGCCATCGCATATTGGACACGAGAGATTGGGACATTCTCGTGGACCATGGTCTTGGCCTTGGCAATTGTCGCATATGCGTTCTTCCTCATGCCATATGGGAGTCCAAGTGTCTCGGCGATCTCTAGGGTGAGGTGGTGGCGAAGGAGTGCGTTCATGGCGTCCACCATTTGAGCGATGAAGCTCTTGATGTTCATTCTTTTGGTACGCTCGAGGTGAGTGTTGACGTTCTTGTCGAGGTTCATGACGTCCATGACGATCGCGTTGTTGTGGTGGTGGTGATGGTAGGCGGTCATGATGTTCCCCATTTGGGCGTTGACGCTCTTGATGCGCGTTGGCATTGTTCACGCTAGGAGAACGTGGATGTTCCACGTGAAGACGATGTCGTTCATGACCGTCGCGCCTTGGGTTATCTTGAAGATCTTGTTGTGGTTCACCTTGACGAGGACCATGACGCGTATGCCTTGATTGTGACGACCTTGAAGTGTGCCTTGTGCGGCGCGAGCTTGGAGAAGAGCGATGTTGCACAAGGTTGTTGATAGCTTCGGTCACTCGCTCCATAGACGCTTCTTGCGCATGCATGCGGTTGTTGAAGTTGGCTTCTATAGCTTGACGACGTCGTTCATAGTGGCATAAGCCATCACGAAGAAGGTGTCCAATACCAACGAACTCGTCAAGTGTAACATAGGCATGATCACCTTGAACTTCACCATGGATTTCCTCTTCCGAGCTTGAGCTTCCGTTTGTACTTCCCCTAAACATTTTCTCAAGATCAAGTGAGATATGTGGTAAAGAAAAACCAAGACAAACTATATCCCAAGTATAATGTGGCTTGAGAGGAGAGTATCCGGTTCTAACACCCAACACACACACTTATGAGGATAGGAAGGTATGAAGTGGCAAACGAAACAAGCAAACCCGACGACAAGTATATTGTCAAAGGTAGAGAAAATCCACAATGATCAAATTACCAAAGAAACTCCAACCACAAATTAGCAAGAAACACACACAAAAGCGAATAATGGGTTGGGCGACCAAAGGGCGAGCACTCGAAGATAGACAACCTAACGAAGACTACGTGCTCAAATGTCACCCAACACAAGAAGGACGCTAGCTCAATTGCTTTTTGTGGGCAACGGATTTGCACAAGAGTTAACACTCACACTCACTTTGGCGGTCTTAGCTTTGTCGCAACCTACAAGAGATGAAACTTGGCACCACTTGATTCTTTTCTTTTCTCTTTTTTTTTTTGATTTTTGCTTTTTGACGATGATTCCTTCTCTTTTGCTAGTGCCAAGCTCTCTAACGATACACACTCGCCAATACTTTGAAGACAAACACTCAACACGTGCAATGCCTCGCAATATCACCGAGCTAGTCCAATAGGTTAAGTTGCGCGAAAGGAAGAAGGGCTCACAACGGAAATGATGGTGGGGGAAATGTCGAGTCCTTGGTGGCGTCGTCGCTTGGCGTTGATGATGCGTGGCTGCGGAAGCTTGTAGATGTCGTAGACGTAGAGCACACCAAGAAAGGACTCAAACCAAAGAGGAAATGCCAAAACGAACCGAGGAGAAAGAAAAATTTCTGCAAAAATTGGCCCTGGCGGTAGTACCGCTTAACCCGGCGGTAGTACCGCTGCAGTCGAATCTGCTCGAGTTTGACTCGATTTTGGGGAATTTGGGGTCCAAAATTTCCTCGAATCCGTGGGAAATTAGCAAAACAAATGTGGAGGGGGTCCTAAAGCAACAGATCCATGGACAAAAACTACCAAAAACGCAACGAATCGACAGATCGGCTCGAATCAAGGCAAGGCTATTTTTGGTGGAAATTTTCGAATTTCTCAAAAACGAAGAAAAATTTGGTGGATTTTGGTGGAAACACAAAACAAATCCGTGTCAACCTAGAGCTCTGATACCATATGATGCGGGTTGGTCCCGATTTTCACGGATTTGTGCGGAGGGAAAGATGAACACGAAGAACACGCGAAGAACGAAGAACACAAAGAGGGGAAATCAAACACACAAGGGTAAATAGCAAGTAGCAACCCGGCAAGACTCGATTGGTAACAAATCCCCGAGGGCAGCCCCCAATCCTCCTCTCCCAAGCACACCTTACTCTTAGAA
This sequence comes from Poa pratensis, assembly GCA_947311845.1. Lineage (NCBI taxonomy): Eukaryota > Viridiplantae > Streptophyta > Magnoliopsida > Poales > Poaceae > Poa > Poa pratensis. Next base: position 688,088 of record CAMZMU010000061.1, on the reverse strand, counting down.
TTGTTTGTCCAATTGGTCAATCCAACCAACCCAACCTAGCCACCTAAAGATGGAAGATTAGCAAGTAATCGCAACTACAAGTGAAGCCTTGGTATCCACGCAGGGATCTTCTCCTCAAGAGGAGGCCTTGGTTCATCTCCACATGTGGAGGTCTTGATTCATCTCCATAGGAGGAAAGAGACACTTTGAGAAGAAGGAGTAAGGCTCTAATTTAGTTCCCAAATCATAATCTAACCCTAGATCTAGTCAAAAGGGTGCCTTAAATAGTCCAAGCAACAAGGAGGACGAAAGGATAAGGTTTCATGGCCGAACGGACGAATCTGCTCCCGCACTGGCGGTAGTACCGCTGGCTTAGCCGGTGCTACCGCTGGCGCGGCCAGGCGCTGCTGCTCCCACCTCCCCGGTACCAGGTGGTACCGCTGCCGGTACCGATGGCGGTACCGGATAAGACGTCCGAAGCGCCGAATCAGCGGTAGCGCGGGGCGGTAGTGGTTGATGCCGCTGACGTGGGTGCGCATCCTTCCCACGCTCGCGGTACCGGCCGGTACCGCTGGCGATACCGCTGGAGGTACCGCTGGCGTGGGGTTGGTTCCAGCTGACTGGGCCAGGGGCGGTAGTACCGCTTATCCCAGCGGTAGTACCGCCGCCTGGGGATTCCTGCTCCATCTTCTTGTCTTCTTCTCTTCCAAGCCACCGCCTTGACGGGCTCCGTTCCTCTTGCGCCTTGGCCATCCTCCCGTGTACACGTGCTCGTCGTGGTCACCCTAGCATCATCAATGGACGCAACATGACGTAGCATACTATCCAAAGGGTGAGGAATGGGGCTCAAGTAGGGGAACGAGCTCACCTTTGATGTCCATGGTGACTTGTGACGTGTTGGAGGTCTTGACATGGTGATGGTCGTGATCCGGGCTACATCAGTTGCGGCTGCCGGCTGGGCACGGGCGGCGCGGCCTCACCCGACACGCCACGCGCGCGAGGAAGCGTGGACCTCGACGCTCGCAGCGACAGCAGGTCAGCTGACTTGTCTTTTCCCCGCCGGTTTGCATAATTTTGTTCAACATTGATGGTTCCAGCTACATCCACCAGGTAGGCAATATGATCCCACGCATCTCCCCTTATTTGACCCCCGCTGCCTCCAATCAATGGAGTTCGCTGGACAACCTCGTGATTCTAATGCATAATAATTAAGCACGTTTTCTTTTATGTTTGCAAATGTGGACACAGATGGTCCATATCATTTCCAATTGTCATACAAGACACCTGAATAAGAGTACGTTTTTAGGTTCACGCACTTTTCCCACTGATTTAGATACACACGTACTTTTCCCACTGATTTAGATACTACGTTTCCTTTTATTTGTATTTATGAACACAGCTGGTCCACATCATTTCCAACCAAGTCCCGGAAACCTAAATAAGAGATTAAGGGTCTCTTTGAATCGCAGGGGTGAAAAACATAGAAATTTCATAGGTTTGGAAGTGTAAAACAGAGCATTGTAAAACACATGGGCCTCTTTGGTTCAAAAGATTTTCAAAGAAATTTCGTAGGATTCCAATATATATGATTTTTTCCTATGGAGTCCATTTGGTCCAACAGAATGAATTTTCCAAAAAAAATTATGGATTGCTTTCCTACACTACAATCTCATAGGAATTATAGTAAGAGGTTGGACCTCCAGGAAAAATTCCTATGAGCTTACGACAACTATGATTTGCACCCAACTCTATAAAAAATGCCTGCGTTTTTCCTGTGCTGCAACCAAATAACTAATGTCACCGGTTTCCGCGTTTTCAATTCCTGTAGGATTTCACATCTCATGACATTCCATTCCTATGTTTTTACTATTAATATGGTTTTCAATTCTTGTGAACCTATGGTTTTCAATTCTTGTGAACCAAAGAGGACCGAAAACTGCAGGAATCGTCGTTTGGATGAAACACAGGAAAAACACAGGAAAAATGTCTCGATCCTATGGAGTTGAGTTTTAAAAAGAGGTTGAAATAGATGTTCAAATTCATATGAAATTGAGGTATAGGAATCCAATACATAGGATTTTAGTAGCACCATTCATTTGAACCAAAGGCAATCCATAGGAAAAATTCCTAGGGATTGAAATCCTATAAAAATATTTTGAAATTCCTACAATCCAATCCAAAGAGCCTTAAGAGTACGTTTTCAGCCAGGTTCATGCAAAAACCTTTTCCTCTAATTTGGATACATGTTTGTCAAAAACTGCTAACAAGAAATGGAAGCGCAAGGTGATTAGTTGTTCTAGACTGCCACATGTCCTTCACAATGTTTTTTTTTACTTTTTAACAGGAATATATTAAACTGGCCCAGTCAAAACGCTGTCCAACACAGTGGCAATACACCTGGGAGCATAAACATCCCATTAGGAGTCCTCGGACTCAGAATTTGCTCCCAGCTTAGCAAGCTCATGGGCAGCAATGATACAGGTGCAGCGACAAAAGGAGAAACGAACCTCCTTCACCAGCACACCAACCTCGGACTTGTCGAGCTCCGTGCTCTTCAGTCCGCCGACACCCTCGAAGCAGGCAGGCCACGTCAGTCGCCGGATCCAAACACGTTGAACGATCACGGCCATGGCGCTCCCAACTTCCGAACCAGCGCGGGTCGCCAGAGAACCGACGAAACCGCACCGACCCTGGCACCAACGAGCCTCCAAATCTGCACAGGACTGCAACCGCCCGTCCCCAAGAAACCCCCCTCCTGCACCGCCAGTGGGGAGCACGACGGCGCAACGACAAGGGGGAAGGGGAGGAAGGTAATCACAAAGCCGAGACGACGCTGCCACCACGTCGTCCAGCCAGAAGCCGCAGGACTCGACGCCGGCGCCGGAGCACACGCCAATGACGCGGAAGAGTAGTCCCGACACAAAATCCACTGCTATTGGCTTCGCCCCCGCCTCTCCGCCAACAGCCCGGAAGACCAAGCTCGCCGCCGCACACGCCGGCCGAGCAAACCCTAACCTCACCATTCACAGCAGATGGCAGGAACCTACTGCCGAGAGCTCACCAGCGCCATCCCAAGGAACAGCGCCAAGAGGAGGAGAGAGCTCCGGCAAAGAAAGCAAAAGCGCCGCCGCCACCCCCTCCGGAGCGCCGACGCCACGCACACCTAGCACACACCTATGTACACGCCGAGATCGAAGATCCGGGGTTCCCCCACCCTCCCGCCGCCGAAGCGGCCGCCGGAGAGGGAGGAACCCGAGGCTTCGCCGGCGGACGGTGGCTACAAACGAGTCGCCTCCCTCTTCTCCTCTCGGGAAACTGTAGCGAAGGGGAAAAAACTCGGGCGGTGCGTGCGTGACTTCTTGGCCAGCTCAGTGCTATGCCCTGTCCTTCACAATGTTTTACACGCGGGTGAGCTCTCGCGACCTTGAACAGCCAGGAGTTCCAGGGAGTAACATAGTAGTATCCCAAAATATATTGACTTTTCAATTCGATGTCTCTCTCGCCTTACTAACCAAATGTCGTGCAAGCCCCATGTCCATTCGATTGGAGAGTTGTTCGCGTCCTCCTCCTGGTTGACCAAAGCAGAGGAGGATAATATTCCTAGCAACCTCGTGCTCTACTAAATTGGAGAGTACAGCCACACATTACATATGACTTGTACGCAAAGAGTTGGTTGTTTAAGCAGAAATTAGTGGAGTTCCATTTTAGCAATTGTTACCCATCTTACTATATATCAAAGCCAACCGTTTCAACCTCCCATCGAAGTGGCCACGTCGCCCGCATTCTTCTCGGCCGTCCGATCGGCTGGCAACGGCCCACGTTCGCAGATAATCGCACTTCTACAGTACTCGGTGGGAGGACCAATTTGTAATTCGCGAAAAGATCGGGGGGTTCCGTGCAAAAACGTCACTGCAGCGCGACATCTTGCAAAAAAGACCCCTCAAAGGAGTAATTCGTAAATTCAAAAAATCTCAGGGACCTTCGTGTAAAAACGCCGCGGAGCCTGGCCGCCGATGACGTCACCGCTGACGTCACCGCGTGTCTGGGCTGGGCCGACTGCTGGGCTGGGCCGCGTGCTGTGCGTCTGTCTCGGCCTTTTTTCTTTTTTTTTCTCTCTTTTTTTTTTCTTTTCCCAAACCTTTAACAGTTTTTAAAATATATCTCAAAATCAATAAAATTTCTCCAAATCAAAAGTTTATGTAGAAGCACTAGATTCTTTTCTAAAATATTCCAACATTTTAAAAAACAATAGATTTTTTTAACAAATTTTGAAAAATCCAAATCAATGAATTTTGAAACAAATCTCCAAACCGATTCAAACCACTTTCTAAAAAAATTTGGGAAAAAAAAATATCCACTCCAAAACAATATCTTTAAACGATAGATTTTTTTAAAAGATTTTGAAAAATCCAAATCAATAAATTTTGAAACAAATCTCCAAATCAACTCAAATCACTTTCTAAAAATTTGAATTTTTTTTTTGAAAAATAACCACTCCAACTACTTTGTGATCTTTTCCAAACTTTTCGATTTATTTAAACAATTTCCCAAAAAAATAAAAAAAACGCAAAAACAATATCTCTGAATATATCCATTGGAAAAAATATGAATAAATATATCAAAACGTTCGTACAAAATACATGCTGACTACTTATGCTAAACTTACGTCATACAATCACAACTCAAATACGAATATTCAAAAAACTTCAAAAAATGCTAACTCTTCGTATTTCAACATCTCTCAAAACATCCACAAATTTTAAATAACGATATTTTCAAATTTGCATTTTTTACAACACGGGTGCGGCATGAATTAACACTACAAACAAATTTGAATATTCTAAAATATCATTTGCCTTCAAAATCTAACCATTTTACAAACGTCAAAATAATTAGAATAAAAAAAAAACTTTCCAATTCGACTAATTTTCACAATCTAAATAATTTCCAAACACAGACTCCCTTTGCATTCAAACAATTCTCAAAATATACGTAACTTTTAAACGTCGCTGATTTCAAAATCAAATCTTTACCGCACGGGTGAATGGCCATCAGATATCTCAAAACGACTTTTTTTTTTCCAACATCAACAGATAGATTCTCAACTGTAAGTTACACAGCCGTGACCCCACCCCGTAAAAAAAGTTTTACCCAGGAAGATCATTTGTATCATAAGCTACAAAAATGCCGCCGTTGTTTAACCAAAGAATTTTACAACTTTTGGAGCTTGTTTTCCTTTCGCCTTTGCGCCGGCATTCTTCTCGCCATTGCCTGTAGCTGAGTCCGAACTAGGTAGCTTGCCTTTCTTTGCTTTGGTGGGTTTCGGCTCTTCTTCGTCAACGAAATCATCTTCAAGATCATCTCCACCCCGCAGAGCATGGTCTTCCTGGTAGTCTCTCTTTGTATTGATAACTAAAACAAGAACAATGACAAATAAGCAAGTAGGAATTCCTGCAATGAACAGCTACATCGGAGAATTGGTTGCCCGAGCTAGCTCACACTCTCAACATATAATACAAGAGAATTTGTCATTGCTCACTACTACTACTAAGGACTGAAAATAAGTAGAAATTCACATAGCCAGAGATTTTACCTACTCCATGTGGAATTCCATGGTAGGCATCTAAAAATCATGTTATGTAACAAAACAAAAGAATTCTTCAAACAGTTGTGTAGTCCGAACTCTCTAAATTTAGCCATCATGCTTATAAACAAGTATTATACTTCACGTTTTTTTGTGCAGACTTTAAAGGATGATGGCAACATGCAATTCAAATATATATTAGATCAACTGCAAGCACACACACCACATGCCATTGGGTGTTCCAAATTTGAGAATGCATGCATAGTAGTTATATATGGCAAACATATGTCAAGGGAGTAGTTCCAGACTTCCAGTATATTTACCATCATCAATGGAGGGCATGAAGTCCTGTTGCTGTCTGTTTGGACAATGCCTGGCCAAGTGTGTAACTTCACCACATATCTTACAGCAACCACCCTAACATTTCATAGAGTTAAAATTCAATTACAGGGAATCAGTGATAATCATATCAAGGTAGAACAGTCTTAACAGTAACAGAAAGTAAGAAAAAGTCAAAGCTACAACAAACTGGTTATGGACCTCAGAACTCAGACAAATACGGTCTAAAAAGGATTCAACATGAACTTTTCAAATGGTAGTTATAGCTCTCAACCATTATCTATCATTTTTTTGCATGAGGTGTCATTAACCCAAAGGAAAGAAAAACAGTGAATGGTTTCTCAAGCTACAGGCAATTCAAAGTCAAAACTGGTAATTAGGTGAGAATCGTGAGCCAGGACCATTTTCTGCATATTTGTCCGCATAAAACACCAAATACAAATGAAAGTACATGTGCTTCAGTTTCAACGCCTTACAATGGTTCTAGACTTCTAGTACCTATATCAAAGCTGAGCCCTTTAGCCCTCCCCACGATGTACCATGTCAGCGAGTACTGTCCTATGAACAGTAGTCGCACTTCTACAGTAACTTTTTTTAAAAAAAAATGAATTTTTTATTAGATTTTTTTTAGAAAATTGAAATATTTCTACTCCCCACGTTGTGCCACGTCAGCGAGTACTGTTCACTTCTACAGTACTTTTAAAAAAAATCCCCGAATTTGTTTTTTAGATTTTTTTTTAGAAAATTGAAATATTTCTATAAATACCCATACCCGTTGGAAAAATATGGAAAGTACATCAAAATGCTCTATTTATTGCAAAAAACAAACATGTTTAGATATTTTAAATTGGTAAATATTTGGACAAAAAAACAAATGCACTTCCTCTAATTACGTGGAGTTAAATTTATTAAATGCTCACATAGATAGATACCTATATCAAAGCTGAGGCCTTTAGCCCTCCCCACGATGTACCACGTCAGCGAGTACTGTTCTATGAACAGTACCCGCACTTCTACAGTAACTTTTTTTAGAATTTTTTTAGAAAATTGAAATATTTCTACTCCCCACGTTGTGCCACGTCAGCGAGTACTAGAACAGTACACGCACTTCTACAGTACTTTTTTTTTTTAAATCCCCGAATTTGTTTTTTAGAATTTTTTTTTAGAAAATTGAAATATTTCTATAAATACCCATACCCGTCGGAAAAATATGGAAAGTACATCAAAATGCTCTATTTATTGCAAAAAAGAAACATGTTAGATATTTTAAATTGGTAAATATTTGGACAAAAAAACAAATGCACTTCCTCTAATTACGTGGAGTTAAATTTATTAAATGCTCACATAATGCACTTTCTCTAATTATGAACTTAAATTGAACATTTCGGTCTTTTTTTTTCTTCCTGTTTTGTTTTTCTGTTTTTCCAAAACTTTTGTAACTTTTGAAATACGACTCCAAATCAATTTAGACCAGTTTCCAAAAAATTGTAAAAAATCAAAATAGTTATTTCAACTACTTTGGTACCTTCTCCAAAATATTTTAAAACTCACAAATTTTAAATAATAAATAAAGACTCATCTGACACTTTCACGTCATTTTATAAAACATTGATTTCATAATTTTGTTCTGAACTCAAAAAAAATCCAGAAAAATAATATCATTAATATCATTAAGAATGACAAACCCAATTAAAAAAATTTGGGTACAAAACAACTCATTCAAAAAGAGTTTGGTAAATCATTTACATACAACTACCCACTTATATCATGGGCTTTAAAAAATCAAAATAAGAATACCAAAAATGTGAATATTGAGACATAGTTGTTTCAACCTTATTTTCCAAATAAATATAATTGAATCAGAAAGCAAAATTTTAAATAGATCATGCTTTACAAAATTTAAAAGACTTTACAGATATTGTTTTAGGGTAATTAAACAATTTCCAGGAACTACTAAATGCTGCTAAATCAGTACCTTTAACTACATCCACTAACAAAATATGAAAAATATATCAAAATGATCACAAAAATAATACTGCCTATTTACTGCATATGATCAAATTCGAAATTCGGACATTTTCAACTTCAAAATGACCATTTTACAAATGTAAAACGAAATCGAATCTGAAAAACTTTCCAAATTGAATAGATTTCAGAATCTGAACCATTTTTAACCACAAGCTTTCTTTGTATTTCAATAATTTCCAAAACTACACACTTCTAAAATGTGGACATTTCCCAAATTTCAATTTCGCCACAAAAAACACGGCGTACAAATATGAATATTTTAAAATTTTAGATGCCTTTCAAATCTAACCCTTCAACTAACGTGAAAAGAATTCAAATCTAAATAACTTTCCAATTTGAATAACTTTCGAAATCTAAACAATTTCCAAGCATACGCTCTCTTTGCATTCCAATAATTCTCAGATCTACACAATTTTAAAATATCGACACTTTCAAATTCGAATTTTACCACAACGGGTGCGGCGTGTCGCCGCACCGAATTCCACTAGTAAGCCTAAAAGTAAGCCACGTCGAACGCCCAGCACATCTCCAGGGTCATGGCCAGCAAAATCCGGAACCCTATGACAAATTGGGACCCTACACAATCGTTTTCAAAATCCAGCAACCGGTTCTTTTTTAAGAAATAGGCTTTCGCCCCGCTATATTAATATAGCAACCACCCGAAACAACAATGAGGCCACTGCTGGGGCAAACAGCACAGTCATGCCCAAAAGAAAAGGAAGAGAAAAAGAAAAGAAAACAAAGCCGACTCCGGCGGATCAACGAAAATGAAAGTGACCCACAACCGTTGCGCCCTCTCCGGCGAATTCCCACCACAAACCTAGCACTCTAAATCACCGCGCACCAAACAACACCTCCAAGAAGGAAAGCGACGGCGACGACGCTGCTGCCCGGACAGACCTAGGGTTTCCCCCGGTACGCTCCGAGGAATGGGGAAGAGGTACACCCGACGCCTCTCAAGAAGGAAGGGTGACACTCGCAAGCATCACCACGTCGGTGCCACAACGGCAGGGATTTCTCCCAACCCCAAAAAAACCACGTCTCGGACAATCTGTAGCGCTCCACCCATCTTGCCACCCACCAACAAACGCCACCACGGTCTTGAAGTCACCATCGTCATCTCACCATGGCAAACATAGCAGGGCCGGTCAGCCCGAGACGAAGCAGCCGTAGACAGGATCCGACAGAGTCACAACCACGCGGAAGGAAACAACCTCCACCGTCAAAGACGATAGCCGACCGGACGCCACGACACGAGCACACCGAGCCATTGGAACTGGAGGGCGGCAGCAGCGCAGCCACCTGGAGGACGTCCTCCACCGCCATCGGCGGGTGCCGACCGGACACGGCAGCAGGAACACACCAGGCCAAGCAGGCCCGGCCGAGCCCGGGGGCTCGTAAAGTCCCCGCCGCCATGCTGCTGCACGTAGGCCGCCACCGCCGCTACCGTCAATCGGTTCCTAGGCTCAGCCGGACCCAGCTGGGCCCGTGAAGCTCCCACCGCCACGCTGCAGCAAGGGTGGCGTCACCGCTGTCAACTCCGTCGCGAGCCGCGCATCAGGCCGAACCGAGGGCAACGAGGCAAACCCGCCCTAACCCAGATCGGGCCCAGATCTGGGCCTGCATGGCCGGACCTTCACCACCGCTGCCCCAGCCACCAACGGCAGCACCCCACCACCTTGTCCACCCGCGCTGCACCAGGAGAAGCCCGCCGCCGCGCCGGACCGTCGCCGCCGAGGAGCACCACCAGGGCCAGGGCTGCCCCGCGCCGCCCTAGAACCAGGAGGGAAAAGGCTGCAGTCCGCCGCCACCAGCGGCGGCGGCCGGCCAGGAGCCGGCGCACACCTCGGCGACGGCGGGAAGGAGGAAGGAGGGGAAGCTCGGGGGCCGGGGGTCAGAGAGCGCGGCCCGGCCGCCGCGGGGGCGGCGCGGGTCGCGGGAGGGAGAAAGGAGGTCAAAGACCAATCTTACGATCCAGCAACCGGTTCTTACCCACGTGTTGACCGAAATTGCCAAATTGGGGAATAGTGATCGGCCTATCACAAACATAGAGAAAGTTCAGCAACTAACAGAAAACGAACTGGCGCTTGACGCCTCTTTGTCGGCTTTCTTGCGTCACTAATCTGATCAATCGACGAGGGGGAGGAGGGGACCTCACTCCGTTCTGGACTCTTACAAATCCACTACCTCGCGTTTAGGCGCTCAGTTGAGGGCCTTCAAATTTTCTAAACTGATCTGTAACTCTTAATTTCGTTCCTCTTCGAGAAATGCCCGTGACGTTTAAAAAGAAGTGGATATCTTTTTTGCAAAATTCCCAGCTCAAGATTTTTTTAATGCTTCCGGCCACATCCACCAGCTACGCATGATCGCACGCATCTCCCGCCTGCAATCAATGGAGTCCACTGGACATCGTGATTCTGATTCATAATTAAGCACATTTCCTTGTATATTTGCATCTATGGACACGACTGGTCCACACGGTTTTTCCAACCAAGTCTAGAGAGTATACATGTTAGAGCATCTTAAGCAGAAACCATAAAAAGGAAAAGCCCTTATAATTCCGGTCGATTTATGGGTTCAGGTCGTTTTCGTGGCCCTACCAGGTCCCGTAAAAACACACGCCCCGTAAAATATTTTACCATGGCCCGTAAATCACCGCGCACAACCTATGTATGGGCCGCAGTCAATTTAAGGTTCACCGTCCGCATTTCCCCACCGGAAAATCCTCGCCGCAGCCGTACAAATCCGCATCCTCCGGTGAGAAATCGCGGCCGCGCTTCCACTCTTCCTCCCCTTAGCCTCTTCCCGGCAACTTGTAGCCCGTCGACAACAGCCGCGGCCGCGGGGCGTGTGAAAGGACAAGGATGTCGCCTAGAGGGGGGTGAATAGGCGATTAAAACTTTTTTGGTTTAGTCTTGATAAATGCGGAATAAAACTAGGTGTTTTAATTTAACAATCACACAACCTAAATAAACTAGGCTCACCTATGTGCACCAACAACTTATGCTAAGAAAGACAAGTAACAAGGCGATAGCAAGATATAATACTTCAAGCACGAAGGCTATCACAATGTAAAGTGCATAAGTAAAGAGCTCAGGTATAGAAATAACCGAGTCACGCGGAGACGATGATGTATTCCGAGTTCCTCCTTTTTTGGGAGTACGTCTCGTTGGAGGGGTGTGAGTTTCAAACTCAAGATGCCACAAAAGGCCTCACCCTATTCCGATGAACTTGCCCAAAAGCTCGGTTCACCTTACACTATTGATTTCTTTTGGACGAAATCGAATCCCTTACAACAATCTTGATGCACAACCCACAAAAGGATTGTGAGCTCCCAAGTGACCACAAAAGGCCTAGACCACAAAAGGTCACAAGAACACCGTCTAGGGTCCAACGACCCAAGAGTAACAAACTCACGAACTTTCACTTCCACAAATCCTCGTGGAGAGAGCAAACCGATGCAACAAAATGCAATGGCAAGAACACAAGAAGTGCTCAAGTCCTTCACTCTCAAATCCCACCAAAAGCAACTAAACCTTGTGGGGGAGAAAGAGGAAGAACAAAGAAGAGAACCACACAAGAACTCCAAGATCAAGATCTACTGGGTTTCCCTCACTTAGAGGAGAGATGGATTAGTGGAATTATAGATCTAGATCTCCTCTCACTTTTCCCTCAAAGATATGTAAGAATCATGGGAGGAATTGAGAGGGAGGCAAGCTTTTCAAGGTCAACAATGGTGGGGAAGAGAGAGAAAAACGTGCTTGGCTCTTTGGGGAAGAAGGGGGCCTTATATAGGTCCCAAAATAAAGAGCCGTTGCAGGAAAACTGGGACCGGATATTCCGGTTCAAGTTTGGACCGGAATTTCCGGCCCAGACGAAATCGGTACTGATGGTCACCGGATATTTTAACCGGATATTTCCAAAACACCGGAATATCCGGTTTTCTGAAAACTGACAGAAACAACAAAAGGAATACTGCAATAACTTTTTCATCCGAACTCCGATTTCGATGATATTGGCTCATTGGAATCGCAACGAAGAGCTCTTCAAGATCATGCTGAGAAAGATCATAGTCCATCATGTGATAAGGAAACCACAAGAGGAGAGTTTGACCTCTCTTATAAAAGACAAACCGGTAAAACCTCCAATCATACTGGAGAAACTCGGCAGTCGTGACGTCGGGAGCCTGGAGGAGTGTACGCCCTGGCGACAAGTGCGCCAAGATGGAAGAAGGACGAAGGGCCCCGAACTCGCAGCAGGAGCAGCCGTCGGAGGGGCGGCAGCCCCACCGCGGGGGAAACCGCGGAAACGAGGGCACCCGCCGAGCCCCGTCCCCGAAGGCGCGGGCCTGACGGTGACGCCGGGGGCGTGGTGCCCGATCCACGAGGTTCACTCCCACGACGCGCGAGATTGTAACTCCGTGCGCAGCATCGCCGCCTCCCGAGGGAAGCGGCGAGCGGCGCGTGAAGCCAGTCTCGCGACCGGGGGCTGCTTCGCTTGCGGAGAACCGGGGCATCGCGTCCGGGAGTGCCTGAGTCGTCCCGCGAGGGAAGGAGACCCGGGCGACCGGGGCCAACGGCCCACCACATGGAGGAAGGAAGGAAAAGATGGCAGGACACGTTCCAGCGTCCAAGGAGCAGCACCCATACCTCGAGAACACACTGCCGACCGACATCGAGGGCCGGAGCCGAGCGGGGGATGGGGAGGCATGAACCAGAAGCTCATGGACGGCCCGGGGGCTGGCCCTTCGCGGGGGCCGTGATCCCAAAGGGGGTCGACCCGGCCCAGCCAACGTCCATTGGGAGAAACACGGAGCCACAGGCGTCAGCAGGATGACCCTCGCCTTCACCCACAAGTTACGGCTCGTGGGGGCGCCGCGATCACTTCTCGTATTACCCCAAAGGAGCGGCGGAGGAGACGCCCTCTCGCTACAAAGCTAGAGAACAGTCTCGGTCACGGAGGCTCCCGTGGAAGGAAGCCCAGATGAACTGGTCAACGGCATGGCCAGAATCTTTCTTCACCAACACCTAGGGGCGCCCCGCCCCGCGAAGATCAAACTCCTCACCCGTGGCAACTCTGAACAAGACTCCCCCGACACGGCTCTCGCCGGGCCGGGCGACCGAGGAATAATCAACACTCTCAAAGTCTCGGCCATCAAGGGGAAAGAGAAAGGAGAGGCGGCTGACCGCGACACGGCCGCCCAAGGGAGCCCCCATGAGATGACCAAGAAAGACCTCGGCGAGCAGGGGAGGCACGGGGGAAGGCTATTATCCTTACCCCCTCCGCCGCCTCCCCAGGAAGAAGAGGGCAGGCCATGCCTAGCCTAGCGGAAGACACCTTGGGAGGAGGGACGCCCGCGCTGGAGGTGCCTCCAGCCGACATCCCGCCCTCCTAAGTCAACTCGGGCGAAAGATGGGGCGTTCGGACCACGTGATCTCGTGCGCCCCCGGAGTACCCCACCCAGAAGATCCTACCAAGCGTAGGGCCGGGATGTCGACCAGGTCAGGGTTCGCTGGGTCATATACAAGCTCGCGTCAACTCCATTCCCCGGAATGGAGGGCAGGGGAAGAAGGGGTGCCCCGGACGAGACGATCCCGCGCACCCCCGAGTACCCCTCAACCGGAAACCCTACCTTGCGTAGGGCAGGACATTCGGCTAGGTCAAGGTTTGCCGAGCCCCAAAAAACCTGTATCCGGAAAGACGACCCTAGGGACGAGTGTGTCAGCAAGGTCAAGGTTCGCCATTCCCATCGAGACTCGTATCCGGAAACGGAACCCTAGTGGTGAGAGCAAAAGTTCGGCAAGGTCGGAGTTCGCCGTGCCACCCCAACTTGAACTCGGGGGTAGAAGCCCTAGTGGCACGCAAGTCGGCAAGGTCGGAGTACGCCGTGTCATACAAACTTGCATCCGGAAACGGAGCCCTAGCGGTGAACTTGTCGGCAAGGCCTGGGATCGCTTTGCAGTAACAAGCATGCCCCCCAGGAACAAGGGTCCCCGCGCGGCACAACCCGCTAGGTCAGGGTTCGCCGAGACATCGTGCAGCGGGACAACCCCCGGCAAGCGACCTCCCCGAGGCCCTCGCCAAAAAGAAAACAAAAAAAGGAGAAAATGTCGGTTGGACGGCGCAGACACACAAAGGTTTGATATTGGCCGGGGCCCATAGGCGGGACCGGAAGGTTACATTGGGGGCACCCCCGGGAGATGCACCAGGGCTAGGAGCATTCCCGGGGAGCCGGGGATCCCAGCTGACGTGAAGACTTCTCCTTCTCAGCGGCCAGTGCAGACCACAGGGCGGCCACCTCAGCTTCCAGAAGCTCGACGTTCTCCCGGGAAGCCTTCGTCTCAGCCTGCGGATGGGATAAAGAGCAGTGAGCAAGGCAGACAACGGGGAAGAGAAAAGGAGGAGACGGGTTAGGAGAGGTACCTCCAACGCCTTTTCCAGCAGGCCCACCAGTTGGGTGGGGTGGGGGAGACCAACTACCTCGCTCCTCAGCCTCCCCGCTACCGCGACGCTAGTCGGAAGATTCTGGGAAGGATACATGTGAAAGGGGCCCTGGTGAATCAACCCGGTACGAAAAACCGTATCGCCCAGCCAAAAGGAGCTCCGGGGGAGCAGCTGGAGGACGCGCAACGGTCAGTCAGAAGGACAAGGCAAAAGGCCCGGAAGCAGACTGAAGCTTACCAGTGGTGGAGGGTTAAGTGCAGCATAAGCAGGAAGGCCGAGCTTGTAAGGACGGCCGACGGGAAGGGCCGATATGGATCGAACCCAGCCCTCCAGCTCGTGAATCCGCAGCTCCCTCGTCGTGATGCGAGTGTAGTCACCCTCCGGGGACTACTCCCCGATCGTGTGGATACGAAGCTGGAGTGGCTGGACTCTCCGAGCCATCCAGGTCACCAGGAGGTCTAGCCCGGAGAGACCCCTCTCCACGACAACCCTTAGGCGCTCAGTGAGAACGTGCACCTCGGCTGGGTCACCGTGCATTCTCCGGGTCCACCCCATCTGGGAAACTGGCAAGCCTCGGGAAAAAGGGGGAGACCCGGGCCACCCGACAAGGGAGGAAGCTCGGGGTAGTAGAAGAACGAGCGGTGCCACTCGCCGCACGCTCCCAAGAAGGCAAGGTCGGGGTAAACGGAGCGGCGTGGGACGACTTTTACCGCCCCACACTCCCACTCGGCATCTCCCTCCCCAGCAATCCGGCCTTCCAGAGTGAAGAGGGAACAGCAGAAGCCAGATGGGCGTGGGCCCCGAGGAAGGCCTCGCAGCAAGTGATGAAGCAGGAGATATGGGTAATACAGTCCGGCGTGAGGTGATGGAGCTGTACCCCGTAGAGGCGAAGAAGCGAGCAAAGGAAAGGATGAACAGGCGGAGAAAGCCTGCACTCCAGATGAGACGCAAACATCACGCACACGGTAGGAGCAGGGCGAGGGGCTTCCTCCTCCTCCGTGACCCGCCATGAAGACTAGCTGGCGCAGGGGATGAAGCCCACAGCCGCAAGAAGATCCAGCTCGCGTGCGTCACGTCGGAGCCCCGCCAGGAGAGGCCTCCCCTGCCGGAGGCATCGCGGAGGACGCAGTTGTCAAGCACGGGAAGTGGAGCGAAGCCGGACGAAGGGAAGAAAGGAGGCGCCATGTCCCGCGCCTCCCAGGCGCGGGAACGCGCGGTCTTTGAGTCCGAGGCACTCGAGCCGCCCGTGAAAGAGGATCGCTTGGGTGGGGCCATGAAGAGCGAAGCTGAAAAGGCCGAGGCTAGAAGGAAGTCGCAGGAAGAAAAAGGCGGACGGTTCCGTTTTTAAGGCAGCCGGACCACGGTTATGACCACCTCGAAAGCGGAACCGCCCCCGAAGGAGCATCATTACTCGGTAACCGCCCCCATTGGGGGCAGAAGTGATGGGACGGGTCGGGAACTTTTCCTCTCCTCGGCAGGGACGCCAGCAGACGCCGCCACGTGTTCCTCTCGCACGCGGCCCGTAGGCGGTGGCTGGCTGAAGAGGGCCCGCCACCCGCATTGAGTTGGATGCTCCAGGGCATGGGCCTGCCCAGATTGCCCTAGAGCGCCCGGGGGCTACTGTCGGTGTCCCGGGAACAGGGGCCTCCCGGGAACCCGGCGCGTGGAGGGCCCGCCCCTCGGAGAGCGGGAGGCAGCCAAGTCCCCGGCCACCGAAAGGGACAAGGCCCACCCGGGAAGGGCATCACTCTCAAGAAAGACCTGACACGTGGCAGGCACATTCTGCGCCCCAGCCCCGGGAAGGGTTGCTTTGCACGCAAGGAAGAGAGTTAGGACACGTAGACAAAGCCAAGGTCGCGGTCCCATCAGAGAAGGCACTGAGCCCCGCGCAGCGGCCAGACGGGTGACAAGACAACACACGCAGTCTACTCCGTTCCGGGGAGCAGACGGCATGAAGGGCAGCTTGGCAAGACGGTGCCACGAAAAAGGCCGGCGGCTGCCACCTGGGCCGAGGCGCGACGCGTGCCCTGCCTCGGTGGCACGCCCCCAACGCGACCACTTGTGGTGTCCCCTTGGCATATAAAAGGAGGCCCAAGGTCAAACGTAGGAGGAGAGACCATTGCTAGCGGCAGCTCTTAGTCTTAGACTGGTACTCGGGGGCTGGAGAGGAGACGCCCCGGGAACCTCCCGGAGTGGAACCTAGCAGCTCACGAGTGGAGAGAGCGTTGGTAGTTCATCCACTGTAACTCAGCAACATCGCAATCCAACCAGACAAGCGGGACGTAGAGTGTTACGCGGCGACGCGGCCTGAACCTGGGTAAAATCTTGTGTGTTTGTGCTTGAGCTCGGGGACCGATTCTGGAGCACCTCGCGCCCTCCTACCGAACAAACAAGGGGTGTCTAACATCCTCGGTGTCCGCGTTCCGACACGCGACAGTTTTGTCGACCAAAGATCTAAAGATGAGCTTTGGACAACGCTCATGACACATTTCAACCTACCGCCAGGTATGGAAGATGACATGAAGTTGAAAGTCAAGGAGTGGGCTCTTAAGAAGATGGCCACATAATTCCAGAGCTTCAAGAAAAAAACATGGGCTGAATATCTGAAGAAAAAAGAAACTCCAACATTCACTGGACCACTGGAGAAGCATAATTATCACTGGGCCGAATTTAAGGCATACAAGGAATCGTCTGAAGCTGTGGAAAGGTCGGAAAAATAAGATAAATGATGCGAAAAAGGAAAATCACCATGTTTTGGGGCCAGGTGGCTACAAGACTGCCGCACCTAAGTGGGAACAAAGAGACGCCGACCTGATTGCTAAAGGGGTCACTCCAGAAACAGCGGAATTTCCCGAGAGGTCCAAGCGCTGGTTGTACGGGCATGGGGCATCGTTGCACCCAGAGACAGGGAAGCTTATTCCAAGGGAGAAAAATAAGGTAAAAATTCAAAAGGTCACCAAAGAAATTGTTAACGCAATAGAAAAAGTTTGAAAGGGAACGTTCAAACCCGACAGAGAGAACGACGAGCTGACACTCGCCCTCGGGAATCCTGAACACAAAGGACGAACACGAGGCTATGGCCCCGGTGTTCCGGGAAAGACTGGGTTTCCGGAGAGCGCTGACACTTATAGAAGCCGTCAGAGAAAAAAGAAGCAGAAGGCAGACCGGACCCAACGGCTAGAAGCAAATCACGAGGAACTGAAATGCATAGTCATGCGGCAGCAGGAGCAACTGGACACAATTAATAGCCAGCAAAGGGCATCTGAGCGGCACCAAGAAGATCCTGCATTCCATAGTATCGGCCCATCTCAGCTGAAAAGCAGTGTGGGTTCCACGGCGCTCCTAGGTGATCATGATGCACTGATGGATGAAGCACCGATGGCTCGCTACCCCGTGGATAATATCACGGAGAATAAAATGTGTGATCTTCATCAGTCAATGAAGAACATATCCTTCAAGGTGGCGGTCGGCTTTGCTTTGCCTAATGAACCTGCATCACGCTTACATGCAGTCAGATTCCAGCTGGCTATGCTCGTGTCGGGGTGGATGATGTTCTGCCGGGATTTCAAACACTGGAGCTTGACATGGCTGGAAGTGACGGGGAGACGACACTGGGAGAAGTCAGGGGTGGTATCATTCTATGGAAAAAAGGAATACATCGTGTTTGCAGACTCCACCCCTCCACGGACTCCTCCTTGTAGCAATCCACCTCAGCAAAGTCCACCCCTCCCCGAGAGGGAGCCCAGCGCGAGTCCATCTCGATCTCCGCCGCGTCAGCCGTCTCCGCCCACTAAGCTGCTAAATAAGCGGAAGCTCACTTATTCGCCGACTAAGAAGAAAAGTAGAAAGAAGTCAAAAGACAAGACTCCTGAGAAGTTAGCTTACGAAAGGACTGACGAGGAAAACAGAGCGATCATGGCTGCCGATGTCAAAAGACAACTTGCACCGAAAAAGCCCGAGCCAAAGGAGAAACTAGCTCCGAGGTCGTTGAGCGCTTCTACAAAAACTTATCGGACCCGGAACTGAAGTTGCCATCAGACTATGAGCGCGCTATTCAGAAGTCATATAGCTCACTGGGGAAAAGCAGAAAAAAAGTTCCCCAGCTCGGAGAACAGGAACAACAATCGATTGCCCCGCTTAAGGTGTGTCCCGATAAGGACGACAGTACTGGTCTCATTGTTGCTCCTCAAGTCATAGGCGACAGCGGTTACCCCATTGCTGAGATAGCATGGAAATATGTTCACGGGCAGTCTCTGGTCAGACCTGAGCAGGTTTCGAATCTAACAACACAAATGCGAAGATTGCATGACTGGTACATGAAAGTCGCAAAGGAAGAGCGAACCATGCTCATGGTGAACGTTAAGGAAGAGCACTTCTTACAAGATTACGAGGTGCAAATTGATTTTACCGAACTTTTTCAGCTATACACTCTAGACGCCCTCGACAAATCTCTCGTCACTTGCTATTGTCTAGAGAGAGACATTTTGCTAGTCAGGGGTGTGTGTGCGCACGCCGTCACTGCCATCTGATCTGCCCTGAGATGCGTGAAAAACTGCATCGGCCTTTGACCGAGCGGAGGATACTAATCGTGTGACATGCTAATCGTGTGAGGGCCCAACCTTTAAATATGTGAGAAAGCTGGCTGCATGCACTCATATAGTAGTAAAAAAGTGGAACCAACAAGAAAAAAGTATCAGCCATGCAAAAAAAGCTGGCGACATGCACGCATATAGGAGGAGGTGACTTATCCTCTTTTGCAGCTTTCTGTTGTGACATGGTTCCTTATCTCTTCCTTCGTACCTCCAAGTTTACTCAATCCATAGCTCATTGTCCTCTGCCAAATCCAAACGCCACCGAGCGCCGTCTCCTCGTGGGGTTGAACAGCGATAATTATGATGCCGGAGGTTGAAGATGGAGGAGAGCAGGAGGCCGTCTCCCAGGCTCCCCCGTTCGCCCTCGACGCCGGCAACCGCACGACACCGCCTGGCCTACGGAGCCAGGCCCCTTTCCTTGTCGCCACACTTCCGGTGAGCTCCACGGCCAGCTCCAACAAGCCGTCACGGCCGGCCTTCATCCCGAGGCGAGCTTGACGGGTGCAGACGCACAGTGCGTGGACTGAAGCGATGCGATTGAGGGGCGTCGTCGCTGATGTCGGCGAGCGCGATCGTGAAAAGGAGAGGATAAGGAGGTGAGAGAATCATGGGAGCCAGAAAAGCTAGCGACAGGGCAAATCAACGGTCCCACAACTTTTGTCTTACCGTCATACAATTAGCAGAGGAAAGATTTTGATCTGCATTAAGCTTGTTTGACCAAGGGGGGCACATGTCAAGCAAACGGGGGGTGCGCACGCACACCCCTGACTAACAGATCATTTTTGATTGTCTATAAGTGATTTATTTCTGTAATTTAAGTCTTTAGCTCAGCTCGTTCAAAGCATGTAATTATCCTCACTATATTCTTTTGTACGCTATTATGCAGAATGAAGATTCTCGAATGCAAAAGAGAGGGAATCTGGGACATTGGGTTCATTGACCCAAATAACGTTCATGAATATACCATTCAATACTTTCCCAAGGACATGGAGAAACTTTTGCTAGCGTTTTTTAAGGAACATGATACCAAAACACACATACTTTTTTCTTACAACTTCAGGTGAGTGTTACTGTCTTGTACACATTCTATTTTGCTTACTCGATGTTAAGTGTAATTGATGAGTTATGCATGCCTGGATATATAAACGTGCGCAGCTTGCACTGGATTCTGCTAATCATTAGAGTTGAGTAAGGAACCGTTGAAGTCATGGACTCATTACGGAGAGATCATAAACAATACAAGAGCCTGACTGATATGCTCCAGAAGTAATTTCAATCATTATCGCACTATATCGGCCTCTTTCGTTCATTTCCTGATATCAAGTAATTAATAACTCCTTTATTCATTTTCTTTGCTGGGCAGGGTTTGTAAACGGTTTATCAAGAATGAATCCAGTGAATGGAAAACGGAGCTGCAATTTGTTATGAACCAGGTAAATAGTACTAGCTAGGTCTGCGCATCGCTTTAATTCTAGTTTCAATACCATTATCATGCTTGATTATTATTTGATTGAATTCTATTCTCGTACAGTGGTGCTTGAGGCAGCCACATGGGACTAATTTATGTGCATACTGGGTTTGCGAGTACAGTCACATGATGACCAGTGACAACCACAGAAATCGAAGACAAATTGAAGTATGTAAATACTAGTCATAATTTTTTTAAAGATGATTTGATATATACACACAACTCATATATTCATATTGATCTCCTTTTAAAGATGGCAAAGATGCAGAACGCGCTCCTACCAGAGGACCGCGTAAAAGCAATTGAGAGGAATTGGCCGGATTTTTGCTTGCGGAGGTCATACCTGAAAGAGGAGAAGACCATGTCCGATAATATGCCTCCATGTAATTTAGTGATCTCCATGTAATTAAATAAATATATATATATACCAAATTATGTGTATGAATATGCATCAACATGATCTCCGTGTGTAGTATGAACTTTATGTATACGGAAACTTGTTTTTGGCGCATCGACGTGATCTCCATACGATGGAAAACATAAAATCCGAAACCCTAACCCGCTAAACCCTAAATAAATTGAAAAGAAAAAAAAAAGCAGAAACATTTAGTCCCGGTTCGTATCACGAACCGGGACTAAAGGTCCTCCACCCCGCGAGCTCGGTCGTGGCCACGTGGAGGCCAGTCCCGGTTCGTGGCCAACCGGGACTAAGGGGGGGGGGGGGCTTTAGTCCCAGTTGAGCAGTCCCGGTTGGCCAACCGGGACTAAAGCCCCTTGCCAACCGGGACTGTAGGCCCGTTTTCTTCTAGTGTGTTGGACGCCTGTGGTTCCGCGTGCCCACAAGCTCATCTCGTGCAGTATGCCGGAAGTCAATTTCATCGAAACGGAAACTGCCATCTGTGAAACTTGGGCCGATCCAGCTGCCACTAGCGTATATATCCGAGGTTGGAGCACGCCCGCCACAGTAAAACAAAATGAGCTGTGTGGGATAAACCTAGGGCTTGTGAGGTTGGAGAAGCAGCAGCACTGGGTCTATGCAGGTTAGATAAACCTAGGGCTTGTGAGGTTTGCCTTTTGCGAATCTGGGCTACTAGCTAGGAGAGCATGTGTGTTGGAGTATTGCCGGTGTCTTCTTTTTTTCCCCTACAATCTTCTTGCCTGAGGATATCTGTCTCCTACGCAATAGAGCTAGCGCCTAGCGGTGACGCCGAATATCTCTTCGGGCAATGGCCAAACAATGGTGTTTTTGTCCAGAATATCGATCATAGGGGTAGGGTGTGCGTGTGTGTGTTCATAGGGGTGAGTATGTGCACGTGTATGTGAGCGTCTGCGTTGTACTGTGTTTCGAACAAAAAATGTGATGGGGAGAAATTACGAGATGGGAAAGGAGAGGAGGACGTGGGAACAGATAAGGGTGTCATAACGGTGGTGTGTGGGTCCTCAAGGGATGCGTGGCGAGGCAGAGCACTCGATCCGCCGCCTGATAACTAGTGTTTTTCCCTTATTTTTTACATGGTGCACCAACTTTGACACCTATCCTGCTTGTTTCATCTGTTTGTGTCTTTTGTATGTCCTAGGGCCTTGCCCTCCGTTGCTCCCTCGTTTCGTTTTCGCATATATCAATCATCAGATTGACCCCTTTGATAGGTACTTGCGGTCTTGCATCATGGGATTAGCTTTGTTTTTAGATAAACAGGGATGGCATCCCCGGTTCCATTAAATGAAACCGCATCCCAGGTTCAGGTTCAATCTCGGAAACAAAACAAACTAACTGACTGAAGCCAGACTGAAAAGGAAAAGTCTCAGCAGAATATGAAAAACTAGAGGTTCTAAAACTTATTACAGCACTTTCAGTTTAGTGCGAACTGAGGCACTTTCAGATCAGTACGAACTAGACAGAGTGCCAGGGATCTTCTGCCCCGTCCATCAGGTCACGAGGTCTGGGATGTTCTTGATCACCAGTTCAGAAGACGTCAGCTTCTTGAGTGGCATGTTTCCCAGCGTTGGCGACCAACAACATTGATCAAGAGGTGACGCCAGGCTCAACATCAACTGTTTCTTGACTCCATCACTTGTATCTCTGTCCGGTGAGACAGGTGGATCAGTGTGCTCAGAGAGCTTCAGCGAGCTAAGCAAGAAGCTAGCTGCCCAGCTCCCCTCCGAGAGGTCTGACGAGATTCGCTCCTTTTGCGGCTTGCTCAGCCACAGATAGCCAGAGGGGACCTCAACTTCAGCGAAAGGAATAGACAGAAATTTTCCATCCTGTCCAGCGCCTCTCCTTTGCAGAGGATACTACAATTCCTCAGAGTTCTCAACAGTAGAGACCATACCTGCTTGATATTGACCCAAGCAGCATTGTTAAAAACTAAGTTGTTTCTACTTTTCCAAATGCACCATAAAGTAGCTGAAGTAATGGAATTTAAAGCAGAATTCTTATTATTAGAGACCCAAAATCTTGCTACAGATTCGTAGTCACACCCTACATTTCTACCAAAGAATTCTGAAATTAAACTCCAAGTGTTAACAGCTACCACACAACCAAACATCAGATGGTGTACTGATTCCAGTTCATTGCAAAAGACGCAATCCTCTGGTTTAATAATATGCCTTTTCTTCAGGTTATCCCTTGTCATGATTTTATTGTGCGACACCAGCCAAAGAAAGATGTGGATCTTTGCGGGCACACATAGGTTCCAAATGGCAGGGATATAAATGGGGCAAACACCTCTAAAATTGATAACATGGTACAGGGAACTAGAAGTATAAATCCCCTTATTCTCCAGCTGCCAGATAAGGGCATCAGTGTCATCAGATAGCACGATGCTATTACTGATATGTTCTAGTTCGTACCATTTCTCCATCATTAGAGGGTTAAAGACCCTTCTAAAAGTTAATTTGAGATTTACACCATCCCAAACCTCCGCAATGGTAGCAGATTGCTCATTGCAGAGAACATATATGTCCCAGTATTGAACTGCTAAAACTGCTAAAGGGGAGGTACCGAACCATGTGTCCTCCCAAAATTTAATTTTCCTACTGTTTCATGTTTTCCATCTAAAACCAAATTTAATGGCTTTAACCACCGACATGAGCCCTTTCCAGAATCTAGAACAGCTCGTGGTGCTACTGCTAAAGATGTTGGGACGATCAGTTTTCTATTTATGATCTACCATACTTTTCCAGAGTCTGTTCTCTCCAGTGAGGTATCTTTTGACCCAAGAACCCAGGAGACAGAAATTGATTTCTTTTAAGTTTGGGATCCCAAGACCACCAAACTCCTTTTTTCATGCAGACTAGTTGTCAGTTAGCTAGGTGTAGCTTCCTATGTCCTTCGAAGTCATTCCAAAGGCAGTCATGGGATTAGCTTCTCTCCCTCGTTCCATTGAGCATTCGGAGGCCTCCACCGAATTCAAGCAGCGCAATGATTGGGAAAGCATTATAAACTGGCTCTGCATCTTGGCTACTATGTGCTTACCCGTCCGGGTAATCGGTTTGGTAATCGCATATCCGGATCCACTCTTTGGGGACATGAAGTTCTCCATGGGGCCAATCGCTCATGAAGGCCTTGTTGATTCTTCCCTGAATCCACCCGGGTTCAACCTCACGCTCTATGCCAGAAGCACATACAAAAACAAGGCGTTATGTGGCCGAGACGTAAGCTTTGCGGTGGCCTACTCGGCTGTCACCATCGGTGTGGGGAACGCCGCCCCGTTCTGCGTCGAGCCCAAGGACGGTGTCGTTCTGACGATCGCATCGCCTGGATGGGAGGTTCTGCCGGACAAGCTGCGACAGCGCATGGCCGATGACCGGCGGCACGGCGATTTGGAGCTGGAGGTCGTCATGTTGTTCTACCATGATGACACGGAACCCATGACCTTGTGGATTCGATGTCGCACGACTCTGGGTCCACGCAATGCAAACCCTTCGGTCTCCAACCATATAGGCCACACTAGCTTATTCCAGTCTGGGTCAACTTTACGGGTCTCTTTGTATTGAAGGATTTTCATAGTAATATTGGAGGATTTCAATCCATAAGATTTTCCTAACAAATACATTTGGATCACAGGAATAAGACCTTCAAATTTCTGTGGATTGCATTCCTACACCCCAATCCCATAGTAATTTCAGCATCCACTATAATCTCTTTTTTACACTCATTCACATAGGATCGAGACACTTTTCCTGTGTTTTTCTGTGTTTCATACAAATGACCATTCCTGCAGTTTTCCTCTAATCCTCTGCTTTGCATATGTAATCCTATCAAATTCCTGTATTTTTCCAATTCCTCTGTTTTCTAACCCTGTGATCCAAAGAAGCCCTACATGTGTAGCCGATTAGCTCAAACAAATTCATATTTATTACTTATTATTTGAATAGGAGGTGCTACGCCGTAGGGACTGAAACCATGGTTGGGTTTGTGTGCCTTCGATCATGGCGCATACGTGGGAGTCAAACCCCCTTTTCTCTCAGTTTGTTATAACTATAATCAATCCAACATTCTCACATTTGATCGCAAAGACAACAAACATCATAGGTCCATCCGTAATAGAAACAACATACCAAGATGGTAGATGTTATAGTGACAAAAGGAATCCACTGAACCTCAGTATGTATAATACATCATTCTATTTTAAAATGAAAAACACAATACTTTATGGAGTTGGTTTATTAGATTGTTCTTATTTTCATAATCAAAAAGGATTCACAGTAACCTATTCATGCCGGCAACATAAATATAAATATGGGTAGCAAGCCAATAAACATTATGTTCAACATCAAAAGTTTGTTCTGAACTTTATATTTCACAACATGAAACATATTTTCAAAAGTTTTGGCAACGCAAAGAAGTGAGCCCAGTTCACCTGGTTAGGCAAGTGGATGTACAAGCTAGCCACCCAGATTCAAGTCCTCAGAGACGCAATTTGGGTTCTTATTATTAAAAAAAGGATGTAGGTAATCCCGGCGACCGCGATTTCAGTGATTTCTAAAACACAACCGAACATGCGATTTGCTTCCAGCTATAGCCGATGTTCTCTTTATTGCTTCCATCTATCGATGTTCACGTTTAAACCTACAGCTCAAAATTCCCTCTACAGGCTGCTAGGGGCTTCCCCCACCGCATTCATTTCAAAAAAAAAGTTGGCAACGCCATTTGAATTTTTGTTACTCGCATAGAAATATGCGTGTTCATAATGCAGTAAGTGGTACCACCTTAATTTGGGCAATAAAACTTGGTTGACATACAACCTACCCGGTACCTCTTAACATGCCACCAGGTTGCACGACGTCCTACTGGAGGTGGGCGTCGAGGGCCCGCCCAAGCCGGTCGGTTGGTTCGAGGAGGCGTACGGCGCTGATAGGGGACATGGCCATAGCGTGCAAGCAGACGGGGTTCGGGAGGACGGCGGCGTTCTGCCTCCCGATGATGAACCGACTGGTATCCGTACGCCTGAACGACGCCACGAGTCCAGGCATTCTCCTGCTCGCGTGTACTAGAGAGCTTGAGGAAAAGTACGGCCGTTTCCCCCGATCTGTCCCAGTCTCCATTGTGTGTGATACGCAATGGTTTGCATATTAACAATGCGCAAATCATGGTAATTAATCTTACT
This sequence comes from Poa pratensis, assembly GCA_947311845.1. NCBI lineage: Eukaryota > Viridiplantae > Streptophyta > Magnoliopsida > Poales > Poaceae > Poa > Poa pratensis. Next base: position 662,045 of record CAMZMU010000061.1, on the reverse strand, counting down.
GGGTGGGTATATATTGTTTGCAGTTTCAAGTTTTTACTTTCCACTAATGTAGTTGTTTTCTCTAAACTACTAAACTAAAACTAGTTCTCTCTTAGTGGCTAAACTACAATTACTTTCCACTAATACAATTACTTTCCACTAATTGTAGTTTAGTTGCTAAACTACTAAACTACAATTAGTTTCCCTAGGGTAACGTAAAATAGAAACTGTCATTTATTTATACTAAACCATTTTACCTTTGCACTTACATTACACTTTTTCGACATATAATTTTAACCATTATATTTATTATAGTTAACAGACTTATCATGTCAGCTATATGAAGATATTATTGTTTTAACTATGTAATTTGAGCTTCGACATTTAAAATTGCACTCGCACTAAATTTGAAGCATATATTGCAGGGCAACTAAAGTTTTTTTTACAGCGGGTAACTAAAGTTATGTGTTTGCTTTTTGATATAATGCTTCATTAACTATTCGGCTAAGCAAAGTTCTTTTGATCAAAGAAAAACATAAAAATTGCATGTCTTCACAGATTAATTTATGCCATTTAGGTGAACTGCAAATATATGTGCGCCTTTATTTGTAGTTTTGTCTTCTTAAGTATCATGATGCTTCCCTCTAAAGATGGTTGAGGTTTCTGGAAAGCATGATTGTCTATTTTAGGTACAACTAATGAAAAGATATAACAATTAATGTGTAAGTAGAACTCCTAGAATACACAAATATCTATGAGGGGATTTTCCTATAATTATTACATTGCTCATCCAGAGCCAAGTTCGTTTTTCACGTTTTTGGTCAAACAATTAATTGGCATTGCATACTTTATTTGCCCTTGGTATTTAAATAATATCACTGAACTCAACTCTCATACAATTTGCCTAGTTTTTTATGTGTTTGATTCATGCTCTTATAATTGATTCATATCTATGCATTTGTGTGTGATGGAATTCATATTTTCGCGCCTATTTTACATCATCTATTGGAGCTTACAGTTTTTCGGTGCACTAAAATATACTCCCTCCGTTCCCAAATATAAGATGTTTTAGACTTTGTCCATATACACATGTACACAAATGTACCTCGACACATTTTATGTGTATGTTCACTCATTTGTGTATGTATCTAGACAACATTTTTTAGACTAACAGGGCCCTGCCCCGGCTCCATTTATTAGATAAACGAAACCATCGTGTTTGGATACAGGAAAGTAAAGGACAGAAAAAATAAACTCCCGCAAAAACGGCAGGTTTTCCAAGTTCTACTTTGCACACAGGCAGGAAAACAGCAAACACTGCTAGAAAAGAACTAAAAGCGAAAGCAGGCACAACGTTTTTGGTAGGAAAACCAAACATGCAACTGCCAGCAGGAACAGCGCCTCCAACCCCTCCTCATCCGAAGGCAGAGGAGGTGAAAGAGGTGCGCCTGAAGAAGTCTCAGAACGAGTCTTCTAGTCCGTGACGACATGGATAACATCTGCTTCTTCAGGATGATCGCGCAGGTATTTCATCGAAGCCCTGCCACCATGTGTCTTCCCCACCGTCGTGCTCCAGGTAGAAGTCCATCCGAAAGAGATGCAGCTCAGCCCGGCTCCAGCTCTAGCGGGGATTGCAGTCTCCTTCTCAGCAGTGCCGCGAAGCTGTCGACGAGCCCCAGTCGCTGTCCTTGAAGGGGATCCTCCAGTTCCTTAGGTACCAAACTCCACACCTGCTTAAGATTAATCCAAGTTTTCCTGTTAAACACTATATTGTTCCTGTTATTCCAAACAGTCCACATAACAGCTGAAGAAACAACATTTAACTGCATATATTTCTTATTACAGAGCCACTTGGAAGCTAAAGAGTAGAAATCAGTAATCATAATGTCAAAGATTTCCTTAACATCAGCCCATAAACAAGTGGCAACAATGCAGTCAAAGAACAAGTGTCTAACAGTTTCTGTTTCTTTACACAGACTACATTCTAGTGGTTTAGGCATTCCTCTTTTTCTCAGATTATCGCGTGTCATCACCTTATTCTGAGAAAAAAGCCACAGGAAATTCTGCACTCTCGGTGGAATTTTCAAATCCCACACCGCAGGCAGATAGACAGGTTTAATTCCTCTAAAATTTATCACAACATAAAGAGATTTAGAGGAATAGACACCCTTGGATTCAAAACGCCAGATCATCTGATCCTCTGAATCCGAAAAGGTTATAGTTCTAGCAATTTCAAGCAGCTCATGCCATTGAATCATCAAGGCATCATCAAAGGTTCGCCTAAAATTACATAGAAGGTCTGTACCATTCCAGACTTCGGCTACGGTTTTCGTTTGTTGATTAGTAATGAAGTATAAATCCCAGAACTGGGTAGCAAGTGGTGAGTTTCCGAACCAAGTGTCCTCCCAGAATCTCACCATCTTCCCATTTCCAACTTGCCATTTGTACCCCATTTTAACCGCATCCATTACTCCCATAACCCCTTTCCAAAAGACAGAGGGCTGTGAGTCGTGACAACACAGAAATATTAGGACTTAGTATTATACTTAGAGTCAATGATTTTTTTCCACAAAGTACCCTCCCCTACAATGTATCTTTTAATCCAAGATCCCAACAAACAATGTTGAGATCCTGCAGATTGGTAATTCCCAAACCACCGTATTCCTTCTTCATGCAGATGGAAGGCCAATTGGCCAGGTGAATCTTTTTATTCCCCTCCTCATCAGACCACATACAATGCGCCATCTGAGTGTTAATGAGCTGTAGAGCCCATTTCGGGAATTTAAAAAAGGAGAGCATGTAGATAGGTATACTAGCTAGGCATGTTTGGATCAAAATCCTTTTAGCCTCCGAGGATAAAAGTTTTCCTCTCCAGCCAGTCATCATACTAAGCAAACTATCTATGAGTGGTTGCAAGTCCTCTCGCCGGAGGGCATCAAAGTGTAAGGGCAATCCCAAATATTTGATGGGGAAAGAACCAGCAACACATTGAAAGATGTCTAGAAAAGGTTGCACTTCCTCCTGGTCCATATTAATGGCCATGAGGTCGCTCTTATGATAATTAATACGCATACCTGAAATTTGCTCAAAACAGGTCAGTACCCATTTCAAGTTGACAGCAACTCTATTGTCCTTTTCTAAACAGAGGAGCGTGTCATCTGCGTATTGCAGACAGACCACACCTCCGGGGACAAAATTGGGACACAAACCCCTAATCAAACAGCATTACAGCCTTTGATTAGCATTTCGCGAACACATCGACCACGAAATTGAACAGAAGGGGGGCCAGAGGATCACCCTGCCTCAGGCCTTTCCCTGTTAAGAAGAAATCCCCTTCTGTGTCGTTCACCCTAACACCAACCGAGCCCCCATGAGTTACCTGCCTAATAAAGGAGATAATTATTGGGCCAAAACCTCTAAGTTGTAGAACTTCTAACAGGAAATCTAGATTAACCTTATCATAGGCTTTCTCATAGTCTATCTTAAGCACTAAACCCTGTTGTTTTTTCACATGCACTTCATGAATTATTTCATGTGCAGAAACTACACTCTCCAGGATAAATCTCCCTTTGATAAAGGCAGATTGCTGATAAGAGATCAGTCTGCCTACGACGCTTGCAAATCTGTTTGTCAGGACTTTAGTAAAAATCTTGAAGCTACAGTTCAGAAGACTTATCGTCTGAACTTTTTCATGATTTTCGCATCGTTTTCCTTTGGGATAAGGGTAATCATAGCAAAATTCAACCTAAAGATATCTAATCTACCATGGTACCATTCATTGAACATTTCCAACAAATCGTACTTAACTATATCCCAAAATTGCTGATAAAAAAGGAAAGAAAGGCCATCAGGGCCAGGAGCTCCATCTGCATAGGAACCAAACACGGCTTTTTTAATTTCTTCTTCCGAAAAATCCCTTCTAAAAGAGCATTCTCTTCAGTAGTTACTTTCTCCGAAGGGGAAAAAAATCATCTACAAGATTAATACCAGGCCTCTCCTCCCATTTGAAGAGATCCTTGTAATAATCTGTTGCTATTTTAAGCATGTCTTTAATCTCAGTCTTGGGACCATCAGGGCCCTCCAAGACATGGATTAACTTTTTACGCCTCCTCTGATTCGCTACAGCATGAAAATATGCCATATTCCTATCACCTTCTAGAATATTTCTATCTCTAGATCGCTGCCTAGCTTTGGTTTCTTCAATGAGCCAATATTCACTTAGCTCCTTGAAGATTTCCACCAGCGCTCTCTCTCCTGATCAGATAGAACTTGCGCTTCTGATTTGATATCGAGGGTATCATACTCTTCCATCAAGCTTTTTTCTTTCTTCTAATTTCTGCTTCCAGGTTGGCACTCCAACCTTTGGACAGCTTCCTAAAACATCTGAGTTTCTTTTGCCAAATATCTAGTATGTTCCGACCTCTAGGGTTGCTAGACCAGGCTTTGATCACAATGTCTCTAAAATCTGGTCTAGAGATCCACCATTTCTCAAATTTAAAGCTACTTTTTCTAATAACTTGGCAGTGCCCGAGTCCCATATTATAGGGGTGTGGTCACTTCCAATTCTAGTGAGAGCTCTAGCATTTGCTAGGGGAAACATCGACCCAAGCTCAGTTGTACAGAGAATTCTGTCTATCCTACCATAATTAAATTCTCTTGATTATTCCCCCAGGTATAAGCTCTACCAGAGAGCCCAATATCTATCAAAGACCACATCTCGATCCAAGCATTGAATCGATCTGCCCATCTAAAGTCTACATTTCCATTACTCTTATCTAGTTGGGATCTCACCAGATTGAAATCCCCACCAATAGAGCTGGCCCTTCCCAGTTCAAGAAGAGTTCATGTAATTCCGAGATGAAATCTCGTTTTCCTTCTTCATAAGGGGAGCCATAAACCGTTGTAATTCTACAAATGTTGTCGTTAATTTTATTCTTAACGACAACACTAACAGAGAACTTTTTAATGTCCCAGGCAATGAAATCTAGGAGGTCATTATTGACCCCCACAAGGATGCCACCAGCTGAGCCATTAGCAGGGAGAAAGTTCCAGCTAAAATTCATGTTTCCCATAACATTTTTAAGAAAAGAATTAGAGAAATTCTCTTTTTTTCGTTTCTGGGAACCCAATGTAATCTAGATGTAGAGGGACAATATTATTATTAATATATCCTGCCTACCAGGGGTCATTATGCCCCTGCCATTCCAAAAACCGCATTTCATTTGAACATCTTCCTGGGGTGCTTGCCCCGTTTTTTTCCTGCAAACGTCTATCCAGACTCCCTCCCCTAGATCATCTAGGGTATCCTCAACATAATCATGTTGGGGGGTCGTACAATCAGAAACACTACTATCCACCACTGTATTATACTGTGGAGGGGAGGCTAAACTAGAAACAGAATTAGTATGTTCAGTATTAGTAATGGACTCAGGTTCATCTATAATAGAATCACCAAGATTGATACCAATAGATCTAGACATGGATTCTATTTCTTCTACTTGAAGGACATGGAAAGGGTTTGACTGTATTATACCTTTCATTTTCCTTGCCTTGGGAACCTCTAGGTTTGTTTTCTGCTTGAGAGCCACAGCTTTATCTAAAATGTTTGTTGCATCTCCAATTCTTTTGCTCTTCCTAACTGGTCGTACATGTCCCCACTTCTTCTTCAAGTTCTTGTCAACAGCTATCACTTCGGCCCGGAGGGAATCCTGCGAGGGCATGATGTCCTCAGGCAAGTGCAGCTCCTGTTGCTTTTTGTTCATATGCAGGTCAGCCTCTTGTTGCAGCCTCTGCTGAAAGGTGAGGAGTCCTCTTCCCAGAAGTTTGAGACCTCAGCCGTGCATCTGGTGAAGTATTGTTCTCCAGATAAACGACCAGAAGACCCAATTGCGCCATCCTTGACCAACAGATCATATGGCACTTCCCGAGAGAACCTCTTCAGTTGCAGTAGAGACAGGCCTTGTCCTTCTCTGAGTTGAAGTAAATTGACCATTCCCTGCGCTTGCACCAGTTTGCTGATCCTTGTTTTGCATATTTTTAGTTGTTCTTTCAGCACCGTCAGTGTCCATACCCTCAAGAAATCCTTCTGGGTTCCCATTGGATCCAGGATCACGAGGTGGTATTGCGCCAGTAGCACCACTGGATGAAGCAAGATAAGCTTCAGCATTCTCCACCACAAACTGCAGCTGGAAGAGCCTCCCATGGAAGTTAAACAGTCTTCCAGCAGGAACTTTCCCGGGGTCTCTGCAAATGATTTTTGCCCTGACCACTTCTGCACAATTGGTGAATACACTCTGCCAATCAACTTCTCGGAGCAGACCACATACAGATGTAGCTTGGTCAATCACATTCCACTCACACCAGGGTGGCAGTAGTCCTCTTATCTGGAGCCAGATTTCCTTAAGAATCTCATCTGGAGCAGGGTCATCCTCCCAAGCACTCACAGACACCGTGATCCCTTCCTTGGATAAGCCAACTCGGGTATCTGATGACCTGTTCCACACGGATGTGCGGTGGGAACTTCACCAGTAGGACCAATCACCAAGCTCTCTTATCTGCCATGGCCAGTTGGTCTTGTAAATGATGGAGAATTCCTTCGCCAGTTCATCTTTAGTAATCTCACCCTCTTCCAAGTGACCACACCACAGTTCTGGTGGTGCTCACCGGGTGTACTGGGACCTCTGGTGTTTCGACATGGTAGAAACCAAGCCCAGGAGCAAAACTCCCAATGTACCTTGCTGTTTGGTGCGGCCTCTTCCTCACGGGGCAATCCTCAATCGTATGAATTGTAGACTTGCAGATGAAACATATCTGCTGCTTGGTACACCCCTCTCTGAGGTGTCCTGGTTCACCACACACATACACACTGAATTAGCATAATTCAGCTGATCACCAGGTTCTGGATTCTGTGTCACACTGTCTGAACCACATCTTTCTTCTTCTGCTGCGCTGCTTTTGCTGGTGGTTGTTGCTTGTTCTTCCCCGGCAAATCAGACCCCTGAGATGTAGTCTGAACCTGCGGTGCAGTCCACTGATTATTTGTGGGGGGAATTGCTGCATCGGAGGTGGGTAGGCAGGGTATGGCCCTGGGAACCACTCAGGCATCGGACCTTGAAAACCATACGGTGGCGGAGGAAAGGGGAATTGAGGCGCCATCTGCGGGTAGCCTGGCGGCGGCTGCTGCTGAGGTGTCATCTCCTCTCTTCCTCCACCTCCTCTAGCCCTCCCACGCCCTCTCTGCGTCATCACCGGCAAGGATCCCTCAGCTCCAAGGCAAACCAAATCCCCACTCGCTTCCGGCGGCGGACTCGCACTGGGAGGGGAAAGGAGTTGTTTCCTAGGGTTTGGCGAGTTCTCTCCTTGCGGCTGCTTTTGATAGGATTGCGGTTTGGTGAGATGCTCTGGAATATGCCAAAGTTGTTGGAAAAAAATTCCACATCCTTCTCTTCCACGGGCTCCACCCGCTTTCTGCTTTTCCTTGTGCGACATGCGATTTTTGAAATCGCACCACTACTCAACGGATCCCCAATTCGCACGATGCGCTCTGCAGCCGGAAACCTCCACCCTGATCGAAGACGAAGGATGGCAAAACATCTCGCCGAGCAGAGACAATGCACGGGAGTCTGAAAACCTTCTTCAAACCACGGACATCACCACACTCTGTCAGGATCAATTCCGGCGGATCATACTCTGCAGAAATCAAACGCTTGCACAAGGAAATCCTCACTGGTCTGGAGCTTGCAGTTCTCCCAAGAGCTCTCCTACAATCTCGAATTCCCACTCGAACTCGACCACACTCAGATTTGGATCGGTCTAGCTCGTCATTCTCTGAACCTGACAGAGGGTCTGCGACTGCGATCTGCTCATAGCAGCCAGGAACCTGAGGGAGTTCCGCTTGTTGAGCACCATGACCATGATCGGTCGGTCCGGAGACGGCGCCCGGTTGGATGCTGCTCGCTGGAGGTTCGCCGCAGTCGAAGCCCTGACCGCAAACGCCCTGAAAGCTCACCCCAGTCGATCTCGCTGTAGGATTAGCTCCCAATCCCGCGAGTGGCAGAGGCGAACAATCTCCATCACCGCCGGCAACCTCGATGGTTGCGGTTGCTCCAGCGCCTACAGAGTTACCGTCGTCATGTCGGTGAAGTGCAGCGCCCCGATCTGCACCGTCTCTCCCGAGATCGGCACCCTCCTGGATAGCTCCAGTAGCGCTTCTACGCTCTCCCACTCCGGCGAGCTCATCTCCCAAGGGACTCGATCTGGATCCATGGAAATCCGATCGGAGCACCGCCAGGGTAGGGTTGAAGCTCGCCTGGTGATGGAGCGGACTCGGGGTGCGTAGGGGGCGACCCGAGACCCTCGCAGTAACCCGGGGCAGCCGGAGGAGTCGACAGCGCGGCGGGAATCGCGGCGGCGGAGGTGCGCGAGGTGGTGGTAGGTGCGGTCGGGAGAGCGACCGAGAGCGTCATCTCCTCGTTTACACATGTATCTAGACAACATGTGTAACATTTTAAACATCTTACATTTAGGAACGGAGGGAGTACTCACACAAAAGGTGCATTATAGAAAAAAAGTGGTGCACTATTATACGTCATCTACTTTAAGACAGATCGAGGTGAGTAAAGATGAAGGATAACCCCTTCCACTGGGCTTTAGGCCGAAAAGGCAGCGCCGCGGCTGAAGCTCCAGCCGGAACGGAAGCCAGCCAGAATGGCCTGGACGTCCACGGCCTCCCTGTGCTGTCGCCTCGTCCGCGCCACCCCTGTCCGCCGCCACGCTCCACGCCGGACCTTATGCTCCGCCGCGCGGAGCACCGACGCGGTGGATAGAGAGTACGCCGACCTCAACCTCCGGCCCCTCTACCCCAATGTCCGCCCCACAATCCGTTCCCCCTCTCCGTCTCCCCCCCCCCCCCCCCCCCCTCCGTCTCTTTTTCGAAATCGCGTACCAGCCTGACCGCCCACCGATTGGTGTATGCAGCGGGGCCATCACCTTCGCATCCGGCAGCACGTGAATCCACTCAGCGCCTCCTTCGTTGTAAAGCCTCTCCACAGATTCGCCATTTCAAATTGCTACCCGAACGCCTTCAATTCATGTTCTGCTCTACCTGTACGAGCCCACGGAGCCGCCTGAATGGAGGGCTGTGTTCGAGGATCCCCTTCTACCCCTCATGGTCGACATTGGCTGCGGTGCGCAAATGTCTCCTTCCATTGCATCTCCATCGTGCTCATATATCTCCTTCAGCCGCAGATATTAGGGAATTTTTATGTGCAGGGAGTGGGAGGTTCTTGGTTTGGTTAGCCAAGAATTCCAGCGAAAGGCGGAACTACCTCGGACTGGAAATCCGGCAAAAGGTTCTTGTGATTTAATGTTTAACCACGGACCCTTTGGGAAATTATGGGATCTTTGGTGTGATTATGCTTTACTTGTTTTGCTTGTGTAGTTGGTGGAGCGGACACAGTTCTGGGTAACAGAATTGGGGCTTAGGAATGTGTAAGCTACCTTGGCTCTTCCCCACATATGCACATTTTAGGGTTTCATGCTATCGTAAGAATTTGACCCTGCTTGAAATTTTTCTGTCGGTACAGTTACTTTTTATTTGCAAATGCAACGGTGTCTTTTGAGCAAATCGTGTCATCATACCCTGGTCCCTTATCACTTGTTTCAGTACTGGTGAGTGTAGTGCTGCTTATGCTGGTTCAGATCCTCATTATATTTCATGTTATGGAATTGACAATTGAGTTCCCTGTCATATTTTTCAGTGCCCTGATCCTCACTTTAAGAAGAAGCATCACAAGAGAAGAGTTCTACAGGCACCATTGGTGGATTCAATCACAAAGAACCTTTGTCTGGGTGGACGGGTATAGCAATTTTCTATGACTTTCATGTAAAGTATCCCTGTTAAGCATCATTTTTATTAAGGGGTCGGGGTCCTTCTATATGCGTCAGTTTTATCCAATGGCTGTTTATTCTTAGGCTAGTCAAGATTTTGCTAGTTTTAACTGTGGAAAGGATTTGTCTAGGTACTAAGGTATGATGGATGTTTTATTGACTTGACCATGAAAACTATGAACATAGACAACATGAAAACAGATGTTTGTCTTATTTTATCATCTATATGAGATGGAGATGCATAATAAACTCAACTTGTACGTGTCAAGCTTTTTCTTGCCTTCACGTTGTCTATGTTCTCTCTAATAGGTATTATTGCTTCAGTGATAGTAATAGCGCACCTGTATGCATTCTTTGTCATAGGGTGATAAAAGTTAAGAGGCCAAAGTAACTGCTCAGATCATCTATTTTCTTTATCTTTGATGAAACCTAGTGTTGATTATGCACAGAGTTTCACTTTCAAACTTGTCTGTCTATCATGGTAGGTCACATACTCTGCAAGTTGACATCTCATATTATTTCCTTGCTAGGTTCTAGTACAATCGGATGTGCTTGATGTAGCTGCAGACATGAGAGAAAGGTTTGATGGATACTCGGATGTGTTTGAACATGTTGATTGCATTGATAAAAATCTTCGGTGTGACACTGAAGGTTGGCTTCTGGACAACCCTATGGGAATACGTACGGAGAGAGAAATCCATGCTGAGTCAGAAGGAGCAACCATATATAGGAGGATGTACCAAAAGACAAGGTGTTTCTCTCCAGATTACTCCATCATTTAAGTGGATGCAAGTGTCGTTCAGGTTGTGAGAGGCTGATGGTTGGTTGCTCTCTGCTTGATTCGTTTAACCCTCCCTGGCATGTTGCAGAGCAACTTGGCATTAATACTGAATGCATAGGGCCTTGCTTTAGTTGTGTAGGGCGCCTGACTGTTTAGATGTGATGGGTCAAACGGATGAAGGCTCGGCAGACCTCCGATGTTTGATTATAAGATCATTGTTGTGGTCCAGGAAGAAAGATCACATTGCTGTTTGAAATCAATGTTAGCAATACACAAGGATTTTTGACATCTGCAATTGGCATCCTGGACTGAATAGTTCTCTATTTATCAAACGCAAGCAAAGTATGTCATGGCAATCAAGATAAATGTTGTTTGGTCAATGCTATTGGTAGGGTTTAACCAAAATTTTGCTCCCGGTGGCCATAAAATAGCAGCTCCCAAGGTGTACTCTAGAAGGGGGGAAAACGACAGCTCGGCTATTTGACTTTGCACTTTGCGTGTTTGATCTGTAGTAAGTAACTTGTAACTCTGAATGAGTACCGGGAATTTTGTTTCTCATCCCCTGCAATCTAATGTAGCAAACTGTTTTCCTGAAATGAACATAATGTTGCATCAGTTCTACACTTGAATACTAGCTTCATATTGTTTCTCACGTTTGGTATTATGCTCGCATCTAGAGATGGCTACAGCCTACAAGATATAATGTCGCCTCATAAAAAAAATCATAAAAATAGGCACACGATAATACTAGTCTTTTGATAGAGGCACGGCTAGTCACCTGGTGGCCGTATACATTCATGCTAATGCAAGCTAACAAACTGGACAAGACAAATGGAACGAAATCAAGAAATCTCGTAGCAGTTGGCAACACACACAACACACGCAATGGTTCCTCACATAGCTGGAAATTCTGTACAGAAAACTGAGATGTCAAAACCACTACTAGGTAGACCTCTGTACAAGTACACTCGTGGGATACAATCATGATACTAAACAGAGATTTACCCCTATATAACTAAAACCACACTATTCAATTGTGATAAACTGCACTTGTACATCCACTAATCAAGCCTATGATGTACGTAACTCAAACCACACAGCATTACGCATGGTACCTGCAACAAACCGATGTGGCTACAGACTAATGATACAAGCGTCTGTTAGGTGCTAAATTCTGGCCATGGGAATTAAAAAATACATCTATATAGTGTCATACAAATAATAAACTCCGAGGAAAAATTAGCGCTTCGATTGCCGAGGCGTCCTTGATTTGCCCTTCTCAGCAGGTAATTTCCAAATGATATCATCCAATTTGCAGCAGTAGTTATTTACAAACTGCAAATAAAACCATGATTTCCATAGTTAGTCCTGCATGCCACGGCAAACCAAAAGCAATTGAACATAGCAAACTGTAGTTTACAGTTCTATAATTCTGAAAAAAAAGACACGCTGTCAAACAAGCACCTACATGTGACAACTATAATCATTACTATCTTAGTACATTTGCCCAACTTAAACTGTTCATTAGGAGCTTCATCTTTTATGCTAGAAAATTGCCTCATATCATCTTCAACCTGTGAAACACATGCATACATTTGGAAGCAAAAGAGCACCAAATAATGATTCCATCATATCATCCTGGTACTAAACAAACATTACACTCTCTGAATGCTCTTTGTGGTTACCACATTTTAATTGTTTGCCTACTAGATGGCAAAAGACAGACTGGGCGAGCAGTTGCCTCGAGCCGTCCCCCAGAACTCTGGAACTAGTGCACTGATGACCACAAAATTAATATAGCTAGTAGTGGCGTTGCAGGATATGCGGTGTGGCATATGGTGTACAAATTGCAGGTGTACGCAGAAAAGAATGGTATATGTGCGAGCAAACAGCTCTAACCTTATTATAATCTGAAGTATCTCCAGCAGATCTCTGTAGCTCCACCATGAAGATTGATGGGGCAACTTCAAAAATCTGAAACCAGAGATAAATCAGATGAAGTAAAAGGAGGAGCAAATTATAAAGCTAGAACAAGAGATATACATGAGTACAGAGAGAGCAAGACTCACTTGAAGCATAACTGTCAGATGGCTTGTTCGCATTTGGACCTTCAACCCTCATCTGTGTATATTATAAAGCGAAACTAATTATAAGCAATAAAAATATGGCAAGTAATGGAAACTCATTAGCAGTAAAAAGAGTATCTGTATAATACAAATCCAGAGAAAAGAAAAACTTCCAACGTGTTAATTGCGAATAAATAGAGTGCATAACATTATGATCAGATGTCAATGATTTTATGTAAGTGGTCGTTATGCAAAAAATCTTACAACACAATGGATCAAACGACAAAACAAAGAATTGTCTCACTCATCACTGACAATACAATTCAATACTACATTAACCAGGTGTTGGAACGATTGGAAATTAAGAACTCTTTACTCAAATTTAAATCCAAATAGTAGCAGCAGGGCTAACGAAGAGAACAGTCATTTCGTGATGAAATAAAAAAGATCCAAGTCTGCATATTCATACTGACAAAACCAAGTTCCTCCGTTGCAAGATATAGGGCATACTTTGACCGTCCAACTTCATCCTTTGACTTATAATCAAACCAAAAATATGTGAACTATGACATATATACAATTGGATTCGTATTCGAAGGAAACTATTAATGGAACATTATAGGAACAATATATGGTCACAGGTAAAATGAAGTGTCAAAATGCACTTTATATTTTATACAGAGAAAGTATATGCTAACCATTATAGAAGAAATAAAATTCCACTTGCCTGTTACGATCTCAAGTCAGAAGGTTCCTAATGTCCTATGACAGATTAAGCAAAAATTACCTTATAATTGTGAATATGTGTCTTAAACCCCATGGATTGAGCAACAACCTCCATGCTTGACAATATGACATTTGCCGGTTTGCGTGACAAAAATCTATTTTGAAGCTTGCCATTGTCCTGCAGATTAAACAGTTATTAGGTCTTGAGAAATATTTATTAATCTATAGAATGCCCAAATATCAGAACCATGGCCGTGTCGATTATGATTACAACAGACCAGATTTCTCGACAATAAGTGTAGTCAAAATATATGACAAAAAAAATCTACCCAAATGACATAATAAGTGTAGGCGGCAACAATATCTTTATTGCGACTATCAAAATTTCAATAAGGTATGAAAATACTTGCCGAATATTATTGGTACTATCAACACACTTAATTTCCTCTATTTGGACTAACTTCTTGCTTATTTATTGTTTTGTTCTAGTAAAAATTGCAAAAAATACTAGGGTCCGTAAGATAAAAGCAAATTTGAATATCACTGCATATAAATTATTATGAATATGTCATTTTCACCCTGTTCTACACATTATGTTGAACATTACAGATGGTAATTTAGATTACGGGATCTCTTGATAAATGAGTCATACAAGATTGAACTGCATAGCATTTTTTACCAACTTATCCGAAAATATATCATCTGTACTATGGTTTCGGTTGTTCTTTATTGATATATAGTTGGAGAATTTCTTATTTGTTTTCAGAGATTGCATGAGTGGGAACTGGAAAATTTGGTTCTGTCACACCTAAACAACACCGATTTTTTGTACAATTCAATACCATTCATTGTGATTTTCTTATACCTGCTATCATATGTAGGTGTCCCTTGAAATAACAGTCAGTCCCAGATTGGGTGACCTATAACTTCAAGCGAATTTTGAACTCTTTTTTATCAAATGGGATTGGCTAACACTTTTTGTTCTACGGTTACAGGTAATTTGAACCAAGTGGGTTATAAATTGTACTATGCAGAGAATATGGGAAGGTTAAAATCTTACATACTACAGCAGTAGATCACATCTTCACTCAGCTCTAAAGAACAAATCAAGTAATCACACTTCGCATATCAAGACTCAGTAGCCAATTTTACTGATGATTAGCTATCACGATTCCATTTCAATTTTGATAAAACAAAGTACATTTCGCACTTCAGATAAATTCTTCATGAAAACATTCTGTATCACAAGTGGCTTGCATAATACCTCTCGGCGATCAAATAGAGCTGCAAGGTTCAATCCTTGAGATAAAATAATTAAATCGAATGCATTGAGCATCAAAGGGCCTGCTTCATCGTCAGAAGTATGTTCAGTGTCCTCCTGAAATCATAAATACGAGGAAACAATTACAAGAATTGCAAGAACAAAGTACACCCCAGTTTATCAAAAGAAATAAGTGAGGAAAATCTTTGTAGACCAAGAATACTACGAAAGGTTGCTGGATGTTGGATTCTCAAATACAACGGGGATATTATACAACTAATATATGGAAATTCTATGTATCTCAACATTTACTAACCGAAAAACAACATATACAGGTGGAAACCATGACAGTTTCGATGGCAAAAAATGAGTCCACAAATTAATAGGTTACCTAATACTTATCACTAGAATAATGGCATATAACATACTAGTACTTATGAATAATGGATAATTAAAGTGATTTTCTGGCTTGCTTAGTTACTTATCTAAGAATGAGCAAAGCAACATGTGCAAGTCGGAATGCTCAATTTATATGTCACTGGTTTACTTCTTGTAATAATAATTAATATGTCACTGGTTTATGGTATTTGTTTTGGCTTATATCTTAATAACTGTGAAAGAACAAACAAGTATGCTTAGTAGGTTGCCAAAGAAACTGAATTATCAAACACGCTGAACATGTCGAAGTACAGCGAGTCAGCGAGTAAGCTTTTCTGACCAGGGGTACAATAACTATATAGAAAAAACTCATACAAATCACAGGTGAGCAAAGTAAAACATATTTCAAATATCCACAACACCAGAACATTTTTCTATAACTAAGGATTAGCAGCCATAAATTGTCCTTATTCCTTAAGACTTAAGGTCAAATTGCTGGATTAATTTGCGCGAGGGATATAGTAGAAACCAAGTGTTGAGCACACTTTACACAATATATATGCAATGTCTTCATTCCAACAGAAATCTTGGAAAATGGTGAATATAACCATATACCTCGGGGTTATCAAAAGCTGCATTAACATCATCGAGATTGACTTCTTCATTTTCTACTTCTCTGATAGGTTCATAGTTCTTCTTAAACCATTCATCATTTCTGATCTCTTCTATCCTGATTCGCTGTTCCAATTCAGAAAACATAGCAAGTCAAGAAAACACTAATGAGGATAGCAACTCCACATATACGAAACGTCCTTGCATATCCACAAAATATGATAACTAATATTCGCAGAAATTATAGTACGTCTCATCAAAGCTACTACAATGTTCAATGGGGATTTTCATTTTGCAGAAGGAAACTATGAGGAGGTATGAATTAACAAACTTGAGGTGGGAGGTTGCTGGGGCACCCACCTTGTTTGCTTTCGAACACATGTGTCTAACTGATCTACTGATCATGACTAGTGGCACAAAGCCAGAATCATATCATTCACCCAAAAAATCCAATGACCTACACAATGAACTATGGGTTGTAGCAGTACATAGTAGTGTCTTCGACTAGATTTCTCAGATTTTGGATTATTAGTACCTCATCCAATTCCACTATTCCAGTTACAAACATAAGAGATGAATATGATACTGCTGACTTAAATCTTAAAAAGGATATAAACCATTTAAGAAATATGGAGCTAAATAATTGTAGAACTTCACTTACTGTATCTGGATTAGGATCAAGAATTCTACGTATCAGTGACTTGGCACCGCTTGGAAACACAGCTGGGAAGGAATATTCTGCGCTCTCAATCTGCATTAAGGAGAAAAGACCAAGATATAGAAGCTATACATTCCTAAAAAAATCTGTGTCTAAGAAAAAAGTGTTCTGGCCACCAAGAACACATACGCCATTGACTGGTGACTAGAAAATCGAATGTAATTAATATCAAAATACAGCTCAGCCACAGTACCCCCACAGGTGATAGAAAAAGCTCTTAAATACAAAAAGCTATGTTTGTGGCATCTCTACTAGATCATAAATGGTATGATTCCCTTGCAACTAACAAATCATTAAGATTGCTAGGTCATGCCTGCTCTGTTGTACTTGTGCCTGCCTTGCATCTCCCCTATAAAATTTTACAGTTCTGTAGTTTGTCCTTAGGGACGTTGAAGCTCATTTACTTCACTTATGTTTTTCACTAGTTGGAATAGTGTCCACATACTCCTGTACCCCCAAATTCAAAAACTACATCGTAGAAGTTATAGAAACTTTCGATAAAACCAACATATATTTATCATGTCATAAATATTCAAATCTGCCATAAACAAAAAAAAGGAAAATATAGCTGTGAATAGTAGCTAATTCAACATGGGCTAAGAATTGGCCCATTAACACTATCAATGCTCAATTTGTCTTTTTTGTTTATCAAGCTACACATTAAGTTTGGTTCTGAAATTTTGAGCGTAATGGATGTAAATACAATATTAGTGTGTCATGAATTTATTCGCAAGCTTTTGGAACTTTTAAATAGGTAAATAACGCGGGTGCACTGGGATGCTCGATGGATGGAGTACTGGATATGTTCTGGAGAAAGTAGCTTCTAGGTAATTATAATACGCTAGCAGGTACAATGCCACATTCTATATTTCTATCATGTTTTACTATGAGCGAACTAGCCTGCCAGCATACATAGTGCTTACATCGTCTATTTAATTATCAACATCCCAAGTAGTATGTTTGGATGTTTTGTGGTAGCTGGATCAAACAATTTGCAAGATAAAACACATGACATTACTCTTATGTAGTCAAATACTATGATTTTGCATAGTTAACAATCAAAGTTCCAAATGGTTGAGCACACAGATCTCAGAACGACCTATATTTTGATATCACGGGGAGGGAGGTTGACTTATAGCGAAGTGGTCATAAGCTTATAAGAAACAGACCTTCCCATAAAGTGTAGTCAAATCCACTTCATCGAATGGAAGATAACCTGCCAACAGGACATATAGAATAACTCCACATGACCATGTATCAGCAAGTGCTCCATCATATCCTTTATGACTGAGGACCTGTTTCATAACATAAATTAAAATTCTGCATCACAGTTAACAAATATTTAGCAGGTAAAACACATCAGTAGCTATATACCTGAACAAGAATAAGAGGAATTATTTTACAGAGAAAAAAATCAATAGCTACTGGTTGCATTTTTCTATAAGAGAAGCAGCCCAACCATCTGCGAATTATGAACATAAGTATAACTAGATAACTGTGAGATGGTATAAACTCTCTTCCTAAAATGAAAATTGGAGAATAAAACATTATCTTAAAATATAAAAATAATCTCATGCCACATGATAGAATTGCATTAATCTAACGGCCTGACAGTTAAATCTTGAAGTATTTGCATACCCTAGTTAATTGTTTTAGTTTTTCAGATGAACTCAGCAAATTCATCACTGGAAACAATTTTAACGACTGATGACAGTCGGCCGTTGACTCCATTCCACCATCACAAAGGGCTTCTCCTTGTTCATCATGTTGACAGTGTGGTGGACTTGAAAGCAGAGAAACACCACCATCTTCAACAGTGCGAGGCCACACCGGTTTTCTGCTCGACACCGTCCAAGCGAAGACAGGCTTGTGGGCAGGGCGGACGGATTCCAGGAGTCACTACCGGTGAAGCTTAGCACTTAGGGTTGGGCACGTGTTACTTGTAGGCTTGTATATATATTTTTCCTATCTATCAATATATCGAGGCTCAAGGCTTGAAAAAAGAACAGAGCAAATCCATGATAAAGGGACTTCACCGTAAGTACCTACTACAGTTTGAATCCAAAACTGCCAACAAAAATTACTAACATATTAAAATCGATTAAACATAAATCTTAAATCCGCCCTCCTTGCAGTGGACAGCTATAGACGTATAGTGATGCCAAATAAGAAGAACTAAAACCATGTTATTCAGAAGATGTACCTCTGGGGCAACATAGTTTGGGGTTCCACATGTAGTACGTAGAAGGGCAGTTCCCTGCATGGGACGAAATAAGCAAATCGAAAGTGAAATAAAATCAGTAAGGCGTCAACAAAGCTTCGGAAAGGTATGCACCTGTGCAGGCCATGCACTGAGTCCAAAGTCTGAAATTTTAAGATTTCCTTGGGAGTCAAGAAGAAGATTTTCAGGCTGCACACAACATGCACAATAAGTCCAAGAACCCCACAAATTCTGAAACACAGAACTCATGTTTCAATTTAAATAATCACCTTTAAATCTCTATGGTAGACTCCTTTGCTGTGGCAAAAATCAACACCATCAATAAGCTGCTGAAAGTATTTGCGTGCATCGGCTTCACCAAGTTTCCCGTGACGAATCTAAAATTGTTTGTTTTTACAGCATTGTTAGGTTCCCATTTCAAATTTACTTGAACTTGAACCTCAGTAAGAAGATGAAGTAAAGACACGTGTGCCTACTCAAATTAAGTAATACCAGTAACAATCATCCAGAAAATGTAGCCCAAGAGCAGCATATAATAGTACATGTATTTCTCACAAATATACAAAATGTGAACAGCCTAGTGAAAATATATGTTGTCTTGCTAGTATTACATGCTTCAAGCTATTTCACGCCCTTTCTACACATACTTTACTTAAGCAAAGTACTCAGAATCAACAGAATGAAGTTTCAAAAATCATGTTTCTACATCCCAGGAGGAACAAGTCAGACCTCTATTAATTTTCAATCTTGAAGTCAAGACTAACAATGACAGACATCACCAAGAAGAGCGGGGTCTTACAATTTTGTCAAATAGTTCACCGCCAGTGATGAACTCCAATATTATAAATATCTTCTTTCGGCTTGCCAAAACCTGCACATAATAGAATGGCCAGTAATGATACTATTGGTACTTAAACAAAGACAACTGAAAAGAAATATTAACAATACGAACATCCATAAGAAAGTAAACACAGTACCTCGTGTAACCTGACCACATTGGGATGCCTCACAAGCTTCATTATGGATATCTCTCTCTTGATCTGCACAAAATAATCATGTAAGATTAAATCCATCACCCTGAAAATGGTGCTCGCTCAATTAACTTATGCATCTGTACATCACAAAAGCAGTAGAGCTTCCACCCACAAAAAGGGCAGTATAGCCAATACTGTTTTGCCCTCACGACCATAAGCTTACGACCATTAAGAGATACTTCCTCCGTTCCACAATAAAAGATGTTTTAGGTGTTACACATGTTGTCCAGATTCATACCAAAAAGAGTGGACATGTACACTAAAACGTGTCTAGATACATGTGTACATGTGAATGTCGAAAAAGGCTAAAACATCTTATATCGCGGAACGAGGGAGTAGTAGTAAAATGGTGCTACCTAGGACCATTAGAATCAAAAGTAGGGAGGAACATTTCATGCACTTGTGAACACCAAAATGGATGGGCGGACTAAACTGCTCCAAAGGTTTTGATCCCATTCACAATTCTGGCTAGAATAAACCCTGGGAAGCCAGTTAAATGAAAAGTCTCAAACCCACGGATCGAGAAGGAACTCCTATGCGAATAAACTGGTCAGCCTTTAAATGATCAGCTATATTCAGATTAATTAAGCATCTCTCCATCCACCGTTTTCTCGCACCAAAACAGAACTCCTCCAAACAGCAAACAATCGTAGTATCCGCTGATCCGGGGAGTAGAAGTCAAATAGATGATGCGTGAACGAGCCACTTCAAGAGCACTTGGGAGGAAGGGCATATGCAGAGGAGCTCCCAGTCGTCGGTCATGAAACCCAATCCAGCCAACAACTTGGGAACAAGAGGGGATCGAACCGAATCCAGTCCAAGCTGGAAACCAAAACCGTCCTCACCTGATCCACCATCTTGTGCTTGAGGATGGAGGAGCGGTCGAGCACCTTCATGGCAACGCTCTCCCCTGTCTCCGTGTTCTGCGCGAACTTGACCTTAGCGAAGGTCCCCTCCCCGATGGTCCGCCCCACCTCGTACTTCCCCACCCGCCGCAGCAGCCCTCCGCCTCCCCCGACCATCTTCTTCCCCTTGCCTCTCAGGTTGAGCTCGGTGTTGGTCCGTGGGTGACTCCCGGAGAATTCAAAAAAGGTGGGGCGTGCTGCTGGGAGCTCGAGCTCAACTACTCGAGTGCTCGGCTCGACAGCGCCATTGATGAATTGATTGATGGGATTTGGCACCGCAGGAAGCGACCGTGTGCGCCGCCCCTTTTAAATGGGATGGGGAATTTGCGTTGGTTTTGCTTGAACGCGACGTGCAGTTCCGTGGTGTTGACGCTCTGGAGTAGGTCTGATCACTTTTGACTACTAGTAATGGTAACGCACGTATCTAATGCAAAAATCAAATGAACCTACTATGATTAATAGTTTCTTATATTTATTTTTTGAAATGGAAACGTAACACGAAAATAATCCTTACAAAAATTAACCAAAGAATTTGGTATATAGATGTTATCTTGGTATCAAATATTACTTGGTAATTTCGTCGGGGAGTGACCTCAACCTCCACTCTTTACCTTGACATCGGCAAGAAATATCACGGTTGGAGAATCAATATGCACTCTTTGTTTGCTATCACTCCCCAAAAGTAATGTAATTAATGGTTTAGGTGTTGAGGTCATCCAAAATTAAGATTATTGAAGCCAAATGTGCTCTCCAGGTAATTAGGTCGTTTGTAAGATTCTCCATATCTTACAATTATCCACCCTATCGATCAACAAAAAATGGCAATAATATATCAAAATAGTGTATAGTATCAAAATAGTATATATATATATATATTTAAGGAGGCTATAAATACCAGAATATGAGAACAAAGCTATCTCTCTTCGGAAATATTATTTGATAGGGATCATGTTTATCTTACATGCTTTACATCAGAACAAGCGAAATTTGTATGGAGGGATATGAAAGCCTGGTTTGAAACATGTTAAGTGTAAAAGAGCAAAATTACTGCTCTTTGATCCCAATCACATACTTTGCAAATTTTACACGGCAAACATTACAAAATATTTTCTCTAGTACCAGTGCTACGGTCTTCTCGGAATCTTGCACCCGTGCTTTAGATCGTTAACATATGCAAGGTTGATAATGCAGGCATATTAGAAAAAGTAGCCCGTGATGAAAACACTAACTTCATGTGCCAAAATATTTAACTATGATAATCATTCCTGGTCGGCTGATAACTGACAATGCTTTAATTGCATTCGAATGCTTTCATGCAATTCAGAGAGGGAAGAAACAGGATGATAGCTTATGTGCTTATAAACTGGACATGTCAAAGGCCTATGACAGAGTTGACTGGGGGTTCCTTGAGAAGATGTTGCTGAAGTTTGGCTTTAATAGGCGGTGGGTTAATTGGGTAATGACCTATGTCAGAACCGTTGGATTTCGAGTGAAAATGAACGGTGATCTCACAGATTTATTTTATCCGTCCAGAGGTTTAAGGCAAGGACCTCAAAATCTGTCGAAGGGCGCGTGGGATATCTCACTTACTATTCGCTGATGACAGCCTCCTGTTCTTTAAAGCCAATGCAGGTCAAGCAAATGTTGTCAAGACTGCTCTTGCTATTTATGAGATGGGTACAGGACAATTGATAAATCAAGGTAAATGCTCAATCATGTTCAACCAAATCTGCCCAGAAGATACACAAGAGGAGGTAAAATCGATCCTTGAAGTGGCATGTAGCACCTTTGAGGAAAAATATCTGGGTTTACCCACTCCCCATGGTAGAATGAAAGGTGAAAAATTTCAGCCCATAAAAGAGAGATACTCAAAAAAATCTCTGACTGGACTGAAAAGTACATGGCCATGAGTGGAAAGGAAACTCTGATAAAAGCGGTTGCACAGTCCATAGCAACACATGTTATGAGTATTTTCAAAATGCCAGCCAGTTTCCACGAAGACTATATGAAATTTATCAGAAGTTTCTGGTGGGGTGAAGACGATACAAAAAGAAAGGTGCATTGGGCGCCTTGGGACAAACTTACTGATCCAAAAGAGCAAGGGGGAGTTGGATTCAGAGACTCGGAAATTTTCAACCAAGCTCTCTTGGCTAGACAGGGATGGAGGTTAATTCAAAATCCTAACTCCATCTGCGCAAAGCTTCTGAAAGCCAAATATTTCCCAAATGGAAATATCCTTGATACTGTCTTTACTGGTGATGCCTCTCCTGCCTGGAGGGGTATTGAACATGGTTTATCCCTTCTAAAATTGGGTACTATCTGGAGGATCAGGAATGGCTCCAAAACTCGCATTTGGAGAGATAACTGGATCCCAAGAGGTTCTACCTTGAGGGTCACAGGAAAGAGAAGAAGAACAAGAATAAAATGGGTCAAGGATCTATTTTACCCGGGCACTAAACTTTGGAGTGAGCAGCTTATTAGAGAAATTTTCCATGAACATGATGCTGAGGAAATCATTAGAATTAAGGTTCCACGGTGGGAGGAGGATGATTTCGTAGCCTGGCATTATGAAAATTCTGGAGTGTTTTCAGTGAAGAGTGCCTAGAAGCTGGGTTATAATTTAGCTCACGAAAACAGATTGAACATTGGTAGAAGTGATGGAGACGGCAAAAAGAGAAATTTGTGGAAACTCATATGGAAAGCTCCGGTGCCAAATAAAATTCGAATGTTTAGCTGGAGATTAGCAGATGACAATCTTCCAACTAAAAAGAACAAATGGAGGAGAACTCTAGAGGTGGATAATATTTGCAATATATGTGGTGTGGAAGAGGAGGATAGCTTCCATGCGACTGTTGCTTGCACTAAAGCAAAGGCACTCAGGAATCAACTAAGGAAAATCTGGAAAATACCTGCAGAACATATGTTCAGGAAAACTGGACCGGACTGGCTGCTTATGATCCTCGCTAACACTCCCAAGGATTGTCATGCTCAAATTCTTCTAATGATGTGGAGAGCCTGGCACCTTAGAAATGACATAACCCATGAAAAGGGGAAAGCGACCATCTCAGCTTCAGTTTCTTTCCTCCAGAGTTATGTCGAGAGCCTGACTTTGAAAGACAACATTTCTCTTGATGATACAAAAGGTAAAAGACCCATGTATGCAGCTTTCCAGGTGATTCCAAATGGAAAACTTGGGACTGATGGCGATGAAATAAGGGAACAGGTGCCTGCTTGGAAACCTCCCGAGAAAGGAACTTTAAAGGTTAATGTGGATGCATCTTTCATTGTTGATTCTGGCAGCGCTAGCGTTGGTGTCATCATCCGAAATCATGCTGGCTTGGTGACCATAGCTGCTGGTCGGGTGATACAGAGATGCACGAATGCAGAGGAGGCAGAAGCATACGCTTGCCTGGAAGGTTTACGAATTGCTTTAGAAAGGATTCAGCAACCTTTTATTCTTGAAACTGACAGCCTCCTTGTGGCGATTGGCGAATAATGTCTAGAACATGGCTGCAAAATTTGCTAAGCTTGGAGGCATTTATCAGGATATTCAGGAGGTTTGGAGATTGTGTGGAAAATGCAACATCAGAAAAATCAGTAGAGAGCAGAACAGAGCAGCTCATGAGCTTGCAAAGTTCATCAGGAAGAACCCAATGCAGGAAGTCTGTTTAAATAGGCTTCCCCCTTCTATTATTCATGTAACTGAACAGGATTGTACTGAAACTGCTATGTTACATGAATAAAGCTCTCTATTGAACGCAAAAAAAAAATTTAACTATGATATGAATGACAACCGAAGAAATGCATGTGAAATTATTCAACATGTTGTGAAGTTTGAGCAGAATTCCTTGCCCATCTACCTTTAGCACATATCCCAAAGAGAGAGTTTAGCATCTAGAAACCATTTTTTGAAATAGAAAGCATATCCTAACATAGAAATCATTTGCATGCGCAGCAGTTAGACTGAGTGAGATAAGATGATGCATGTATCCTTTAATCTTTGTCACATACCTCTCTAAGAAAACATCTTCCATAAGCATGAGCCTCAAGTACAGTTGTATTTATTTGCATTTGCAATACCGACGGTCTGACAATACCCAGCTGCTTTAACCTGAACACACAATATGACACACACATGAAAGACCCTTATTATAGGAGTATAGAGGTTTGTGAATTTTATGCTATACTAAATGAATGCTTAAACAGTGCTAACAAAAAAAGCTTGTCCCGTTGTGCAGCAAAAGAAAAATGAACAGATCAGAGCTATACGTATTACATTTTCTGAAGAAAAAAACAGGAAACAATGTGGAATTAGCGTGATGCGGATGGATTGGTGGATGCGTGATTAGACGCATTTGACCTCAACATTGGGTGTGTGAGTCGTCGGGATTTTCCTGTGGATTGGCA
The DNA here is from genome assembly GCA_947311845.1 of Poa pratensis. Classification (NCBI taxonomy): domain Eukaryota; kingdom Viridiplantae; phylum Streptophyta; class Magnoliopsida; order Poales; family Poaceae; genus Poa; species Poa pratensis. The sequence continues at coordinate 637,069 of CAMZMU010000061.1, read as the reverse complement.
CTCGGAACAGCGACACTTCAGATTGGTGGAGAATTCAATGGAGAATCCATAGGTTCAGTCAAAGCTTACTCACTTGGAAATAGGAAAACTGTAGGTGGACAGAACGGCAATTCAGATGATCAATTCTGATTCAAGTCAAATACCTTGACCGTCCGGGCTGTGCGGTGTCGTGCAGCTTCCGTGCGCCGAATCCGTGTGCACGGATCGTTGTCGAGGAGCCCGTCGCCTTGGAGGAGCAGTCCGCCGTCGAGCTGGGTGGAGATGACGTGAAGCGACATCCTCACGACGGGCAGGGCGGCAGAGACGGGAGCGATGGTGAGGGATGGCGGCGTCCTGGAACACAGAGACGTGGAGGCAGGGCGGCGGCATCCTCACGACGGGCAGGGCGGTGGCGTCCTGGAACACGGCGACGTGGAGGCAGGGCAGCGGCGACGGGTGCGTGCTGGAGACAGGCGGCGGCGTCGTCAGGACGGCTGACGGGCAGGGCGACGGCTTGTAGGCTGCGGCGTACTCCCGCGGGCAGTGCGGCGGCGACACGGACGGAGATGGCGGCGGCTTCGTTTCTCGCTGGCCTATGCGACACAGTAGAACCGCTCTTTGTTTTGTTTGACAGTTGTCTTTTTGCGGAAAGGATGACCGCAGACGTTAAACGCGTTTGTCAAACATCTGGTGACTTTGGAGCGTTGGATCTCGTGTGTGTGCGGCTGAGATGCTCTGAATCTCTGCCCTCTGGGTATTTTAATATTAGTGGAGATGGAGGTGGAAAATGTCGGGGTGCGTTGAAATTTGGGGCATTTTTTAGCAGAAATACTCTTTGGGTAGTACTCATTCGTCCCAAAATAAGTGTCTCAAGTTTTACTCAAAAATAGATGTATTTATGTATAGATACATCCATTTTTTTAAACAAACTTGAGACACTTATTTTTTGGACGGAGGGAATAGTACATTATTCCACTTCAGAACAGATTGCCAAATACTCACTCCGTTCCAATTTAATTGACTTGCTATCCACCAAATGTGGATGTATCTAGACACGTAACCACATTTGGTGGATAGCAAGTCAATTAAATTGGAACGGAGGGAGTACTACGTATATGTCATTAAAAATCTCCATCCAACACGATGGCACACTTCGATGTACGAAGTCAAGTGTGATCCCACCAAAGTCTCATAGTTCATTTTGTGATTTGTAGTGCAAAATTTGGGACCTAGAAATCATAAAATAAACTATAAATGAGATTTTAGTGGAGTCCCACTTGTATCTCTATTCCTATGTGAGTTGGAGACGTACACATCGGGACAAATTAAAAGACCGTATGGACTTCGGGCCATTTTAGCTATGGGAAGGCTAGGGTTTGATATTTCCGGCGGCCACAAAGCTCCTTCTTCGGAAATGGGCCAGTTGTGTCCCCATCTAGCCAACCTTGAGAGTCGACTCTCGTTCCCCTCCGCCGCCCCTCGCCTCCCTTCTCTCCGGTGGCTCTGCCGCCCGGCGTGAAGATGGTGTAGGAGGTCGGGCTCCCCTTGTACATAGTAGAAGTAGGATCTTTTTCGTGCTCGTAGTAGTTCTGTCCTATGTGCAGAAGTGGAGTAGGTCACCGGACCCCATCGACTGGATCTGTGCACCCTCGCCCAGCTTCGCCTGCTTGCTGCGCTCCGGCGGGCAAGGCGGGTCGCGGAGTTCGGTAGAGGCATCTCCGTAATAAAAGCCGTCCTCCCCTCTTGTTGCCTGATGCGGTTGCTGGCGGGCGGCGACTACGTCTTGGTGCGGCGGAGCGGCGAGCTCCTGTGGTGGGAGACGCGCCGGCGGCACGACGCTGAGGGCAACCTTTCCAATAAGCTCGCTTTTTTGTGCAGGTGGAGCGGTGTAGCTGGAGGATTGATTTTCTCTCTCTTTACTTGTCTCGGTGACGAGGAGGAAGAGAACTCCGTCGATCTGGTTCGCCGCTGCTTCGACATAAGTGACAGAGCTTCGCTGGGGTGCTTCCTCACGACGACACTCTCTTCGTCGTCGTTGATACGTCCATTTTGCATCACTATTTTATAGCATAATTTACTGTTATTCAATGATATATTTCATATTAAGAGGAGTTACTTATGTTATTTTGTCTTATTTTGCATGTTTGATGATCATTGGATAATTAACTGCCGGAGTCAGATTTCAGCTGGAAAAAGCACGTCAAGGCACTATATTTCTGGAGCACTAAAAATATTTCCGAGAAGACAGATGTTCCTATTTTATCAGAAGATGGACTAAGCCAAAAGGGGAGGCTGAGATGGGCCAGGAGGGGCCCACACCACCCCTGGGCGCGGGGCCCACCTTGGCCGCGCCCTAGCCAGGTGTGGTGCCCCTGGCCCACCTCAGGCGCTCCCCCTTCGCGTACTTCATCCCCCAGAAACCCTAAGACACGGGGAGTCCGAGAAAATATTCCGCCGCCTCCACGAGGCGGAAACAACAGAGAGAGAAAAAGCTCTCCGGCAGGGAGAAATCTGCCGGGGAAATTCCTCCCGGAGGGGGGAGATCATCGCCATCCTCATCGTCATCGCGCTGGACTTCATCGGGATCATCATCATCATCTCCACCGCCATCACCACCATCACCGCTGCACCATCTCGTTCCGCTGTAACATCTAGGGCTATACTTTGTTTAGTTCATAGGGGAAACTCTCCCGGTGTTAATTACTCCTTGTGGTTGATGCTATTGAGTTTTATCGGTGAATTAAAGTATATGTTCAGATCGTTATCCATCATTATATCACCTCTGATCATGATCCATATGATGTCTCGTGAGTAGTTCGATTAGTTCTTGAGGACATGGGAGAAGTCACGCTGTTAGTAGTGGAATTATGTTGAGTAATATTTAATGGTTTGATATTTAAGTTGTGGTGCTATTCTTCTAGTGGTGTCGTGTGAACGTCGACTACATGACACTTCACCTTTATGGGCCTAGAGGAATGCATTGTGTATTTGGTTGCTAATTGTGGGGTTGCCGGAGTGACAGAAACCTAAACCCCCGTTAGTATACCGGTGCACAAGGGAGCGTAGGATCTCAGAGTTTAAGGCTGTGGTTAGATTTATCTTAATTACTTTCTTGTAACTGCGGATGCTTGCAAGGGTATAATCACAAGTATGTATTAGTCCAAGTAAGGGCGGTGCATTAGCATAGGTTCACCCACACAACACTTATCAAAACAATGAAGATTAATCAACTATGTGAAGCGAAAGCACTTGACTAGAATCCCGTGTGTCCTCAAGAACATTTTGTCATCATAAGTAAACCAACCGGCTTGTCCTTTGCTCTAAAAAGGATTGGGCCACTCGCTGCAATTATTATTACTGTCTTTTACTTACTCGCATTTTATTTACCTGCTATATCAAAAACCCCTAAAAACTTGTCTGCTAGCATTTACAGTGAAACCTTTACCGAAACTCCTTGTCAGCACCTTCTGCTCCTCGTTGGGTTCGACACTCTTATTTATCGAAAGTACTACGATACACCCCCTATACTTGTGGGTCATCAAGACTATTTTCTGGCGCCGTTGCCGGGGAGTGAAGCGCTATTGGTGAGTGGAATTGGTAAGGGAAACTTTTACTGTAGGTGCTATTTTTATTTCTGCTTGCTACTTTATTTTATCATGGAGAGATCTCCATTTGAATCCCTGTTTGGAAATACTACTACCACTGCTACGGTAGTAGAAGAGGAACCACCTGATCAAGTAATTCCATTTAAAATACCTATGAAAATTGTTGAACGAGTTACGAATAACCGCTATGCAGGAGATGGAACTGTCCCTCCTGGGGATCATTTGCTATTTATTCATGAATTATGCGAGTTGTTCAAGTGTGCAGGTATTTCAATGGAAGAGGTCAAGAAGAAATTGTTTTCTATATCGTTGACTGGTAAAGCTGCAAAATGGTATAGGATGCTGAAAATGGGCGTTCTATTGGCTGGGAGGAGATTGTGCCTCTCTTTTATTCTAAATTTTATCCTCCTAGTGAAATTCATCAAGATCGGAATCATATATATAATTTTTGGCCTCATGATGGAGAAAGTATTGCCCAAGCGTGGGGGAGATTGAAATCATTAATGCTCAAATGCCCCATTCATGAGCTTCCTGGTAATGTTGTTATTGATAACTTCTATGCAAGGCTTTCTCTTCAAGATAAAACTCTATTGGATACCTCTTGTGCTGGATCATTTACGCGTAATAAAGAGGAAGTTAAATGGGACCTTCTTGATCGGATTGAGGAAAATACTGAAGGATGGGAGAACGACAAAGGTAGAGAATCAGGTATAAAGTATGATTACGAATGCATTAAAACTTTTATGAATACTGATAATTTTCGTAATCTCTATGATATGTATGGTCTTGATTCTCAAGTTATTGCAAACTGTTACAAGGCTTTTGCCTCTTATCTTGATGTTCCTAAAGAAAGTTGCAATAAGTATCATTTGCCTTACAAAGATAATACTAATTCTGCCAATATTAAAAACATTGAAGTTCATACAGTTGATCGTATCTTGCCAGAACCTTATATTGAGAAACCACCTTTTCCTGTTAAAATTAGGGAACATTCTATCATAGCTAGTGTGGTTAATAAAAGTGCAAAGAAAGCTTTAGAACCTGCTGAACAAATAGCGGTTGAACCCACAATAGCAATAGTAAAGGATTTGGTAACTGAAAATGTAGAAGGAGGACATATTATCTTTTGTGAAGATGCCTCTAATATTGTTTCACATCCCAGTAGAGCTAGGAAAACAAGTGTTCCTGTGCTTTCAGTCAAAATAGGAGAACATTGCTATTATGGTTTATGTGATATTGGTGCAAGTTCTAGTGCTATTCCTTTTGATCTTTATAAAGAAATTATGCATGAAATTGGTCCTTGCGAACTTGAGGAGATTGATGTGGTTATTCAGCTTGCTAATAGAGAAACTATCTCTCCAATTGGTATTGTGAGAGATGTTGAAGTTTTATGTGGTAAGACTAAATACCCTGCTGATTTTCTAGTACTTGGTTCTGTTGCTAGTAAAGCTTGTCCCATTATTTTTGGTAGGCCTTTCTTGAATACATGTGGTGCTATTATAGATTGTAAGAAAGAGAAAATTTACACTAAATTTAATGGAGAATCTTATGAGTTTAATTTCTCTAAGTTTGGTAAACAACTTTATGAAACTGATTTGCCTAATGAGACTCGAAAATCGAACAACTTGCTGCTATTGCTTTGCTCCTAACAATGCCTTGCAGCAATTCATGGAGGAACACGAAAGTGAAGTATTTATGGAGGAGAGGAATGAGATTGACAATGCCTTTCTTCGTCAACCACCAATACTTAAGCATAATTTGCCTGTGGAAGATTTGGGTACCTCAGCGCCTCCTAAGGAAGATCCTGTCTTCGATTTAAAACCTTACCTGATAATCTTAAGTATGTTTATCTTGATGAAAGGAAAGTATATCCTGTTATTATTAGTTCTAAACTTTCAGGTAATGAAGAAGCAAGGCTATTAGAAGTACTAAAGAAACATCGAGGAGCTATGGGATACACTTTGGATGATTTAAAGGGGATTTCTCCTACTATATGTCAACATGCCATCAACATTGAACCCGATGCAAAACCTGTTGTTGAGCATCAGCGTCGCTTGATCCCTAAATGAAAGAAGTGGTAAGAAATGAGGTATTAAAACTTCTTGATGCTGGTATAATTTATCCTATTGCTGATAGTAGATGGGTAAGTCCTGTGCATTGTGTCCCTAAGAAAGGAGGAGTTACTGTTGTACCAAATGAAAATGATGAACTTATTCCTCAAAGAGTAGTAGTTGGGTATAGGATGTGCATTGATTTTAGAAAGGTCAATAAAGTAACTAAGAAAGATCATTATCCTTTGCCTTTTATTGATCAAATGTTAGAAAGGTTGTCTAAGAAAACCATTTTTGTTTCCTTGATGGTTATTCTGGATTCTCACAAATTGCTGTTAAAGCACAAGATCAAGAGAAAACTACTTTTACTTGTCCTTATGGAACTTATGCTTATAGACGTATGCCTTTTGGTTTGTGTAATGCTCCTGCTACGTTCCAAAGATGCATGTCTGCTATTTTTCATGGTTTTTGTGAAGAAATTGTGGAAGTATTCATGGACGATTTTTCCGTCTACGGAACTTCCTTTGATAATTGCTTGCACAATCTTGATAAAGTTTTGCAGAGATGTGAGGAGACTAATCTTGTTCTTAATTGGGAGAAATGTCATTTCATGGTTAATGAAGGAATTGTCCTAGGGCACAAAATTTCTGAAAGAGGTATTGAAGTGGACAGAGCTAAAGTTGAAGCAATCGAGAAAATGCCCTGTCCAAGGGATGTGAAAGGTATCCGTAGTATTCTTGGTCATGCCGGTTTTTATAGGAGGTTTATTAAAGATTTCTCTAAAATTTCAAAACCCCTCACTAATCTTCTTCAAAAAGATGTACCTTTTGTTTTTGATGATGATTGCAAGGAAGCTTTTGAAACTCTAAAAAAGGCTTTAATCACAGCTCCTGTTGTTCAACCTCCTGATTGGACTTTACCTTTTGAAATAATGTGTGATGCTAGTGATTTTGCTGTAGGAGCTGTTCTTGGACAGCGGGTAGACAAGAAGTTAAATGTTATTCATTATGCTAGTAAAACACTTGATGCCGCTCAAAAGAATTATGCTACTACTGAAAAGGAATTTTTAGCAGTTGTTTTTGCTTGTGATAAATTTAGACCTTATATTGTTGATTCAAAAGTTACTATTCACACTGATCATGCTGCTATTAGATACCTTATGGAAAAGAAAGATGCTAAGCCTAGGCTCATAAGATGGGTACTTCTACTGCAAGAATTTGATTTACATATTGTAGATAGGAAAGGTGCTGAAAATCCTGTTGCTGATAATTTGTCTAGATTAGAAAACATTTCAGATGATCCTATACCTGTTAATGATAGTTTTCCAAATGAACAATTGGCTGCGATAAAGGTAAGCTCACGCGAAAGTCCTTGGTATGCTGATTATGCTAATTTTATTGTTGCCAAGTATTTGCCTCCGACCTTTACAGCTCAGCAAAGAAGAAAGTTCTTTTATGATTTGAGGCATTATTTTTGGGATGACCCACATTTGTATAAAGAAGGAGTAGATGGCATTATGCGAAGATGTGTTCCTGAGTATGAACAGAAAGAATATTGAGCAAATGCCATGGAAGTGCTTATGGAGGACATCACGCTGGAGATAGAACTGCGCAAAAGGTTCTACAATCAGGTTTTTATTGGCCTACCCTTTTTAGAGATGCTAGAAAATTTGTTTTATCATGTGATGAATGTCAAAGAGTAGGTAACATTAGTAGACGTAATGAAATGCCTATGAATTATTCTCTTGTTATTGAACCTTTCGACTGTTGGGGATTTGACTTTATGGGTCCTTTTCCTCCTCAAATGGTTATACTCATATACTTGTTGCTGTTGATTATGTTACTAAATGGGTAGAAGCTATACCAACTTCTAGTGCTGATGGTGAGACATCATTAAAAATGCTTAAAGATATTATCTTCCTAGGTTTGGTGTGCCTAGATATCTCATGACTGATGGTGGTTCTCATTTTATTCATGGTGCTTTTAGAAAAACTCTAGCTAAGTATGATGTTAATCATAGAATTGCTTCACCATATCATCCCCAAACAAGTGGTCAAGTAGAATTGTCAAATAGAGAGATTAAGTCTATTTTGCAAAAGACTGTTAATAAATCTAGAAAAAATTGGTCTAAAAAGCTTAACGATGCTTTGTGGGCTTATAGAACTGCTTATAAAAATCCTATGGGAATGTCTCCTTACAAAATGGTTTATGGAAAAGCTTGTCATTTGCCTCTAGAATTAGAACATAAAGCCTATTGGGCGGTGAAAGAACTTAATAGAGACTTTAAACTTGCCGGTAAAAAGAGATTGCTTAATTTGAATTCTTTAGATGAATGGAGAAATGCAGCTTATGAAAATGCTAGGCTCTTTAAAGAGAAAGTTAAGCAATGGCATGATAGAAGAATTCTTAAGAGAGAATTTAACGTAGGTGAAAAAGTTTTATTGTATAGGTCTCGTCTCAGATTTTTTGCAGGAAAATTACTTTCAAAATGGGAAGGACCTTATATCATCGAGGAGGTCTATCGCTCAGGTGCGATTAAAATCAATTCACTAGATGGGGACAGACCACAAGTGGTTAATGGTCAAAGACTCAAGCATTACATTTCTGGAGATTCTTATAATGAAGATGTTGATTTATCAAAGTGGTAACTCCAGAGGATTTTATAAAAAGTCAAATTCAGACAACTGCAAAGCTGATTTGGAATAGGTAACAGTTTCGGTAAGAAAAAGTTCGCGATTTACTTTCAACTTAAATATTTGTTGTTTTTACATAATATGGAAAATTATGAGTCGGAAAAGGGTAGGAAACGGTGCCCGAGGGCACCACACCACCCCTGGGCGCGGGCCCCACCCTGGCCGCGCCGTGGGTGCGTGTGGGCTCCTCGGAGCCCGTCTCCGACCCCGTTTCGTCCTGTACCTTCCTTTTGTTGTAAAACTTTTTGCTATATATCACCCGGATCTCCCGAGGTCCGTATATCGTGTTTTCGTCGAGTTTTGTTTCGAGCTGTTTTCTGCCAGGAACTATTTTCGGATTTAGAGCGCCATGGTCTTCTCCAACGACAACGAGACAAGGAGGCGTGGAGGACATCATGGACCAGAGGATCGAGGAGGAGGTCAAGAGCGAAACCGATGATGAAGTAGAGGAAGACTCAACTCCACGTCCTCGCGCTACTATTGCAAGCATCGGGGTGACTGCCAACCCTTTCAATCCTGTGAAGAACCTGAACATGGGTGGTGAGGCATCGCGTCATGCCTTTGCACCCAAGACACTCGCCTCAAACTCCAGTAACCCTTTCCATACCCTCATCCATAAGTATCAATTTGAGAGAGTTCCGGAGATGGAGTTGCCTACTTGTTGGGATATAGATCGATCTAACAATGCAGGAAAAGAAAGCCCTAAGTCCAGTGAGAAGTGGGGAAACAATTCCAAGAGCTGGGATTCACCTTCTGACCAGTTCATGAACCGCATCGAACACAATACGGAGATGATCCGCATCCTCACATACAAGATAGATGAATTGAAGGATTTGGTCGAGAAGCTCATTAGGGAGTCGCCACCAAGAGATCAAGCCTAAATCGTCAAGGGGTAATGGCACTCCCTTGGCTTGTTCCAAGCTTGGGGGAGTGCCCAGTATCATCTTTATCCTTTCGTTTTTATAATTTCGTGGTCATATCATGAGTAGAGAAGTTATCTTATAAGATGGTTTGCGATGTGGAGTGTCAATCCTTTAGTTATCCATGTATCCGTTGGTTTGAGTGTGTCTTTGTTCAGAATATTAATGAGAAGTTCCACCTTTACTTTCGGTACATTTTATTTTAGCCTGCAATCTTCTTTATGTGCTGATCTTGCCATTAGTATTGACGCCACTTTTGGGTACACAAGTAAATTATATTAGTTGTGGCAAACTTAGTATTGGTCATTAGCAACAATACCATGAAAACTTAAGTAGAAGGAGGGAATTACATGCAAAAATATTATCCCTTTATCTTTCTTTCTTGCTAGCCAATAAGATTAGTATTCTTTGAGTTAAAACATTTGTGCTTACAGGGAAGATAGCATGGTTGCTTCTATTACATGTATATTTGTGTGTATCCCCCAACTTTTATGCTTGCACATGACCTTGCTAGCCTTAACCACCGTACTGAGAGGGAATGCTTCTCGTGCATCCAAATCCTTGAGCCAAACCCATGCCATTTGTGTCCACCATAACTACCTATATGTGGTATTTCTTTGCCACTCCAAGTAAATTTTTCATGTGCTACCTTTAAATTATTCAAAATGTTATTATTCCCTTTTGTGTCAATGTTTACTAGCTCATGAGGAAGTAGTGTGGTTATCCTTTATTCTACTTGTCAAAGACTTTACACCTGGACTAGTGGCATATACATCCGCTTATCCAATTTGCAAAAAGAGCTGGCAACGGGATGCCCAGTCCCAATTAATTACAACTTTAACCATTAATTCTCTTCACACTTTTGCCCTGATTATCAGTAAGCAATGACAAACAGTGAAATATCTGCGTGTGTAAACCAAAGAGAAAGAGGGATGATCTGCCTTGCTGGTAGAAATAACGTCCTTCATGGGAGCCGCTCTTAAAAGTCCGTTTGACAGGTAGAATACTGTTCTCACCCGCTACCATTCGTTGACAATTAACAAACACCTCTCAAAAATAGATACTCCTCCATGGTATGTGATTGATAGAAGGCACCCGAGGATTCGGTTAGCCATGGCTTGTGTTAGCAAGGTTGGGAGGAGTATCAAATATTTTATGCAATCTCTATATGCTTTCAAAAACCTAAAAGCTCTAGCACATGACTTAATCCCTGCTTCCTTCTGCGAAGGGCCTTTTTTTTACTTTTCATGTTGAGTCGGTACACCTATTTCCTTCTTCCTTGAGCAAGCATTTGAGTTGTTGTGATTCAACCATATATATCTTTAATATTGTCAATCATGTCTTTTATCCTTCCTTGTCTTAGCACAAAGATTTTTGCCTCTAAGAATATAGCTTTGCAAGTTATCAATAACTGTAAAGAGGGTGTGATAATTGAGTATGGAAGTTCTGCAATATAAGCTCTAATATAAAGACTTTTGCCTCTAAGAATATAGCTTTGCAAGTATGGATTGTTTATTGTTCTATGACCAGGAATGAAGTGTGTCATTACTAATCTATAATTTCCTTCGTGTATTTTTTATTGTGGTTGTTTCACTACTCATGTTCAAGTTAGGTTATATGAAGAGTAGTTGCTGTTTAAAATGAGTTGTGTTGTTTAGTAATTACTGATGCTTCTTGTCTGTATTCTTTATTATCGACGCTTCACTCCATAAACTTTTGTTCTAGTTTACTGAGCTCAGCTTTCGCTTGGGGACAAACGAGGTCTAAGCTTGGGGGGGTTGATACGTCCATTTTGCATCACTATTTTATAGCATAATTTACTGTTATTCAATGATATATTTCATATTAAGAGGAGTTACTTATGTTATTTTGTCTTATTTTGCATGTTTGATGATCATTGGATAATTAACTGCCGGAGTCAGATTTCAGCTGGAAAAAGCACCGTTAAGACACTATATTTCTGGAGCACTAAAAATATTTCCAAGAAGACAGATGTTCCTATTTTATCAGAAGATGGACTAAGCCAAAAGGGGAGGCTGAGATGGGCCAGGAGGGGCCCACACCACCCCTGGGCGCGGGACCCACCTTGACCGCGCCCTAGCCAGGTGTGGTGCCCCTGGCCCACCTCAGGCGCTCCCCCTTCGCGTACTTCATCCCCCAGAAACCCTAAGACACAGGGAGACCCAGAGAAAATATTCCGCCGCCTCCACGAGGCGGAAACAACAGAGAGAGAAAAAGCTCTCCGGCAGGGAGAAATCTGCCGGGGAAATTCCCTCCCGGAGGGGGGAGATCATCGCCATCCTCATCGTCATCGCGCTGGACTTCATCGGGATCATCATCATCATCTCCACCGCCATCACCACCATCACCGCTGCACCATCTCGTTCCGCTGTAACATCCAGGGCTATACTTTGTTTAGTTCATAGGGGAAACTCTCCCGGTGTTAATTACTCCTTGTGGTTGATGCTATTGAGTTTTATCGGTGAATTAAAGTATATGTTCAGATCGCTATCCATCATTATATCACCTCTGATCACGATCCATATGATGTCTCGTGAGTAGTTCGATTAGTTCTTGAGGACATGGGAGAAGTCACGCTGTTAGTAGTGGAATTATGTTGAGTAATATTTAATGGTTTGATATTTAAGTTGTGGTGCTATTATTCTAGTGGTGTCGTGTGAACGTCGACTACATGACACTTCACCTTTATGGGCCTAGAGGAATGCATTGTGGATTTGGTTGCTAATTGTGGGGTTGCCGGAGTGACAGAAACCTAAACCCCCGTTAGTATACCGGTGCACAAGGGAGCGTAGGATCTCAGAGTTTAAGGCTGTGGTTAGATTTATCTTAATTACTTTCTTGTAACTGCGGATGCTTGCAAGGGGTATAATCACAAGTATGTATTAGTCCAAGTAAGGGCGGTGCATTAGCATAGGTTCACCCACACAACACTTATCAAAACAATGAAGATTAATCAACTATGTGAAGCGAAAGCACTTGACTAGAATCCCGTGTGTCCTCAAGAACATTTTGTCATCATAAGTAAACCAACCGGCTTGTCCTTTGCTCTAAAAAGGATTGGGCCACTCGCTGCAATTATTATTACTGTCTTTTACTTACTCGCATTTTATTTACCTGCTATATCAAAAACCCTAAAAACTTGTCTGCTAGCATTTACAGTGAAACCTTTACCGAAACTCCTTGTCAGCACCTTCTGCTCCTCGTTGGGTTCGACACTCTTATTTATCGAAGGTACTACGATACATTCCCTATACTTGTGGGTCATCAGTCGTCTTCATTGGTCGAATGGCGACCGCCCCCACCTCCGACGTCGACTACGGTTCTCTGGTCGGCGTTTGATGGATCGATTCAACCTCCAGGCCTTGGTGCCGCTGTGGAGGCCCTTCAAGTTGTGTGCAGCTTGCTCCCGTCTCCTCCTCCCAAGTGGTGCGTCCCCGGCGAGGTTGAGATAGGCTGTGCACAGCTCCGAGTTCGTCAGGCTGGAGAAGGAGCAGGACCCAATTGCAGTTCTTCTTTTTGCTTTGAGGTCCTTAGTGCAAAATGTTTGGGCTTGTGCGTAATTTTTAGCTTTTATGTAGCCTTATCTGCAAATTGTATATCCAGTCTTGAAAGTTAATGAAGTTTCTCGGTCCTTCGGGACCGTGCCCCTGTTAAAAAAAAACAAAGCTCCTTCTTCTTGTCTAAACGACTGGGATGGGAAGGCTAGGGTTTTATATTTCCAGCAGCCACAAAGCTCCTTCTTTTTGTTCAAAAAAACAAAGCTCCTTCTTCTAGTCTAAACGACTGGGGCAACCTCCAGCGTAACTCAATATGTAAGTGGCTAATCCGCTGGATAAAATTAGCAATTTTGTGTTAATTATTTATGGCGGCTTTGTGGGACTTGGCGGAGTCGCGATGTGACGCCCCAAAATTGGTACTGTGCAGATTTAAGTGTTCCCGCCAAATTCGCATAATAACGATTTTAGAACGCTCACCATGCATAACGACCACGTCGAAACATGCACGTTATGCGTATGGTATTGTGATAGAAACAACAGAATAAGGTATATATACAACAACGACTCAAACGAGTCAAGATACAACTGATACAATACAAAGATATAAATCATAATGAAAGCAAAATAGTATCCGACTACGAATAGGATACAAATGGGACTAAGAGTTCTGAAGATAAACGATGGCATCCCTTCTGCCCAGGCCAAGTCGGGTCGATTCCCAGGGTAATGTCGTCAGACTTCAAACCTGTTGATTGCACGATGAGTACAACCAAAAATGGGTCAGTACTTTGATAGTACGGCAAGCATTGCGAAGAGAGTTCAAGATGTGTAAAATGCATCCAACAGGGGAGTTTTGAGTGGGCTTAGCGGCAGCGAGCAAACTCTAGACAACTATAGAGACACGTTAAGAGAGCGCATTGGAACTTCTAACACCAAACAAAACACATCTCAGATTCACCCCCTTGACCAAGTATGAGAGTATGAGCAAGCAATCAAGGGAAACTCACACGGTTGGCAGTTTTAGTTACATATTATTGTTGAAGTAATGTTAACTTACTACACAAGTTATCATTAAGCGCAAGTTGTCTATGATCTTGTTAGCCAGCATCCGTCCTAAATTGTCCATAACCACGGACTCAGCTTATCGATAAGATTTAACCCTGCAGGGGTGCACTATTGTAGCCACACGCACGTTCAACCCTTAATGCCCATGAGTAACACACTTCTGTCGGTGTGCCGGCAGGATATCGTGACATGACCTTTTCCTTCACTACAAATAAGTCCAGGAAGCCACCCATCTGAGTTAACCCGTAATCGAAGTCTGACCGAATCTCCAAAGCGGACCCAAGCGTTTACACCTACGCACTAGGTAGAACAAACCACAGTAGGAATGTCCACTTCGTGTCATACCGCACCTATATGTCCCCCCATAACATCGAACCTCTCATCATCAAGTAATATGCACATGCATATGATCGAATAGAAAACCCAAACTAGTTCCGGCTCCCGGACAAGTCTGTATATCTGATACTAGGTCGCGGGGGGTTCGCATAGGCACCACATGTTGTTAGCGTGCTCGTACTTGATTAGTGGACAAGAACTGAGGTCTTAGGGCAACACTAGCTCAACAAAGCACCACACATGACCTTCTGCAGGTGCCTTATCATTCGGTTATTATTGCCACAAACAACATCATCATATTAAGTGAACTTGAGCTAATCTATCATACTAAGCATGTGAAGAACAATATAACTAGATTCAAGCACAACAAATTTAAGCATGCAACTACGACTCGCAGGGTCAACAGGGTAAACAAACAACAGGGTGATAGGATGTGGAGATAAGGCTATATCATGGTTGCAAGGTAAACATGTAGATAGGATAGAGACACAAGAATCGTAACACAAGGCTAGCAAGGGAGCAAAAGATAAAAGGCAAGCATATGTAGCAAGGGAGGAGTGCTTGCCTGCAAACAAGGTAGAGGAAGCAGAACTTGTCGTTGCTCACATCATCTCAATGTTTTATCCGTGAAGAAGCAATAAACACTGGAAAGCGCAAAAGATGCATCTTACAACTACGGCAAAAGTTACATCATGTGATGATATGCTACTTGACATGGCAAGATGTAAGACATGATGCAACTTAAACCAGATTAAGCGGAACCGGGATTGACAATTAATATTAAGGTTCGAGTTGTCTAGCTAACCACCAACTTAAATTTTGATTAACAGGGTTAATCAAAGCATGGGTGATATACTTCAAATTAAATGGAATAGGGCAATAATTAATTAAATATCCCAACACATTCCATATTTATTATTTAAGTGATCTACCAAACACAACTAAAGAACAAGCTACAAGATGAAAACAGGAGCATGCATGGCATATTAATATTCATTACATTTCTATGATCAAAATATAAATAAAATATGCATTATTTGGATTTGTAAAACAAAAGATATGGAATAAAGAAGATTTGCAAAATAAAATAACGGAAATAGACAGCAGAGAAGGAAGATGGGCCGGATCTGACTTGCATAGGCGGCAGATAGTTTTGGGCTGCTCAGGGCGATAGGTTGCTCCGGGAGGATCTGGGCTGACGCCCTTCAACGGTTCGGAGGGGAAAAGAACGTTAAATCCTATTTACGGCTAATTAGCGGCGCTCCATGCCTGCGTCGCCCGAAGAAGCCTTTAATGCTTAATCCATTAAACATGTTTACGTTTTTTCTGTCCTTTTTTTAGTTTCCTTTCTTTTATTTTCTCCTTTTTCTTAACAATTTATGCTTTTGAAAATATTCGGTAAAAAAAATAGATTTGAAAATTGTTCGTAATTTGAAAAAAGTTCAGATTTGAATTTTTAAAATCTAAAAAATGTTCAGATTTGGAAATGATTCAAAAAATTATTTAAAAATTGTTCAAATTTAATAAACGTCCAGATTTAGAAAATATATTTATAGATAAATGTTTAGTTTCAAAAATTATATTTCTTATATTTGAAAATGTTCAAGATTAAAAATTTCTTATATTTGAAAATTGTTTATTTTAAAAAGTTTTCATATTTTTGAAAAAACAATTGATTTTTCAAAATGTTTTGATTCGAAATTTGTTCAGTTTAAAAAATGTTCATATTTTTCAAATATATTGAGATATAAAAAACAAAAAACATGCAAAGAAAAAATTTGTCAACTAGCCTTGACGGACCCCATTTAAAAAATGTTCATATTTTTCAAAAATGTTCCCCACTCCTCTCTGGCAGTGTGGCGAAGATGTTTCCTTCAGGCTCGTGGTGCTCCTCCTCTTTGTCCCCATGTATCCCGACAAGAAAAAGCATGCATTTGTTGGCTATCGGAAGTTCGACTGTGCCCACAGGTGACCGTAAGCTAGCAGCCCCACTTAATGAATCACCTTTGTGTTCTTTTTACCTACCTCTGTGTTTTCTGTAAGAAACTAAATCGTGTTCTAGGGTCGGATTTCTTCATTTTATTATTGCCATCAGCTTTCTCGAATTATATGAAACAAAACAAAACAAAAACTTATCGTTTTCATTGAGAAAAGAGTTGGCTGCAGGCCCGGTTCTGGCCCTAGGCCACCTTGTGCACCGCACAAGGGCCCATGATTTGGGGGGCCCATCCCTACATATATCTGTCTATGTATATTGGGTATTTGTGGGCTAAAAAAAATTGAAAAGCATAAGACCCAAGCGCACTCGGGGAGAGGAAAATGTTGTACGCCTGTACGCAGCTAGCTAGGCCAATCCATCGATCAGTCGATCATCGATCGATCAGTCGATCAGCTCGCAAGCTATTCTCGCCTCTCCTCGCCTGTTTGTGTTCTCCGTTCGTCTTCTGCCGTCTTTCGTTTCCGCCAGAGAAAATTGGACCGCCGAGCCAACTAAGCTCGGAAACGGAGCGCCCTGCCCCTGTCCGGTTGCAGATCGGCGTTCGGCGATCATCCTCCTCCGTGCAGGTAGTCGGTTACGTCCGTGCAATCTCTCCTCCGTTCCCGGTGGCGTATATATTGGTATTGCCCTAGTCTAATTGATATGTTCCTAAATTACAATTTTAGGTGTTACAATGCCCTAAATTAGAAGAGAATGTTATTTGTTATAATTTGTAACTCTTTTAAACTTTCTGTCGTAATATGACAGTGCTTAATCGCTTATATCAATTATGTATGAACGTCTCGGAATAACAATGTGTGGTTGGATGTAAACTTTCAATATTTTACGTCATATGCATAGTTATATAGTAGTTATAGGGGCCAATTTTTCAACCTTGCACTAGGGCCCCAAAAAATATAGAGCCGGCCCTGGTTGGCTGATTTGGTATCGGGAAATCGGCCAAAAATTGGTAGCTTTCTCCGTTTGACAAAAGAGCACTCGGTGTCATTAGCCCCAATTCTATCGTTGTCTTCCCTCAAATCATCCCGAGTGTGTAGATGCAAAGAAGAGTTGTGCGCGTCTCTGTCGATGGTCATCGGCTAGCTAGGACGTCACGATCTCTATCTAGCGGAGGATCAACTGGCCGAGCAAGAAGGAGTAGGTGCAGGCTCACGGGACGTGGCAACCATCAAGGGTTGCTGTGCTGTGCACATGCAGATTTAAGCCCAATAATCATGGTGCTGGAAAGAAAATTCATCAACTGGCTCGTGTTGCAACGGTAACCTTCAGATGTTGGACTTGTCACATGGCCGGCAACTTGAGAAGGGTAGGGTACAAAAGGCAATTACCGAAATCCTCCGGAACCTGGAAAGCGACAAGATTTGGAAGGCTTTTAGCTGCACCAGTTGCCCCATTCGGCCGTTAGTTGCCACCACGCTGTTCTCCCTTTACTTTTCTCTCCAGATCGATCATCCGAGCTGGCTTTCTAATTCTAAATCAGCTGTCGTACTATATACCCAACTTAGACAAAACTGTTTAGGTTAACCAGAGTGTTAGGTGGTTGGTCGGTGGACAGTGGATACGAGTTGTAACTACCGACTATCATAAGAGCATCTGCATTCGGGACAGTGGCGAAGGACGGAAAAAAATTGAGGTAGGGCAAATTAAAAAAGTTGGACAAGACTGAAATATTGGAGATACTTAAAATTATATACGATTCATAATCATTTAGTACAATAGAAATATAAACATATTTGGATATAACTAAAATTTCAAAAACACAAATTTTTACTTAAAAAAATCTTCCATGGTTAATTTGAGAAAAGGTTTCAAGTCATCAAGAAACCGTCACATACATCTTTTGCGCAACTCGGTCTTGGTGATCTTTGTTGCTCTATAAAAAGAATCTTCGCCATTGCTAAAGCAAGGCGAGCTTCATGAGATTATAAATCCCAAGAACCATAATATGCCTTTGAAAAATCGGGACAATTAGGATTTATCCAATTCTCTGCGTATAAATAATGAATAACTCAAGATTATCATGTATTTGCTATTGCAAAGAGAAAGTTGGTTTTGAACTAGATTATCTTGTGCTTGTTTTTGTTTTGGAATCGATTTTTTGCAGTGTTCAGTAAAATACGCATAACTTTCTCATACGAAGTCCGTTTTTAACTTTTAACCACTCAAATTGTTCAGAAAAACCACACACACAAGAATGTTTTCGCCAAAATTCAAGGTAGGGCGGCCGCCCTACCTTGCCCTATGGGGAGCTTTGCCCCTGATTCGGGACTTCAGTAGGGCCGTTAATATTTTTATTGGGCGTGCCGGACGTAGGGTCACCAATAAGGCATTACGTCCGGCGTGACCCAATAACTTTTCGGCGCGCCCAACCCACGTCCTCCCCGTCGAAAGTCGTTTGGTGTGCCAGACAAAATCGTGCACCTTGGCACGTTGTGCTCCAACGGGTGGACCAGTCGTGTCATTGACACGGGTATGGTGACACGACTGGTTGCCACCATTAAAGGCGGCGTCGATTCTCGAAGCGCTCATGCAGCAAGCCATGGCGTGTTCTCTGAAGGAGGACATCGAGGCGACCGGGGCACCCTTTTTCGATCTCAGCAACGACAACGGCGAGGCAGGACCCAACGGGAAGTAGATTAAGATTTGATTTATATTCATTCAAACTTTGTAAAATTTCCTAAACATTTCAATGAATTTCGTTATGTTTCGATTTTAAATATGGATTCAAAAAAATTATTGGTGTCGCGAGTGGAGAGCGGCACCCCAAAAAGCGTCCGGCCATCGATACTGCCACACGATTTGGGCACCACGAGTGGAGATGCTCTAACGGCGCTAGTAGCCCGCGGCGCGTTCGGACGCCAATAATGTCCGTTCGTCGCTACCGCCGGACATGATTTGGACGCCGCAAGTGGAGATGCTCTAAAGATAGAAATACTTAAACACACTTATTGTTCTAATATTTTCGAAAAATATGCGAATCTCCCCGTTAATGTCCAGCTAGGAGATTTACCGCACCCGGATGTTGGACTGATGGACACGTGTACTGTGTGGAACTGATACCGTAGTTTATTGAACGACTGTGTTGTTTTTATTTTGTCATTTAATCTGTGGCTCACCAAACCCCACCTACGAATCACCAAGATGTGACTGCGGACAAAACGGAAGATCTCAACGCAATAAAAAAATAAAACGAGCAGTGGGACCATGCATGCGTCTTCACTTCCACTTGCAGCCAGCCGCCCAGCGAATCAGCTCGAGCAGCTCACTCGGGTTTTCCCACCATGAAACGCCGCACCGGGAGGTTGTGGAGATCAGCTGATTAAGGGACAGTTGAGAGCTGCCGCCACGGACAAACGTATTGCCGACAGTCGGTACGGCCGGGCCGGGGCCGGGTTTCGAAGATTTCTCAACGTGCGGTGGACGTGTTCCATGCCGGAGCTTGCAGTTGAGCTTCGCACTGCAGTGTCTTGAGTCTTGCTTGACTCAGCCTCGCATTAACTAACCAAACCCCGTCAAGACACGTGAGAGGGGTAAGGTGCTTACAAAAAATAAAACCTATTTTTGTTGAGACAGTAGTAGCAAATGCTAATTAGACACCTCTGTTATATAAAAAAACATTGGGGCATAAGAAAAAAATGTTTATTTTTATACTCCCTCTGATCCGGAATAAATGTCGCCGGTTGTGCTAATGAGTTGTACTTGCTTAAGCCTTTTGTCATGACACATAAAGTGGATCAGAGGGAGTAATTAAAACCTCAGTAACAACATTGCATTCTACATGTCCTAATGATTCCCGACTATACCTGGCCATGGGCCGGGACGGGCCTAAAAAAGCCCGTGGGCCTACATTTCAAACCCAGACCCGTCCCATGACTACAAAATCCCGTTGGACCTCGGGCCGACCTCTTCCTGGAAACACCAATATGCAAAGCCCAGTCCCGTCCATTGGGCTGAAATCCTTATTGATTTTTCAATGTTGGTTGTTCGATTCGTATGATTGAATCATATAGGAAGTTTTTCTAAGTGTTCATTCACACTATGTTTCATCTAAAATTTAGCATTCACATAAATATGTTGGAAAAAAATCCTTTTTCTTCAATCAAGTAAACCAAAATCCTGGCGGATTTGGATGGGCATGACATTATGATCCCACATTTTCTTATTTTCATATTTTAGAATCTTGCAAATCAAAGAAGCCCTTAAGCCCTCATTTATTTTAAAAATAAATGATTAAAATTAGATAACTTTGGGTGATAGAGGAAATAGTGTACCTAAAAACAATGGAGCTATTACTTATTTAGGAAAATTTATATTTCTCAAAAGATTTGTCGTAAAATATGATGAAATCTTCATTATTGGCAACATATTTTAACAACAATAAGGCACAGACCAACGATTAGTTCTTACCATATTATTATAGAAAAATCGCTGATATGGCACTATACATAACAAGGAAACGCATTAACGTTGTATCTTAGCTAATATACACACTCTTGCACATGATTTGTAGGAGGCACAAAAAAATGTTGGCCGACTCAAATACAAGCATGAGCCGAAAACTTCTTTCTTTTTCGACAGAGCATGAGCCCAAAACTTTGATGCAACTAATAGAGTATAATAAGATGATCGCCTCTTAACCCACACTACAAAAGCTAATGCATATTATGAAAGGCTTAATAAAGCTTTTCTTATTTTCACGTTTTTAGAATTCTGCAAATCAAAGAAGCTCTTTAGTCTTTCTTTATCTTAAAGTAAAAATATTAAGTTTGGATTAACCTGTGTGGTTTTGTCTTATAGTATGGTCCAAGAAATTTTTTACCTGCCCGTGCTACCTCTTACACCTCGTTGGAGATTTTTTTTGTGTCTCATAAAAATCGGATTATTCTTTATGAGATAGAAGAAATCAAAGCGAGACATTGTGCGTGTGTGTGTCCGTGTTGTACGTAGTTGGCAGTGCATGCAAAAACAATGGAGCTATTACTAATCTAGGAAAACTTATTATGTTTCTCCAAAGATTAGTATGAATTCTGCATTTTTTTTGCAAAAGCTAATGCACTATGAAAGGCATAATAATATCTAGAGGTTGAAACGAAGGACATCTCAAGGATGTCGATATAATTTTTGTTTCTGTTGAGATGTTTTGTACAGGTCGGTGTTTCTTTTAATGTCAGGGTCCTTTTCGCAAAAAAAAAACCTAATAATATCAAAATAAAAGAAAAACACGTTTCAGTAGTAAGAAAATGTTGTGACATTGATTGGTAGTAAAGCCCACGCTCTTGGTATCTCATAAAACTATGCCTTAACTAGTGGTGCCGTTTATGCTAAATCCTCGAGGCTGCTTAGCTGCCAAGCGTTACCTACCGGGGCATATTAGCATCAATTTAATCGCAAATTAAGGGATGCTTGACTGGAAGGTTTGGAGGCGTGAGCAAACAGTGCCTCTCCACACAAGGAAATTCCAATGTTATTGTCCGCCATCCACGGCTCGTTAGAATCGCAGGAGACCATGCCCAAACGAAGAAAAAAAAGGAAAAACTTACCGTGGAACACAAATCACATGAGGAAGGTCCACGCATGGCATCTCACGTCGCCATGCATTTTCCTTCCGAGAGCCGGAGATCTCGCCTTGCCATTGCTGCCCACACGAGAATCCCACGAAATCCGAGCCCCGGCCTACGTGAAGGATAACGATACTACCAAGTTTACGCACTGTCATCGCGTCGTTTTCCTTGAGCCGCTCCCTCTTCTTCCAGGGAGGCTCTGCACGCCGAGATCTGCCGCAACCAACCCTCGCTCGTAGCCAAAGGGAGCGCAGCGCAGCAAAACTGTCCGTTACCGGGACGACGGCGACGGCCGCCATCCATCCACGTCCGCAGGTGGTGGTGTGCTCGTAACCGGCGCACAGCGTACGTGCCTGGAGCAAAACTCATAACCCCTCCCTCCCTCCCTCCCTCCACCGCGCAGCCAGCACAGCACAGCACCGCGAGTAGTAGTTGTAGTAACGTCGCCCTCACCGTTTTCTCCTCTCCCCTCCAAGCCCCCGCGCCGAGCAACCAGGACAGGGACCGGGGATAAAAGCTCACCCGAGAGCCGCCGTCCGTCGCTGTACAGGGAGAGCAGTTCACTTGCATCCAGCCAGCGGGAGTGTGTGTGGGAGCGAGTCCAACCAAGCCAGCACCAGTGTCGGCCGGGAGAGAGAGAGCATACATACCCAGCGCTCGCTCCGGGGAGGATGACCACGGGGTGCTGCCGCGGCTGAGCGGAGGAGTCCTGTCCCCGGTGTTCGTTCTTCAAGGAGGAGGTATGTGCCGTTCGTCCTGGCTCTGTTTCTTCCCTTTGATTTGCTTCTCTGGCCCGGTTTCGGCCAGATCTGGGTCTCCAGCTGCCCCACTCGCTTCGATTTCGGTGCATTCTTTCCGCCTCCTCCTTCCTCCCTTCATCCCCGGGAAGACGACACCCCTGTTGCTGCCTGGGTCTCTTCCGTTTCTTTTGCGGACAACAAAATTACGCACTTGTTTCCGCAAAACAAATCTTCCCCGCCACTGGAAATAACTCGTTTTTATTTTCGCGGCCACGCGCGCCGCTGCGAAATTGTAAGACGGCTTAGATTGTTTCATGCCACTGAAATCTAGCACTTTTTTCCTTTTCTTACCGAGCTCTGGTATATTCAGGTGCTGACAAAAGTAGTAGTAGTAGAAGAAACAATTTTGGTTTCCATCGATTTCTGTATTCTTATGTCTTTTTCTCTTCTAAATTCACAAAATAGCCTTTTTTTTCTCGAATTCACAAATTAATTTAAATTATTAAACTTAATCACTTTTTCTCGACTGCCGTTTCAAGATTTCAAACATGGGTTTTCACTTCGCGTGGACGTTACCCGATGCAATGAATTTAGGCAGCGTTACGAGATTCTGAACCGTAACGGGCACACGGCTCATATTCCGTTCTTAAAACCAGCGGTTTTGTCCATTTTTTCGCTACTTGCACATGGGCCAACGACGAACCAAGCAGGAGTGCAATCCAAACTGTGGGTTAGAGTTTGTTTCCATTGTGTGAGCCAGGATGTCTGCTCTGATGCTTTGCATGTGAGCAATTGCTAGGTACTACTCCAAAGTAGAAATTCTTGGAGTTTATTAAAACCCTATATATGTAGTATTTTCTGTCCTGATGTTGATGGCCCAAAGTTTTCTACTGCCCATCGTGCATCTCATGCTGATTTGATGGGAATAGGACTTGGGTTTGCCTGCAGTGGGAATCACAATCTTAGGTAGCCCCGTTTCTGTAGCTTTCTCTTTTGGAATCATGGGAATTTAGCTTCATGTCTGTAGCTGTCAGATATTTGCTATTGAACAGCCCCCCCCCCCCCCCCCCCCGGCTTCTTCATCGACTGATGCTCACAACCATTGTAGCTGTCAGATATAAGTATCCCAAAGTTAAAGCATGGTTTCTCATGTTAAAATTTAGATATCCTTCTTGTGATACCATCTTCAGAACATTAACCTATGGACGAGTACCTTTAAGTGCTAATTTCGATCTGTTTATTCCGATTACTGTTTTGGCCTTAGCATCTTTGTGCTGGAAAAGTCATATTGCATCTGTAGAAAAAGAAAAGAAAAGGTCATATTGCATCTGAGGTCAGACATTCTTTTCGCGGGTAATATTGGACCAGACATTAGCGATACTGGATTCAAGCAAAACATATATCTGGGAATTACGTACTCTTTTTTAGTTCAGACAGCATTACTTGGTGTTAAAAAAGTAGAATATTTTGGCTAACAGAGCTTTATTTTACTTGGTAGTTTCATATGAGTCGAGTTTCATATGCAAACTGAACTTAGTCTAGCATGTGAAACTTTTAATATTATTTCGCGATGGTTATGTTACATCAAGTAACCCAATATTAAGTGTTTTCCTCCCAATAAGTTTCATTTTTATCGCCATTCAATTTTCAATTCTTCGATTTGGTTTAGTTCAGAAGTTTGTTCTGATGACATCAAACTTTCTTGATATTATATGCTTGCATCCATCCTTACATCTTACACTACAATATGTAGGAACACCCAGGAGTTACCTGAACAACTATGGCGACAATTCAAGATATAGGTCTCTCTGCAGCTATCAACATACTGACTGCCATCATATTCCTGCTAGCATTTGCTTTCCTGCGGCTACAGCCCATCAATGACAGGGTTTACTTCCCAAAGTGGTATCTCAAAGGTGCAAGACAAAGCCCAGGCCATGGTGGTGCTTCTGTGCGCAAGTTTGTAAATTTGGACTGGCGGTCGTACTTGAAGTTCTTAAGTTGGATGCCTGCTGCTCTCAAAATGCCAGAGGATGAGTTGATTAGCCATGCTGGACTTGATTCAGCTGTCTATCTGAGGATCTACTTAACAGGGTATGCAACTTTATATTTCAACTATTGTGGTCATGTTTTAGTGTTCCATTTTTTCCGTATCATATTGCATATCTCCACTTCTGCAGAGGCTGGGTGCATGTGGTATCTTGATATTAATATACATTCCCTTTATCGAAAAATCTCCCCAGTTCTACCCCCCCAAAAAGAACTTAGCCCTAGTTAATACAGTTTTCACTAGTGAAGTTCTTGTGCGTGCAAGATTTATAAAATGCCTATAGTTGTACAATGAATACTACTGTTTGGATTACTAATTGATTGCACATGTCCAGTATTCAACACTCTCGAAATACAATGTAGTAAAATAAACTGGTGCTGCGAATGTTGCTGATATGTTATGCATAATTTAATACTAGTTCTTTCGCTCTTTTATATATTTTCTTGAAGCTGTCCTATAAGTTTGCAGTTGTTTTAGGATTTCCTTATAACAAATTTCTGCGAGTTTTAGATACCACTATTGTATAAATAACACATCTAGCTTCCAGCAATAGTGCTAGACCGACAGGCATTTTCTTCCAGCAATAGTGTTCCGAAAATCCCTCCCGTGATTGCTCAGTTCGTCTCCACGTCTGTCTGTAAAATGCACTCTGTAAGAAAATGCCCGTAGAAGCTTCAGTGGGTTCATCTTTGTGTTTAACCAAACATTTTTATTTTACATACTTAATTATTTCTATTTTCATTGTATTTGTTTGAAAACCGTCGCTATTCTATCTTGTATTATATATTAGAGTGCAGCACATGTATTAACAATGTTGGGCCAATGGATGGATTCTATTTTATCTGCTTATTCATGTCCAACTCCATGTTACTTATGACATTTTAACCTTTGCAGGCTTAAGATATTTGTTCCAATCACAATTCTAGCATTTCTTGTTCTTGTTCCTGTTAACTGGACCAATGATACCCTTCAGGGTTTGAAGGTAGAGCACAGTGATATCGACAAACTTTCAATATCCAACTTACCTCATGGGTCGAAGAGGTTAGCATTAAATGAATTCAGTTTTTTTTTAACTGTATTTGCGCATTACTGTTTTGTAAGGTTGCTTTCATGACGACACTGCAAGTTGTTTTGGGCACCATTGATTACCAGAAGCTAATCTGTGGCTGCATGTCTGAGCACGTAGTCGCATTAGGTATGGGAGGAGGGAGGAGGTAGTAAATTGCATGGTAATGTAGAGCCCGAAGCACAAGAGAGAAGTCAATAAGAAAATCACAAACAAATAAGTCGATACTAAAGAGAGTTGTTGGGGTTAATGCAGTTTAAGCTATGCATTTTTTTCAAAGTTTATGTTGTAGGATTATCATTCGTTATTCCGATAAGTCAGTGTACCATGAGGCAGCACCGCAGCAGAGCATCACAAACAACAACGTAGAGCTTAATCGTGAATCGTCAACTTTGGAATTGTTGCTTGAGTATTTCCAGGACTGAGTGAACGATAATAAGTAACTCTTTGAATGCAGGTTCATAGCTCACTTGACCATGGCTTATGTTTTCACATTTTGGACATGCTATGTTCTGTTGCGTGAGTATGAAATAGTCGCAACAATGAGATTACGATTTCTTGCATCAGAAAAACGCCGCCCAGACCAGTTCACAGTATGTTCTTGTTACTCTGTATTTTCAGTATTTATGTTTCTAATTAGTAGATCAGGATCTAGTTATTTAATCTACTACTACATCCAAGTTATAAATATCATTTATACTCCTCATTCTGTAAAGAATGCTAAATACGTTTGCAGATTACGCTGTTAGGTTTCGTAAGGGGTTCTGAATTTGAAAATTAATATATGCTGTAAGGGCACCAATGAGTTAACTACTTAGGTTATACATCAATCTTGAATCCATGACCTGTTCAAAACAGGAGAATTTTACAGAGAAAAATTAAGTAAATTTTTTATCAATATTTAACTTTGCACTCTTCATTTATGATACAAAACGGAGACAGCCTAACTCTTGAGAATGGATATATAAGTAACTGGAATGTGACATTTTTGTCGTTTATACCTTTTGTTTTAATTAAGAAATCATAATACATTAATTTATGAACACAATAGGATTCTTAACTATTGTTGATCTATAGGATTTTTCTATTGCTAGTTGCGATTTGTGACATACAGTTGACCAAGGATAATTTTTAGGTCCTGGTGCGGAATATACCGCCTGATCCAGATGAATCAATTGGTGAGCTTGCGGAGCATTTTTTTCTTGTGAATCATCCTGATCACTATCTTACACAACAGGTAATATTCATAATTTTCTTGACCAGCCATGCTCTTATAATTATATGTGTCCATTGTTCTAGACGAACCATCTATCTGATTATATGCATTGGTAAAAATTTGAACCTTCTTCAAAGTCATTCATATCTTCGTTGTTGTATGTACATTTCATCTTTTTCAAATTTAGATTGATTTCTATTCGACACGTATAAAGTAGTATAAGTAACTGCTTAATGTAAAATCATGATTGTTCACTTTAAATTTGGCTAACGCTAGAAGGCATTACCAGGCCTTTTCTAATTAATTTGTTGCATGCACTTTCTCTTTGAAGGTTGTTTACAATGCAAATAAGCTCGCTAAACTGGTCAAAGAGAAGAAGAAGGTGCAGAATTGGCTTGACTACTATCAGCTGAAGTACGAAAGAAACACAAGTAAAAGGCCTACTGTTAAGGTTGTTCCTCGAAAAACACCATGTCTGCTGTCATTTTTCTTGCAATACAGTTCTGAGTTTCGATCAAAATAGGAAAATAGTACTGTAAATTTATTCTAGTTCTTTGATGTTCTAAAATTTATACTCTTCTACCAGACTGGTTTTCTTGGATGTTTTGGTTCCAAAGTGGATGCTGTTGAACACTACGCATCAGAAATCGAGAGGATAGAAAAGGAAGTAAGTCCTTCTATCTTCGCTGCTTCCTTCAGTCGATTAATCAGCTTCCATTAAAAAACTTCTATTTGTCATAAATGTACTTATTTGTCATCATATTCCCTTAAAATAATCATCAACTGATGCAACGGTTCCTGTTATTTCGCTGAAGCAAGAGGATCTGCTAATGACATGATATATCTTTTGACTTTAATAGTTTTAAATAATTTAACTTTTGTTGGTCCGTGTAAGTAAAGCATTCTTTTTCGTAATTTTATATTTTTTTTCCTTTTTCGAATAAAGAGTACCTGCAATATCATAAACTATGAGATTCACTGTCACTTACAAATCACATTTATTTAGGAAGCTGAAGAGCGTGAAAAGATCATGAAGGATCCCAAGTTAGTTGTGCCAGCAGCATTTGTTTCCTTTAAAACACGGTGGGGTGCAGCAGTATGTGCTCAGACACAGCAAACCAGTAATCCAACGGTTTGGTTGACTGAGTGGGCTCCAGAACCTCGTGATGTGTACTGGGATAATTTGTCTATTCCGATTGTTCACCTTACAGTTAGAAGGTTGATAATTGCGGTAGCATTCTTCTTTCTGAACTTCTTTTATATTATCCCAATCACATTTGTTCAGTCCCTTGCAAATCTTGAAGGGATTGAGAAGGCAATTCCATTTCTGAGGCCTCTGATTGAAATGTAAGTGCACATCAGCATGATATTCTTCTGTAGAACTTTTTTGTTCAGTTT
The DNA here is from genome assembly GCA_947311845.1 of Poa pratensis. Classification (NCBI taxonomy): domain Eukaryota; kingdom Viridiplantae; phylum Streptophyta; class Magnoliopsida; order Poales; family Poaceae; genus Poa; species Poa pratensis. The sequence continues at coordinate 608,873 of CAMZMU010000061.1, read as the reverse complement.
TACAGTAGATGCTATTGATTATTCTAATTTTTTGTGACTTAAGTGCTAAATTGCCATATGTTCTTGAACACCGCCTATTTATAAAAAGGACAAAGTGTAGGTTGCGTTGGACCCTAGAGTAGTTAATCGTGCCTAATACACCATAAATTACAAGGAATATCGTTGTATTATTGTCTGATGATAATAATCTATCGTAAATATGACAAAACAGGATCCATCTAAGGATTGCTTGTGGTCCAATGTCGTTGGAGTAATACTTTTATGTGAAGTAAAACTGTAGAGTGTTTTCTACCAAAAGCATATGAAATACCGATGTAAAAGTTAGACAGATGCCACAAAAACCTACAAGTTTCTGTTAAGAAGTCAAAATCGAGGGTCACTTAGAATTTGTGAAGAATAATGGACGAAACATAGCTTTTGTACTATACTACTATTGCTATGCTAAGACATTGGTCTGATGCTGACTTTGCTCTAATGTTTATACTGGTGTTATATTACTCCCTCCGTTTTTATTTAGTTCGCGTTCTGAGTTTAGTCAAAGTCAAATTTTATCAAGTTTGACCAAGAATATAAGAAAAAATATGAACATCCATAATACCAAATTCATATAGTATGAAACTATAATTTATGATAATTCTAATAATGTAGATTGTACACCGTGCATGTTAATATTTTTTCTAAAATATTTGGTCAAACTCAATAAAGTTTGACTTTGACTAAACCCAGAACGCGAACTAAATAAAAACGGAGGGAGTACCTACTTGTTGCAAGTACGTATGTAGTAGTCTTTCACTATCACACTGTTGATGAAATTTACTGCTCGGACTGCTGAATGATTGGAACCCATATGTGATGCTGATGCGTAATTATGTATTTTTGTCGACAACAGTGGCAAAAAAGTTGACAGACCTTGAAGGAATCTGTAAATGTTCTTACTGTTGTTGTCTAGGTTCCTGTAGCACCATGTATAATCTGCAACTTGGAACTTCGTAGCAAGCAAGTTTAAGGACCTTTGATGTAATTTACTCATGTCTTACTTGTATTTACTCTGTTAGCATTTTTGGTGATTTCTAAAAGTGTTTTTCAATTATTGCTCAGCCCTACTATCAAATCATTCATCCAAGGGTTCCTTCCTGGAATTGCTCTGAAGATCTTCCTTATACTGCTCCCAAGCATATTAATGTTTATGTCAAAAGTTGAAGGATTGACATCAGTGTCTGCGCTGGAGAGAAGATCTGCATCGAAATACTATATCTTCATATTCTTTAATGTATTTCTGGCAAGCATTATTGCAGGATCTGCTTTAGAGCAGCTACAAAGTTATCTTCATCAGTCAGCAAATCAGTATGTACTACATCTCTTGTTTGGCATCACATATATCAGTAGTAATTGACTGTCATCCAACATGTCATTCAGTTCAATGGCATGACTGCACTCAATAAGAACTAAACAATTAATCATAGATTTAGCATCTGAAATGTTGGTTCTTTCTTTTCTAAGCATGTGAGTATTGGTTATTGGGGTGCTTAGTATATTTTCTAAGAGTGATTACAAGTAACTGCCACGAAATCGATCTATTTTGTATATTTGTTTTGTTAGAGTGTAGCTGCATTCAAGCCTAAGAACATCAGACAATGTGAGATGTCAGATCAGTTGGACTGTTATTTACAGTTTCCTTCATGTATTCACCTATGTCTTGAGATGACTTAGAATTTTGACAAGCGGCAAGTGACAACCACTATGATAGTTCTGGAGGGCATGGATGCATTATATTCAGGAATTTAGAATCCTAAGGAACTTTCTGAACATAACTTTTGCTGTATCCCATGTTATTTAGCATGAGAATATCCACATCAAAACCAAAAGAATTGTTTATTTGGCATCCAAGAGATCATCATACCATGCATGTACAGGGTTCTTGTTAATTGGGGCAGACTAGAGTAATAATTGGCATGAAGCACATGTATCCTTAATGGTGGTATCTGTAACTTTTGATATGAGATACAGTTTTAGGCATAACATCACTTGAATTTAATAATGGTATCTTAAAACTTCTAATACTGAGTCCAGTTTTAGGTATGACAACCCTTATAATGTACTCCACTTATTTTCTATCAGGGGCTAAACTTGTTTCCTTTATTGAAACATAAAAAGAATTGGATATTTACAACACATTCCACAGTGTATCCTTTTCTTGTTGGTTTATACGAACCAAAAAAAAGTTGGCACAAAAGGACGCATGCATTTTTTTTAGAGAAATGCACATATTTTCATTAAGAGGTGAAGCAAACTTACATACAACTAGAAGAGTATGAGCTCTTGGGAAAAACTTCTCACACAAGCCTCTCATGACGGTTCTCTCAGCTGGTGATGATAGGCTTGATGCCACATCTCTGCCTCCCCATTGATACCTGGGGACTGGTCACTGCCTGAAGGTCTTGACTATGCCCTTGGAGGACACGGCTGTTTCGCTCACTCACACTATATCAACCAAATCATTAGGAGGGTCACATGCATTCTATTATTTACTTGGAAGTTTATTTTTTTCCTTGTTACTGGCAGTATCTTTTCATATGTTTTGCTATCCGGTACAGATTTAAAGGCCTTTCTTTTTTCCTGGCATATTCAACAGTTTATATTAATAATTCCTATTGTTCTCCATTTGAATTATATTTATTTGCTTCTTTTACAGAATACCAATTACAATTGGTGTAGCAATTCCAATGAAAGCAACATTTTTTATAACATATGTTATGGTTGATGGATGGGCTGGGATAGCTGGTGAAATATTGAGATTAAAGCCATTGGTAATCTTCCACTTGAAAAACTTTTTCTTGGTCAAGACTGAGAAAGACAGAGAAGAGGCAATGGACCCTGGAAGTATTGGTTTTGATTCAAATGAACCTCAGATACAGCTCTATTTCTTACTTGGTCTTGTCTATGCTGTGGTCACACCATTTTTGCTTCCCTTCATCTTGATATTCTTTATGCTCGCGTACGTGGTCTACCGCCACCAGGTAAGATTGGCTGGAACAGTTATAATTTTTTTGATGTTTGACATTCTTGATATAAATTTTGATGTACCATGCATACATGTTTCGAGTTTATACTACAGTCTACATCCATAAGAGAATACCTCATCTTTCTAACCAACTGTCTAAACTGTTTTTGAAACATTTATAGTCTGATCAATTTTTCCTTCTGCTGAATATATGTTTGTTTTGTGCAAATACTAGTGAACTCAGAACTTAGCTACTATCACCATCTACGATGTTGAAGTACTTGACTGTAGACAACTATGTGCTGCAACTACTGAAAGTTCTTGAGACAATTATGTGAAAAACTAACAAAGTTACACTTTAGGGAGCACATCAAGTGTAACCGTCAAAGCCTGTGAGCTCCATATTAAATCGGCATGGAAAAATTCAATTCCAGAAATTATGTGTTAGTCTTGTGAAGTAATGCACAACCATTTCAAAACTTATAGAATGATTGATATTATTATATTGGATTTAGTCAATTGTGTTTTTTTATCGGTGAGAACAGTAGATATAACTTTACTAGTATCGTACAAGTTACAGTACAAATTAATCCACATGATCCCAAGGGACTACAAGCCCTGGCCAACCATTGAAAATTTGAAACTAAACATTTATAGTTAATAAATATATGAATTGGCATGAAGAGAACATCAACCTAGTAGAATCAACTTCCATTCTTTTACCAGTCCAATTATTAGATAAAGCCTGAACTACTGGCGGGGGAGTTCTGACATGCAACCATTTAGAATCTCCCAACAACAGTGGTGGGGTCTTTTTCAGAAGTGCTTTTATTTGTTTGAGTCCTTGATTGTTTTGACATTTTGATTCCATGTCCTGATGCTTCAGCCCACCTATTGTACGTTCTTTTAATCTACGAGATTGTTGTATTTTGGTCTTCACCATCACATATTCTATCTCAGTTCATCTTTTTCCATGAAACCGAGATTTGCTAACTTGAGCTAGTACTGTTTCCAGATAATAAATGTGTACAATCAAGAATATGAGAGTGCGGCAGCGTTTTGGCCAAGTGTTCATGGACGTATAATCACTGCATTGATCGTGTCACAGCTGCTTTTCCTTGGATTGCTTAGCACAAAAGGCGCAGGCCAATCAACACCAGTGCTCCTTGTTCTTCCTGTAGTAACCTTTTATTTTCACAAATACTGCAAGAACCGCTTTGAACCTGCTTTTGTGGAATATCCGTTACAGGTAATGCTATTTCTGTTACGCTGACCATGCTACATGTTGACTACTATGGAGTAACATTTGCAACTGAAAATTACTGCTAATATGTTTGTGTTTTCCAGGAGGCGATGAGGAAAGACACCCTTGAGCGTGCGAGAGATCCAGGGTTTGATCTGAAAACGTACCTGGCAGACGCCTACATCCACCCGGTGTTCAAAGGCGACAACGATGACGAGAAGTTCTCCATGGCCGACGGTGGGGAGGCGGATCAGGTGCTTGTGGCAACGAAGCGGCAGTCCAGGCGGAACACCCCAGTCCCGAGCAGACACAACGGTTCAGAAGTGCCTTCTCTACCTGAAATTGTAAATGATCAGCGACTATAATATAGTATGGCTTGCTTGTGCTAGTTTTGTACAGAGAGCACAGTAATGCGCTGACGTGTGCGTTATTGCTTGTTTATTAAAGTAAGGAGCAATGGGCCTCTTATCGTTGTATAATTATCCATGAAATGCGAGGTTCTGTGTTTTCACTTGTATGGCGTCTGATGAGCATTTTTTTTTGAAGTAACCATATATTCCATTAGATAATCCTTTTAGAGATTACACACGGTCACCACCTGACACAAACACGCTTGTGAATTAGCTTTGCACAAAGAACCCTGCAATAAGTAAATTACAATTCCACCCTTGAAAAATCTTGTGCCTCACCGAAATGTCGTCCACCGTTGTCCTCTGTCGCCACCATGGCAGCGCCGAAAGGGAGCCGAGCAGCCGCCATACCTAGATCTGGGAGAGCACCTTCGTATATAAATATGCTTTTGAGCTGATGAATGCGAGACCGAGACTTTTTTGCTGTTGATCTTTCCTGTGGTCACCAGATCCCAACGCTGTCAACTTCTTCTGACGCAATCGAAGAAGAGGAACGCCGCCGCCAGCCGTCATCCACGTGCCCAACTGCATGACACCAAACACAACCACCACCCACCAAACCCTAATTTCACCAGATCTAGAGACCGACGAAACGACCAGGCCACTGCCCCCCGACGCCGCTGGTTAGGGTTAGGGCGACACAGAGATGGAGAAAGAGCAGATCCTCCATAGAAGCAGCGCCCCAAGGAAACACTAGGCAACCCTAACTACATACCGGAGCCAAAAACCTGTGGTCCCCAACCCTCCCATCGCCGGAGTGGCTGACGGTGGGGCCAGGGACCGACCGCTTGCCGGTGTAGTTGGGGGCAGATCGGTTGACAATGCTACTTGGCGGAGAAAGTCTTGGGAAGATAGCTATCTCAAGTCTAAGTAGATTACTATCAACAATATGTATACAGAAAAAGGATACAAACATATAATGAACATGAGCACCACTGTTTACATCGACCAACAAACAATGGGAAATTTAACGAATTGACAGACATATTTGCAGTACGGAGGCTCAGTGCGTTGGGTAATAAAAATCAGCTCTTCTGATGGACAGCAATTGCATGAATGTCCATTTCCTTCAGCATAACCGACCTCCCACACGAGTCGCACGGTGCAGTCCTGGATCCACAGATACTTTCATGTTCGCACATATTCCGAAGCCGATCTCGGACATCAAGTGGCTGTCCACCAGCATGAACCGTGTCGCCACAGAATCGGCACACAATCAAGCGAAAGGGGCAGGTTGAGGATTGGTGTTGGACCTAACATCAAAGAACAAAGCAAGTTAGTCATGTGACTTAAAAACAGAACAGACAAAGAGAGGTAATATGCTCCACCATACGAAATGGGTGAAAAACACCAGATATGCAAGTAGATTCTGAAAATAGACCGGTTTGAAAATGCAAGATATTCAGCAAGAAAAAAATCCTAATCTTCTCGGAAAAAGAAAAAGAATCTTGATAGTCTGATAGAACTACAACGGTAGACCCGAAGCACACAGTTCATGCAAAATTCAGCAAGAAAAGAAAGGTGCTTTAGAAGCCAGGTACAACAACTGAAAACTCCATAGCATGTCGTAGAGAGCTATAAGAAGAAGTAAAGGCATACCATTTCTTCCTTTTCTAGAACTACCCCGCAGGGGCAGTGCAGCGGCTCATGGAAAACTTTCATGTGCTTCTCCATTTCTCTCTGCTGGAAAGCTTGTCCACACTTACTACAATGCACATGATCTGCTGCTTCTTCCTTTCGAAGAACAACTCCACACCCATCATGCACGCAAACAACATTGTGCCTCACGCAGTACGCCTCGTGAAGTACTGAGGTTCGGGCAGATATATGACGTTTGCAGTTCTTGCAGACCACCGAGTCACTATTGACGGTAGATGATGCACTAGCCTGCTCACCAATCCTTTGGCTATTTATAACATCCTTGATAGCTACAGAAAGTTGGAACTTCGTTGTGCCCTTGAAGCCATAAACTCCAATACTGTAAATACCACCGGCTGAAGTAGCATCCCTTGGTTTGAGTATAAGAACCTTGGATCCCATTTCATGGGAAGACCACTCATGACGGTGCTGAGTTGGGAATACTAGAGGATGCCTTGATACATAGATATCAGTGTCACCGCTGCTTGTATCAGCCTCTATCTTAACCTCAATGTTTGCATGGCCAGAAGGTACTTTCTCACCAATACCTTCTTCAACAGAAAATTTGTAGTACCGAAACTTTCCTTCTTCCACAACTCCAGATTCAACCTTCCCAGTCTCAAGCGGCACAAGCACATGCTGGTTCTCTTCATTGTCCAAAACAGAATCTGGTCCCTCAATGTCAACTTCAACATCTGTCTCCAGCACAGAAACACTTGATGAGGCTTCAACTCAAGAACCTTCAACTTATACTGCAGTTGTCCATAATTCACCACGACAACATCATTTTCGACAGCGTTGCGTGATTGCGGAGTGCCGTTTCAAGGACAGCTCTATGGTTAGGGAGATCTGAAATCCCACTCCTTCTGGCTTCAGTTTCGCATATGTCCCTTTAGGCAAACTGGCATATCTCACCTCGATCAAAGGAACATCTGGGATGTCGATACGAAACAGGTTATTCCAAACATGTTGTGGGAGTTCCGCAGAGCCTTCCCTTGCGGTGAATTCAAGAACACCGCAGCAGGTTGCCTCCTCAGTGTCTTGATCCTGAGAGGCACCTTGAACTGTATCCCTAACATTGGACAGCCTGAAGTACATGGGGCCTTTATCCAGCGCTCCTTCGTCAGACAACTCCTTGAAGGAAGACGGCGGTAGCTTGATCTTATCCCCTGGACCATCATATCGCAGTGCTTCAAACATGTGTGAAAATGAGATCCCTTTACCCAGCTGCATCGCTCTTCCATTTTCTGGTCAGCCTGTTAGAAGTACATAATAAGAGCTGTCATCAGCAACCGGTTGCTGAACAGGACAAATATGAAGTTATGGTGAACAACAAGTAGTCTAATCGGGCAATGAAAGAGTTGAAGCACACTAGGGCACCCCACAAAGGATTGACGAAGTGACTAGAAGTTGAAATCATTTCTAAAATAAAGAACCACTCCTATAAATTGCAAGGGAAGTGACACGGTTGTGCGAGTTTGCAAGCTATCCCCATGTCTTGTTCCCTTGGGAGATATAAAGTTTTCTGATCAATTCAAGGCTTTCATTTCTGGGGTTTGCGCCCAAATCGGGGAGCAGCAACAATAAGGCTTTGGGATCACGAGGTCTATTAGGTGATGATTATCCTAGCACTAAGAATGCTTTAGAAATCAGATTATCTCCCAAAGCATACGATCCACTAATCGAGATCGAGCACTGAAGAAGAATCACCGACCAGCTATACATACGGGATGACACGAGGGTTAGGTCTGGGGAGAGGGGGGTGGATACCTCTTCCTGCGCGCGGGCGGCGTCGAGTCGGCGCTCCCTGTTGGAGGCCTCGAGCGCGTCGCGGCGGCGCGCGGCCTCGGCCTTGGCCCGTCGCTCGCGGTCGGCCTTGGCCTTGGCGCGCTGCATCCGCTCCCGCTGCTCACGCTCCAGCTTCTCCCATGTCTTGTTCCCTTGGTAGATATATAAGGTTTTGGGATCAATTCAAGGCTTTCATTTCTAGGGTTTGCGCCCAAATCGGGGAGCAGCAACAATAAGAATTTGGGATCACGAGGTCTATTAGGTGATGATGATCCTAGCAGTAACGAATGCTTTAGGGGTCAGATTTTCTCCCCAAGCATACGAGCCACTAATCGAGATCGAGCACCGAAGAAGAACACAAGAGTCGTCACCAACCAACCAAACATACATACGGGATGATACGATACGAGGGTTAGGTCTGGGGAGGGGGGGTGGTTACCTCTTCCTGTGCGCGGGCGGCGTCGAGTCGGCGCTCCCTGTTGGAGGCCTCGAGCGCGTCGCGTCGGCGCGCGGCCTCGGCCTTGGCCCGTCGCTCGCGGTCGGCCTTGGCCTTGGCGCGCTGCATCCGCTCCCGCTGCTCGCGCTCCAGCTTCTCCCTCGCGCTCCGCAGCTCGAAATCCATCTCCGATTCCCTGATACGCCCGAATGAATACGCCTCTTCTTTCTCCGAGAATCCGGACGGAAGGCAGGATATATGGATGGAGGAGTCGGGTCGGTGGCGGGCGGGCGGGCGGCCGGAGGGGGAAGAGGAAGAAGGAAGCTTCTGGATGCCGCGTGCGTGCGGAGGTAACGCAGGCGCGGACGCACGGCCACGGCGGAGCGGGCCCGGGCAGTCAGTGGGCGTGCGGCGAATAATTCTTGTGGATAGGTTCTGATTTATCACGGCGTTCCGTCTGATTGGACCAACGGCACGGGTTCAATATTCAGCCTGGACAAATGAAAGTATTTCACGAACTAAGAGCATCTCCACCGGGAGTCCGGCACCCTCCAATTGTCGTCTCTTTGAAGGTGTCGAACACACGTCCGGACGTAAAAAGAAAAAGCTCTCCAGCGGCACCCCTCAAACAACATCCTCCATATTTTTTGTTATTCACGTAAACACCTTGTGGGCGTTGCTGCCGGAGACGAACACCGCCAGCCGGACCTGAAAACTGGCGACACAGCGACGGCAGCAGCGAATCTGCTCGAGTTCCATGTGTGCGGCAACCTATATTGCACTAGTTAGAGTGATCTTTCTTATCCCAAACTGAAGTGGACCAAGAACATAGCAAATCTGAGAGCAATTCAACACGAAAGATCAAACCGAAGTGAACCAAGAACATGCAAATGCAAACAACTAGCAGCAAAAACAAGGACGAGGCCTCGCTCTGCTCGTGCGCGTCGCACTCTGGCCCTGGTCACGCACCAGTGCCTCGCGCCACATCGACGGCGAACTCCCTGGCTGTCGGTCTAGGCTCGGGCGAGGCAGGAGCACGAACACAACACACGCACGCCACAACCACCTGGTAGCACAAACACGCACGCACGCCAGAACCACCTGGTAGCACAAACACCACGCACGCACGGGTGTGGAAGAGCAAAGAAGCCAAGAGCAGCAAGTTCAAGAAATCGATCAAGCACAACAAGTTGATTTACCAGTTGCTGTCTGAACACCAAGGAAATCGATCCAAGCACAACAAGATGACTTACTGGTTCTGAACTCTGAACTCAAGAACACCGCCCCCGGTCTGAACTCTGAACCGGAAGCCACAAACTCTGAACCTCAGCGCGGTGACGCCTCATATGGCGCCTGGCCGACGGCGAACTAGAGTGCGTGCTGCTGGTGGAGGTCTTGGAAGGGTCAGGAACTGCCGGCTTCACGTCTTGCACTCAAGGGCACCAACAAGGAGTTCAGCAAGAACTTGTCGATCTGAACCGTGCCGACGAGCACGGGCGCCAGCGAGCACCGAGAAGAAGGGCATCACCGGCGTCGTTCTGCTTCTCCACCGCACCATCTCGACCACCACCTCCGCGGCCGTGGCCGCTAGCGACGGTGGGCTTGCCCTCGAAGCGCGTGTCGAAGTAGTGCCGCACACGCGAAGCCGGCTCATGCGCGACCGACGCGCAGCTCCGTCCGCCTGTCCTCCGGCTCCTCTCTCGCACGAGTTCGCCGCCCCAGCCTCTTCCCCGAGCTCGCCCGTGCTCTGCCGAGATGACCAGTAGGAGGTACTCGACGACGAAGTGGAGACCAGATCGACGCCGTGGACAGCGCGCCGCCTCCTCGGACTGCCCGCGCGCGCAAAGGCCGAAGCGTGGACGACATCGCGGCGAGGGCGCGCAGGTACGCGTCGCATCCAGCGCGTACGCGCATGCACGCATAGCGGCCGAGCTTTACCTCGGGAGCGCCGGCGCGAGTCGATGTCGGGCGCCGCTGGGCTTGCCCACCTCTGCCCAGGCCGTGCTATGCGACGCCGGCGCGACCTCCACGACAAGCACGAGTTTCGGTAGGCTAGGGTGAGGGAGAGGTGGCGAGGGAGAGGAGATGCGGGCACGCCATGGGAGAGAGACGGAGTGGGGATAGAGTTATCTGGCTGACACGCGGGACCAGGGCAGAAATATATGTCCGCTTCAATGTCCGGCACCCCCGAGAGGGCCTCCAAATTTGGAGGCCCTCTCGGGGGTGCCGGACATATTTTTGCTCCAGGCCAGCCTTTGGGGTGTCCCGCTGGTGACGTTTTTTGTGGTCCGGACCCTCAAATAGGCTTTGGAGCGCCATTTGGAGGCCCCCGGTGGAGATGCTCTAAACTATGACCGAAACAATTTCACGCAAAATGGTTAGTTGCGTGAAATAGTATCAGTAATAGTTTAGCTTGTCAAATACTATCTCCTGAGCTCCGGTTCAAGTTTCCTCGGCTTTGAGTTCCAGCGGGATTCGCCACGGAGACAGGCCTTGGTCAATCAATCCTCTACTGTTTTCGACCAAATTGCAAGAAGAAGTTGGGATTCGTCCAGGGTGTGTTGCTCTGTGGCGACTCGAGCCAGGAGGGCCTCCAACCGCCTATGATTTCAGGACCTCGACTAGTGTTAGAAACTGATGACGCACACCTTATCTTCAAACTCTTCCTTTACAGTCCCACGACCAAGCAGTTGCAGGTCTCTGCATATGGGGGTGGAACCTCCTTTTTGCGTTCGGTTCATGTGAGATCCTGGCTTGGGACTTAATTGGATTGATAGAATACTCATAAACTTCTTTTCTGGAAGCTCATTTGGAAAGAACTCTGAGGTTAAGCGTGCTTGGCCCGGAGCACTCCAAGGATGGGTGACCGAGTAGGAGCTCGTTCCCGAGTGCGTGATACGTTTCAAACGTATCTATAATTTTTTATGTTCCATGCTTGTTTTATACCTATTGCTACATGTTTTATATACACATCATAGTTGGGACTAACATATTAACAAGATGACACAGTGCTAGTTCCTGTTTTCTACTGTTTTTCCGTTTCAGAAAAGCTGTTAAGGAAATATCCTCGGAATTGGACGAAAATCAACGGACCCCAATATTTCATCGACACGACCACGAAGCCCGAAGGGCGCACGAAGAGGCGACCCAGGGCCGCCACACCACACCTGGGCGCGGCCTCTCCCTCTGGCGCGCTGAGGTGGCGTGTGGGCCCCTCGGGTGCCTCCAGCCGCCGGCTTTTCGCCTATATATTCACCTCCTCCCGAAAACCCTAAGTAACCGAGCAAATATCCACGAAAATTTCCGTCGCCGCCGCCGTCGTCAACCCTAGTTCGGGAGGGTTCTGAAGCTCTTCCGGGCACCCTGCCGGAGAGAGATCATCGCCGGAGGGCTCTACTTCCTCATGCCCGCCTTCAGAGTGATGCGTGAGTAGTTCATCCTTCGACTACGGGTCCATAGAAGTAGCTAGATGGTTGTCTCTCCACTTTGTGCTATCATGTTTAGATCTTGTGAGCTGCCTAACATGATCAAGATCATATTATTGTAATGCTACATGTTGTGTTTGCTGAGATCCAATGAATAGTGATGTTATGATCAAGATGTTTATCAATATATCTACTGTTTTCTTTATGTTCTTGCATGCTCTCCGTTGCTAGTACATGTTTTGGCCAAGTAGATGCTTGTGACTTCAAGAGAGAGCATTTATGCTCGATAGTGGGTTCATGTCTCCGGTAATCTGGACGAGTGACAATAACGTCTAAGGTTGTGGATGTGCTGTTGCCACTAGGGATAAAATAACCGATGCTTAGCTTAAGGGTACGTCTGTTAGGTCTAATGCATTTGTTTACATTACACACTATTCTTAATGCAATAATCTGTTGCTAGCAACTTAATACTATTGGGGGACACTGAACGTTATCTCGGTACTGGATTATTTAGTCATGGATGCGGCTGGTAAGCGGTCCATGTATTATGTTGTAATGCCCAATAAATACTACAGTAAACTGTCTTGTCATATATTGAATTGTCATGCGCTCACTATTTGTCAATTATCCAGCTGTAATTTGTTTACCCAACATGTATGTTATCTTTTATGTAGAGACACCACTAGCGAACTGTGGACCCCGGTCCATTCCTCTGCACTGATAAAAACACCTACTGCAATCATTTGTTCTCTGTTATTTTCTGCAATCATAATTGTTCTCCACACCATACGTTTAATCCTTTGTATTCAGCGGGCCGGGGAGATTGACAACCTTCCTGTTTCGTTGGGGCAAAATAGTTTTATTGTGTTGTGTGCAGGTTACACGTCAACCACCACACTTTCTGGCACCGTTGACAACCTTCTGAAGCGCTCCTGACTCCTAGTAGTTCGATAACCTTGGTAGAATTACAAGGAAAAATTGTTGCTGCAGTACATCATATCTTCCGCTTGGGGTCTCACAACGAACGTGTGTTTTCACGTCATCAGTGCGCACGAGTAAGCACAAAGTGCGCAGAAAAGACTAGTGTTGGTCTGTGGGGCCAGTCTAGAGATCAGAGAAAGCTGCCAGGAGTAACAGGCCCACCGAGCTCCCGGGTGCGCAGAAAAAATTAGTGTTGCTCTGTGGGGGCAGTCTAGAGATTCGAGGAAGCTGCCAGGGGTGACAGACTCGACCCGGGTTGGGCCGGGTCTTACAGTTCGTTGTTCATCTGGCTGGGATGGGTGAAGAAGATTATGCTTTCCATCAGGACTACGGCGTGTTTCATCATCACATCCTGCCGGGAGGTACGATTGAGGCAGGTTCTCATATTTTCAGAGGTCAACTTCTAATTTTGCCTCAAAGATGATTGCAGTGTCGAGCAGCAATCTGTTGCCACCACATTAATACATGTTCCCATTACCTGCCATATTGTCATCATGGTGGTGGTGCGGAGCTCAGATTGGGCATGTTGGAGGATTTTCGGTGGCGCTATTGAGGTTAGTGGCAGTGCTATACACTCAATTGAACATGACTTTCTCACAAACTGTAGCCACACAATTTTCACATGCCTATATTTGTCATATGATCACCGTGTTGAAGATGTCGTCTTTAAGCTGTTCGGGCTATGTCACTAGAGGTGGACGACAACTCCTCCGTTGTTGATCCTCAGATTTAACTGCAGAGACGCCCTGAGTTTGAGCTCGGTGAAGGCTATTAGATATCTACAGCTCAACTCAACACCTCATGTGCATATTCCAGATAGACCGTCGGGAGACCACCCACAGGGCATCGATTGGATCACACCTCTATCGAGGCCCTTGAAGTTGACAGGTGTGGCAATTTCGGATCCGTGTTCTCGACGGATGGTCGAACACCGTATAGTTCCACTTGTGATTTTCGACATCTTCCTCATGAGTTTAATATATCTAGTGTTCAAATAAAAATCTGATTGTGGCCTCCGATTGCCTTTCAGTCAATCATCAGAGGTTAAACAGTTCTGGTCCTTACAGTCACGGATTGGCTTTGTTGCTGAGGATATTAACGGTTTAGCTCTTCTGGTGCCGTCGTGCTTGTTCATTCACGTCTACCGTGGAGCCAATGTTTCTGCTCACTTTCTTGCTAGGTCTTGTGAGATTTCTAGTGTGGTGTGGTGTGGTAGTGCCCCGTAGTGTATTCAGGCGCATGTTTGTAATGACAATATGAGAATATGGTTATGTGATCATTTTCTTTTTGTTGCATTTAGCATGGTTTTCATTATTGTAAATTCGCATGCACACTTGATAAAAGTCTGAAAATGGTTTTCAAAACATAGTCTGCAATAACTTACTAAAAAAATTATGTTGCCAGACTTGAACCCGGGTAGTATGGTTTCTTATTGTAAATTCATGCACAGTTGATAAAAGTCTAAAAATGATTTTCAAGACATAGCCTGCAGTAGATTCCTCAAAACAAAAATTTCTGTCGTTGGGACTTGAACCCGGGTAGCATGGCTTTCTTATTGTAATTTCGCATGCACAGTTGGTTATTAAAATAAAAGTCTAAAAATGGTTTTCGAAAACATAGTTTGCAGTAGATTCCTCAAAACAAAAAATTCCGTCGACGGGACTTGAACCCGGGTAGCATTGTTTTCTTATTGTAAATTAGCATGGACAGCTGATTAAAATAAAAGTCTAAAAATGGTTATCAAAACATAGTCTGCAGTAGATTCCTCAAAACAAAAATTTCCGTCACCGGGAGATGAACCCGGGTCTCTTGGGTGAGAGCCGAGTATCCTAACCACCTACGCTACGTCGGAATGCCTGCTAACTGTGAGAAATGTAGTTCAGGTAAATATAAGTAAATTCCTTCAACAATCTTGTTGGCTTTGACGAGACATCTGCGAAGAACACTTCGACGATAGTGGCGTCCGGGTTCGAAAACGGTGCCCAAAGCTTTCGATGTACATAGGCCAGAGCTCCCCTTCTCCGAGAAGGGCGCGACAGCCCGGGCATTGCCGAGAGTTTATTTTGGTGCTACATAGAAACAGCTCCTTGGAAGAAGACGCGCTACTGCTGCACACAAGCATATTTTGCAGTTGATTTGTTGAACTTCTTCTCATGGTTGCAATCGATGTGATGGTAGCTGCAATTAATGTTGCCTAACGGATGAATTTAGTGTGGCAATGTACCAGAATCTAAGAAATGTATACATGGCAATGTAGAGTTAAAGTTCAGATGGATCAGTGCAATGTAATGTGCAAAAAAGTTATGTATGTTCACACTATATGCACCAGGACTTGAAGATTAGAGTGGCACTCTGCCTGTGCCCTATGTCGGATCAGGACATCAAGATCTATATGGCACTCTATAGTCTTGAAGATTAGAGTGGCACTCTGCATATACCCTATGTCGGATCAGGACATCAAGATCTATATGACACTCTATAGTGTATACATGGGCTATATGGCATCAGAACTTGAAGGTCGAAAACTTGAAATGCCTATGTATGCACAGAATTTTGCAGAGAGAGTAATGCATAAAAAAAGCTATAAAATGGCAGACATGCAGGGCATTGCCGAGAGTTTATTTTGGTGCTACATAGAAACAGCTCCTTGGAAGAAGACGCGCTACTGCTGCACACAAGCATATTTTGCAGTTGATTTGTTGAACTTCTTCTCATGGTTGCAATCGATGTGATGGTAGCTGCAATTAATGTTGCCTAACGGATGAATTTAGTGTGGCAATGTACCAGAATCTAAGAAATGTATACATGGCAATGTAGAGTTAAAGTTCAGATGGATCAGTGCAATGTAATGTGCAAAAAAGTTATGTATGTTCACACTATATGCACCAGGACTTGAAGATTAGAGTGGCACTCTGCCTGTGCCCTATGTCGGATCAGGACATCAAGATCTATATGGCACTCTATAGTCTTGAAGATTAGAGTGGCACTCTGCATATACCCTATGTCGGATCAGGACATCAAGATCTATATGACACTCTATAGTGTATACATGGGCTATATGGCATCAGAACTTGAAGGTCGAAAACTTGAAATGCCTATGTATGCACAGAATTTTGCAGAGAGAGTAATGCATAAAAAAAGCTATAAAATGGCAGACATGCAACATATATGCACAAAAATGGGCTATCCATAGCGTCTCAAAAATAACATCGCCGCTCCCTTCCCCTCCCTTATCTCTACAGTACCTGAGAGAGGCGACCAGGGAGGCGTCTTCTTTTCCCCGTTCTTCCGCCGGAGCCGGAGCAGATCCACGCCGTCTCTCGCCGCTGCGGCGGCGGGGGGTGGTGGGGGTCGTGCCCTCGGTCTCCTGGCGTGTAGATAGGTTAGGTTTAGGTCTCCTCGGTGGCGATTTTGAGGGGAAATCGACACTGATAGGAGCTTTTGGTTCGGGTGCTTCCTCCTCTTCCCGGCGAGGTCCTTGGCGTCGTCGGTGGGCGCCCGGTGTTGGGTACTCGCTGATCTACGGATCTGGCGAGGTTTGGTGCCTTGGGCGAGATCGTGGCGGCGGAGGTTGCGATCTTAGCTCGGCTTTTGGTCCCCTGGCTCCGGCTCCGCGGCGGTGTGGTGCGCTTCAGGCTTCACCGTGGAGTTCCTGGGGGTTGTCTGGAGCAGGCGCTGAGGACGTTTTGGCTCGGGTTCCCCTGGCCGGCCGTGGAGGCGAGGAGGGGAGCTGCCGTGCTGACGTGCTTGCATCCAGTTGCTCTGGCGTTCGCTGCTTCGAAGCTTCTCTGGCCGGCCGTGGTGGCGAGGAGAGGAGTTCTCTGGTGGTGCTTCGTCCGGATGGAGGGTTTGCTGCTCAGCTTTGGCGCTGGGTTGGTGGCTGCGGTGGTGGTTCTTCTGGCACGGCCTTGTCGCCCTGGCGGAAGGAGGTGCTGGAGCTGGTCGTTGGGGTGGCTTGGCCGTGCTCCTTCATCGTTGAGATCTTGCTGCTTGCGGTGAGTGACTTTTGCGGTCTTCTTCAAGGTTTGGAGGTCTCCCCTCTTCCAGGCGGTTTCGAGGTTCGTGCTCTTCTTCTCCGGCGTTCTCCGGCGACGTCGAGCTTTGGTGGTTCAGGAGTTTTTGCTTCTGTAGTGCTTCAGGCTGAGCCGTGTTTGTATGGTTCTGCGTTTGTTTTTCTTCTCTGTATTCTTTGATCGCAGTTCTGTACTACCCTCCTTCAAAAAAAAAAAAAATGGGCTATCCATATATGCGAAGAGTGTTGCATCAGTATACATACCAATCAGAGCAGGGCAACTGCACAACACAGCAAATACACATACACTTTTCAAGTGAATCTACGAATCAGCATCTCAGTGACAAATTCATTAGCCCAACAGTTTGGTCATACAAGAGATTGCAAGTTCAGTTGTCCAGCAGTTTGGCAACTCAAGAGATTACAAGTTCGGTGTCCAGAATTTTGGCAGGAAAACACTGATGTTTGAATTAGGGCCGAAACCACTCATTTTACCAAGGTCATCAGAACGAATTGAGTAGTCGATCAAACCTCCTCGGCGTGCCCACACCACCAATTGGCCTCAATGTCAGCTTGCTGATGATCCATTTGATTGTACACCGACCGCGCCCCGGCATGTAGGAGCACCCGCACCGCCCAGACCTGCATCCTCTCCACGACGGAGACCTCCTTGTCCCGCTGCGCCGCTGCCAGCCCGGCGTCTGCCCGGCACCACGCGCAGAGCACCACCATGCGCGTGATCCTCTCGGCGAGCCAGGGCATGCTCCTCTCGACCTCCTCGAAATCGGGCAGCGCGCCGCCGAGCACAGCAGCTACCGTCAGCTCGTCCTCCAGGGGAAGCAGCTTGGCGAGGTGTAGCACCCTCGCTTAACAAAGCATAGGCGTACATGAAATGTGCGGAAGACTTGGATCATATAAGACTTGCACTTTTCAATAAAATGTAGTATCACACGAAATGTCAAAATTATTACAACGCACACACAAATGATCCAAAAATATAATAATTTATTACAACTGCGCATAGCCAAAGCTAGCTTGAAACAAATAAAGTTCAACGTTTATTCAGAGTTCACACGCAAATTAAATATAACACGGAGCTTCATCATCTCCATGCGCCACTGGCGAACATGTTGGTTGTAAGCTCGAAGACTGACGACGTCACTCCTGATCGGATGTTGGTTGTAAGCTCGAACCTGCAACATGTAAGTTGCAGCCCAGATTGTTTGGGTCAGATGCCGTTCGACTGGCGGGCAAGTGAATACTGGTGGAATATAAAATGGCAAGACTATTTCTACATGCTTATATGGCTGGTGGAGTTCAAGGCTATTGCATAAAGCCAATTTTGTCCTATTTTTCATAAAGCATTTTTTATTCTCAACAACAACATGAGACACAACCCTGGACGCATCCAGTGTCTCATTTAACCCGAGTTCACCCATCAAATTTTATTATGAAATTGGAATGATGAGATTTTTCCATACACTACAATGTTCGAAGACACCAATTGTCCATAACCGGGGACACGGCTAAGATCTTAGTTTGACACACTCTGCAGAGCTGGTGCACTTTCACCACTAGACTCGACTAACCCTAGTGCTCCTACTCACATCATTTAGTAAGCAGGAAAGGAGGAAGTCAAGACGAGACTTTTCGGAAGAAATCCCCTTCTCCATACTGGCTTGACCCGTTCCCACCTACATTCCCCTACATCTGCTTGTCAAGCACGGATTGGGTTCATTCAACTTACTAACTCAAGACAGAGCCCATATGACTAGTGGTTGCACGCTTCGGCAACAAACATGAAGTGACTTAAAATCTCGATACCCTGGGTGGCAATCCACAAGTGATCGTAAACAAGACAGACATAGACATGACCCATGAATAGCCACTCCACTCACATCATCCTCTATCAAACCAATCCATCCAGGCAGTAAATTAATTTAGTGGAGTTTTTAAATATCACATCTACAATAAAACAATCATTTTTGCAGCATGTACTTCCACTAAATTATAATAGGTCACTACCAAGGTGGTCATATGGCTATCCTACAAGGTTTGCATAGCATAATATAATATAGTAATACCTATCATGCATAGTACTGAAATATCTACTAATGCAATAAAACAAAAATAGTAGGTCATTTATGCTTGTGCAAGTTATTCACTTGCCTTCCTAGTAGTTCGTGTTGCTGCAGCACTCACAGCACGATCGGCACTCTTCACAATCTAAACAAACAACAAACACAAATTCAATACAATTCACAAATAGCATTACAAAATAATGTATGCATGACAAAATGCAAAGGGAACACAATTTCAAGTCAAGCACTAAATATTATTTTAGTTCTCTGGTATAAACTATATGCATGATGCTCATGTCAATTTTTAATATGTTTAATAAAAATAAAACAATTTTGATTAGCTAAATACTAGTTTTTAGACATCTGTAATGAACGCTATTAAACATGATGCAAACATGCAAACTTTAGTACCCACGGTCTTCTACACATTTTTCTGAACATTTTGATATAAAGAACACAATTTTTGGACAAGTAAAACTTAAGATATGAATTTTACAAAGTACACATATTCTCTGTCTTAGAAATACGAGTTATTGGCTCGTCGGAGACGGCGCTGCCTGTGCTGCTGATTTATACATGCCACGCGGCGGCAACTGATTAGTCAGTACCCCTTCAGCTAGTGGTTCTAATCTGAACCATGGATCGATGATCCAACGGACGAAAACAACTTCAGCCATGGCAGCCCATGGTGCTCACCGGAGAAGATGACGATGACGTGCAGCGACTTGGTTGCAGTTGTAGACAGCGTGCTGCTGCTCCTCCAGGCGTGGAAACGGAAGAAATCGGCGGAGGTTACCACGGCGAACTCAACGGCGTACTCGGCGACGTCTCCGGCTGATGCAAACGACTGCAGCCGCTGTTCTCCGAACTCCTGTACCGGCGGCGCTCCGGCGACAAGTACGAGCTCCCTGCTGCACCGTTTCCAAAAATAAAAAATTTAGGAGATGCGGAACAACGAGAGTTAAAGGATTGGTAAGTCTAGAGATGCTAGAGTCGTGCGAGTCGACGACCAAAATCCTCGAACCTCGTCAATGGCAGCGGCGCGGTAAATCGATCTCGACCCAAAATTCGGGCAGCCTGGCGGCCGGTTTTTGGGGAAAGTCGGGGGAAAAGATAGCTAGGGTTTGGGGGTTTATATAGCATGAAGTTTCGTCACAAACGGATAAGAGAATCTGGAGAAATCGAGGATTTCGCGGAGCAAGTTGAGTTAGGAACGAACTCGTCTTCGTTCTGAAGATGTTCTGCACGTACGTGACCAAGATGTTGGGCTGATCACCTTAATGGACCGAAGCTAGCTGGCTGGCTGGTCCGTTTCTTTTTTTTTTGTTAAACCTTTTCCTATTTGTTTTCCCTAATAGAAGTAGCTATACAACTCCAGAATGAGTACAATAAAATACAGGAAAAATCCTGTGAGTTGTAGTTCATAAAATAAAGTTACTTAGCATAGTTTGCTTGTGAAACATAATATAATATAATATAGTTTTGTACTTATATTGTACATATACATTGTTTATTCAATTTAAAACCAATGCACTTGAATGAAATGCAACAAACAAATGCAGATGATGCATGCAATGCATGATTTTCAAAATTTATTTTTATCCAAACAAAATTTTTAAAAACTTAGTGATTTTTGAACATTCCAAAATCTTGGGATGTTACAGACTACCACCCTTAAAAAGAATCTCGTCCTCGAGATTCGAAGAGGCTAGAAAGAAAGATATGTTTGGACAATTGGGTTTAGATTATCTCGGTGGCTACCACCCTTAAAAAAGACTTTTCTAAATAGTCTAGAACTCTTATCTTCATCTCTTTATCATCCTTACTTTTATGGTATATCATGTACCAGCTCCTTGTTGGTATTTGGGGTCTTGAATCCTTAAGTAGAACTTTCCTTCACGGTATACCAACAAATGACTTGACACTGAAGGATCACTATGTTGTTAACTCAACATACCAAGGTGAGAGGATTCAACAAAATCCCAATTAACACATATCACTTGTGCTCTCTGCGGCTTCATCTTCTCAGCTTCCAGCTTCCATGAGGTAACGTAACTCTCATGGTAGGCAAAAAACTTCCATTGCAGGATACCTCCAAAACTTGGTTTGTGTTTATCCTCACCGTATATCATACATTTCGGCAACACTTGCCTCACATAGGGTTATATATATCTTACCATTCTAGGGTTTAGGATTAATATCGTCGCCTCTCGACTAGGGTTCAAGGTACACATGATTCATCTATCCAACATAATGAGTGTGAATAATAGGAGTAGTAGGAGTGGTGATCAATCCATCCTGCACCCATATCATTTTCCCCACATGCAAATAGGTAACTCACGCAATCTAACACTCGGTCAAACCTCACTTATATCACAGAATGTTTCCAACCTGTAAGACAAACCTGAACTAAACTATCAGTCCTCAAGCTAGTTGGTTGCGTAAACACTTATACAGCACTGGCTTGATAGTCATAGATTCTTCATCGATCATTCTTCTGGTGCAATAAGCTCTCCATGATGTCTTAGCTTATTTAACTGAGACTCCACATTTATATCTCTATTTGCCGATTCACTAGTTGCTCCTTAGGATAGAATGCACTGAGTAGAAATGTGATTGGTCATGACATTCCTTGGATGAATATCCCATTTCTTCGTAAACTTGGCAGGCTTGAGGTTTTGTGACAACAACTTCTTTGAACTTCTCGTTATCATGGTATGTCCATGGTTGGTTGTTGTTTTGGGTGGCCAGGTTCTAGATCGTCAGTTGAATCAACAGAGCTTGGGTTTAGCATGGATGAGTAGAGACAGAAAGATTTAGAAAAATGTTTCTACCCACACAATCAATCAAATAACAACACATCGCAAGACAAGCAAACAAACACAAAACAACCCATATTTTATAAATTTCGAAAATTATAGTTTTGAAAACACCACTAATACGATATAGGTTCTAAAGCAAGCGTACTAGTACTGCCATACCACATTTCGATAGGTCAATACTTTAAAACGAAACGATAATAATAAGGTCTCTCAAAACGACATAAATAAACTCGCATAACGATACTAAGGATAACTCGGGACGTTGCTACGAATAGCTGGGGTTCCACTAATTACTTGAAGGGAAAAGAATTATTAGAGTCAAATGAATAGGTTAAGAAACTATAAGACAAAATAAAATTGAATAAAGAGAAACTTTTCATTGAAAATAATATGAAATTTCAAAATTAACATTTTAGTTGAAATAAAAGGAAATTTTGAAATTAAGATGCAAAGGGTAAACCTAGTATTTCTAATCAAACCTAAGGGATTTCGAGCCTACAGGCAACATTACGCTATGATACCATTTTGTAGCACCCTCGCTTAACAAAGCATAGGCGTACATGAAATGTGCGGAAGACTTGGATCATATAAGACTTGCACTTTCCAATAAAATGTAGTATCACACGAAATGTCAAAATTATTACAACGCACGCACAAATGATCCAAAAATATAATAATTTATTACAACTGCGCATAGCCAAAGCTAGCTTGAAACAAATAAAGTTCAACGTTTATTCAGAGTTCACACGCAAATTAAATATAACACGGAGCTTCATCATCTCCATGCGCCACTGGCGAACATGTTGGTTGTAAGCTCGAAGACTGACGACGTCACTCCTGATCGGATGTTGGTTGTAAGCTCGAACCTGCAACATGTAAGTTGCAGCCCAGATTGTTTGGGTCAGATGCCGTTCGACTGGCGGCAAGTGAATACTGGTGGAATATAAAATGGCAAGACTATTTCTACATGCTTATATGGCTGGTGGAGTTCAAGGCTATTGCATAAAGCCAATTTTGTCCTATTTTTCATAAAGCATTTTTTATTCTCAACAACAACATGAGACACAACCCTGGACGCATCCAGTGTCTCATTTAACCCGAGTTCACCCATCAAATTTTATTATGAAATTGGAATGATGAGATTTTTCCATACACTACAATGTTCGAAGACACCAATTGTCCATAACCGGGGACACGGCTAAGATCTTAGTTTGACACACTCTGCAGAGCTGGTGCACTTTCACCACTAGACTCGACTAACCCTAGTGCTCCTACTCACATCATTTAGTAAGCAGGAAAGGAGGAAGTCAAGACGAGACTTTTCGGAAGAAATCCCCTTCTCCATACTGGCTTGACCCGTTCCCACCTACATTCCCCTACATCTGCTTGTCAAGCACGGATTGGGTTCATTCAACTTACTAACTCAAGACAGAGCCCATATGACTAGTGGTTGCACGCTTCGGCAACAAACATGAAGTGACTTAAAATCTCGATACCCTGGGTGGCAATCCACAAGTGATCGTAAACAAGACAGACATAGACATGACCCATGAATAGCCACTCCACTCACATCATCCTCTATCAAACCAATCCATCCAGGCAGTAAATTAATTTAGTGGAGTTTTTAAATATCACATCTACAATAAAACAATCATTTTTGCAGCATGTACTTCCACTAAATTATAATAGGTCACTACCAAGGTGGTCATATGGCTATCCTACAAGGTTTGCATAGCATAATATAATATAGTAATACCTATCATGCATAGTACTGAAATATCTACTAATGCAATAAAACAAAAAGTAGGTCATTTATGCTTGTGCAAGTTATTCACTTGCCTTCCTAGTAGTTCGTGTTGCTGCAGCACTCACAGCACGATCGGCACTCTTCACAATCTAAACAAACAACAAACACAAATTCAATACAATTCACAAATAGCATTACAAAATAATGTATGCATGACAAAATGCAAAGGGAACACAATTTCAAGTCAAGCACTAAATATTATTTTAGTTCTCTGGTATAAACTATATGCATGATGCTCATGTCAATTTTTAATATGTTTAATAAAAATAAAACAATTTTGATTAGCTAAATACTAGTTTTTAGACATCTGTAATGAACGCTATTAAACATGATGCAAACATGCAAACTTTAGTACCCACGGTCTTCTACACATTTTTCTGAACATTTTGATATAAAGAACACAATTTTTGGACAAGTAAAACTTAAGATATGAATTTTACAAAGTACACATATTCTCTGTCTTAGAAATACGAGTTATTGGCTCGTCGGAGACGGCGCTGCCTGTGCTGCTGATTTATACATGCCACGCGGCGGCAACTGATTAGTCAGTACCCCTTCAGCTAGTGGTTCTAATCTGAACCATGGATCGATGATCCAACGGACGAAAACAACTTCAGCCATGGCAGCCCATGGTGCTCACCGGAGAAGATGACGATGACGTGCAGCGACTTGGTTGCAGTTGTAGACAGCGTGCTGCTGCTCCTCCAGGCGTGGAAACGGAAGAAATCGGCGGAGGTTACCACGGCGAACTCAACGGCGTACTCGGCGACGTCTCCGGCTGATGCAAACGACTGCAGCCGCTGTTCTCCGAACTCCTGTACCGGCGGCGCTCCGGCGACAAGTACGAGCTCCCTGCTGCACCGTTTCCAAAAATAAAAAATTTAGGAGATGCGGAACAACGAGAGTTAAAGGATTGGTAAGTCTAGAGATGCTAGAGTCGTGCGAGTCGACGACCAAAATCCTCGAACCTCGTCAATGGCAGCGGCGCGGTAAATCGATCTCGACCCAAAATTCGGGCAGCCTGGCGGCCGGTTTTTGGGGAAAGTCGGGGGAAAAGATAGCTAGGGTTTGGGGGTTTATATAGCATGAAGTTTCGTCACAAACGGATAAGAGAATCTGGAGAAATCGAGGATTTCGCGGAGCAAGTTGAGTTAGGAACGAACTCGTCTTCGTTCTGAAGATGTTCTGCACGTACGTGACCAAGATGTTGGGCTGATCACCTTAATGGACCGAAGCTAGCTGGCTGGCTGGTCCGTTTCTTTTTTTTTTGTTAAACCTTTTCCTATTTGTTTTCCCTAATAGAAGTAGCTATACAACTCCAGAATGAGTACAATAAAATACAGGAAAAATCCTGTGAGTTGTAGTTCATAAAATAAAGTTACTTAGCATAGTTTGCTTGTGAAACATAATATAATATAGTTTTGTACTTATATTGTACATATACATTGTTTATTCAATTTAAAACCAATGCACTTGAATGAAATGCAACAAACAAATGCAGATGATGCATGCAATGCATGATTTTCAAAATTTATTTTTATCCAAACAAAATTTTTAAAAACTTAGTGATTTTTGAACATTCCAAAATCTTGGGATGTTAGAGACTACCACCCTTAAAAAGAATCTCGTCCTCGAGATTCGAAGAGGCTAGAAAGAAAGATATGTTTGGACAATTGGGTTTAGATTATCTCGGTGGCTACCACCCTTAAAAAAGACTTTTCTAAATAGTCTAGAACTCTTATCTTCATCTCTTTATCATCCTTACTTTTATGGTATATCATGTACCAGCTCCTTGTTGGTATTTGGGGTCTTGAATCCTTAAGTAGAACTTTCCTTCACGGTATACCAACAAATGACTTGACACTGAAGGATCACTATGTTGTTAACTCAACATACCAAGGTGAGAGGATTCAACAAAATCCCAATTAACACATATCACTTGTGCTCTCTGCGGCTTCATCTTCTCAGCTTCCAGCTTCCATGAGGTAACGTAACTCTCATGGTAGGCAAAAAACTTCCATTGCAGGATACCTCCAAAACTTGGTTTGTGTTTATCCTCACCGTATATCATACATTTCGGCAACACTTGCCTCACATAGGGTTATATATATCTTACCATTCTAGGGTTTAGGATTAATATCGTCGCCTCTCGACTAGGGTTCAAGGTACACATGATTCATCTATCCAACATAATGAGTGTGAATAATAGGAGTAGTAGGAGTGGTGATCAATCCATCCTGCACCCATATCATTTTCCCCACATGCAAATAGGTAACTCACGCAATCTAACACTCGGTCAAACCTCACTTATATCACAGAATGTTTCCAACCTGTAAGACAAACCTGAACTAAACTATCAGTCCTCAAGCTAGTTGGTTGCGTAAACACTTATACAGCACTGGCTTGATAGTCATAGATTCTTCATCGATCATTCTTCTGGTGCAATAAGCTCTCCATGATGTCTTAGCTTATTTAACTGAGACTCCACATTTATATCTCTATTTGCCGATTCACTAGTTGCTCCTTAGGATAGAATGCACTGAGTAGAAATGTGATTGGTCATGACATTCCTTGGATGAATATCCCATTTCTTCGTAAACTTGGCAGGCTTGAGGTTTTGTGACAACAACTTCTTTGAACTTCTCGTTATCATGGTATGTCCATGGTTGGTTGTTGTTTTGGGTGGCCAGGTTCTAGATCGTCAGTTGAATCAACAGAGCTTGGGTTTAGCATGGATGAGTAGAGACAGAAAGATTTAGAAAAATGTTTCTACCCACACAATCAATCAAATAACAACACATCGCAAGACAAGCAAACAAACACAAAACAACCCATATTTTATAAATTTCGAAAATTATAGTTTTGAAAACACCACTAATACGATATAGGTTCTAAAGCAAGCGTACTAGTACTGCCATACCACATTTCGATAGGTCAATACTTTAAAACGAAACGATAATAATAAGGTCTCTCAAAACGACATAAATAAACTCGCATAACGATACTAAGGATAACTCGGGACGTTGCTACGAATAGCTGGGGTTCCACTAATTACTTGAAGGGAAAAGAATTATTAGAGTCAAATGAATAGGTTAAGAAACTATAAGACAAAATAAAATTGAATAAAGAGAAACTTTTCATTGAAAATAATATGAAATTTCAAAATTAACATTTTAGTTGAAATAAAAGGAAATTTTGAAATTAAGATGCAAAGGGTAAACCTAGTATTTCTAATCAAACCTAAGGGATTTCGAGCCTACAGGCAACATTACGCTATGATACCATTTTGTAGCACCCTCGCTTAACAAAGCATAGGCGTACATGAAATGTGCGGAAGACTTGGATCATATAAGACTTGCACTTTCCAATAAAATGTAGTATCACACGAAATGTCAAAATTATTACAACGCACGCACAAATGATCCAAAAATATAATAATTTATTACAACTGCGCATAGCCAAAGCTAGCTTGAAACAAATAAAGTTCAACGTTTATTCAGAGTTCACACGCAAATTAAATATAACACGGAGCTTCATCATCTCCATGCGCCACTGGCGAACATGTTGGTTGTAAGCTCGAAGACTGACGACGTCACTCCTGATCGGATGTTGGTTGTAAGCTCGAACCTGCAACATGTAAGTTGCAGCCCAGATTGTTTGGGTCAGATGCCGTTCGACTGGCGGGCAAGTGAATACTGGTGGAATATAAAATGGCAAGACTATTTCTACATGCTTATATGGCTGGTGGAGTTCAAGGCTATTGCATAAAGCCAATTTTGTCCTATTTTTCATAAAGCATTTTTTATTCTCAACAACAACATGAGACACAACCCTGGACGCATCCAGTGTCTCATTTAACCCGAGTTCACCCATCAAATTTTATTATGAAATTGGAATGATGAGATTTTTCCATACACTACAATGTTCGAAGACACCAATTGTCCATAACCGGGGACACGGCTAAGATCTTAGTTTGACACACTCTGCAGAGCTGGTGCACTTTCACCACTAGACTCGACTAACCCTAGTGCTCCTACTCACATCATTTAGTAAGCAGGAAAGGAGGAAGTCAAGACGAGACTTTTCGGAAGAAATCCCCTTCTCCATACTGGCTTGACCCGTTCCCACCTACATTCCCCTACATCTGCTTGTCAAGCACGGATTGGGTTCATTCAACTTACTAACTCAAGACAGAGCCCATATGACTAGTGGTTGCACGCTTCGGCAACAAACATGAAGTGACTTAAAATCTCGATACCCTGGGTGGCAATCCACAAGTGATCGTAAACAAGACAGCCATAGACATGACCCATGAATAGCCACTCCACTCACATCATCCTCTATCAAACCAATCCACCCAGGCAGTAAATTAATTTAGTGGAGTTTTTAAATATCACATCTACAATAAAACAATCATTTTTGCAGCATGTACTTCCACTAAATTATAATAGGTCACTACCAAGGTGGTCATATGGCTATCCTACAAGGTTTGCATAGCATAATATAATATAGTAATACCTATCATGCATAGTACTGAAATATCTACTAATGCAATAAAACAAAAATAGTAGGTCATTTATGCTTGTGCAAGTTATTCACTTGCCTTCGTAGTAGTTCGTGTTGCTGCAGCACTCACAGCACGATCGGCACTCTTCACAATCTAAACAAACAACAAACACAAATTCAATACAATTCACAAATAGCATTACAAAATAATGTATGCATGACAAAATGCAAAGGGAACACAATTTCAAGTCAAGCACTAAATATTATTTTAGTTCTCTGGTATAAACTATATGCATGATGCTCATGTCAATTTTTAATATGTTTAATAAAAATAAAACAATTTTGATTAGCTAAATACTAGTTTTTAGACATCTGTAATGAACGCTATTAAACATGATGCAAACATGCAAACTTTAGTACCCACTGTCTTCTACACATTTTTCTGAACATTTTGATATAAAGAACACAATTTTTGGACAAGTAAAACTTAAGATATGAATTTTACAAAGTACACATATTCTCTGTCTTAGAAATACGAGTTATTGGCTCGTCGGAGACGGCGCTGCCTGTGCTGCTGATTTATACATGCCACGCGGCGGCAACTGATTAGTCAGTACCCCTTCAGCTAGTGGTTCTAATCTGAACCATGGATCGATGATCCAACGGACGAAAACAACTTCAGCCATGGCAGCCCATGGTGCTCACCGGAGAAGATGACGATGACGTGCAGCGACTTGGTTGCAGTTGTAGACAGCGTGCTGCTGCTCCTCCAGGCGTGGAAACGGAAGAAATCGGCGGAGGTTACCACGGCGAACTCAACGGCGTACTCGGCGACGTCTCCGGCTGATGCAAACGACTGCAGCCGCTGTTCTCCGAGCTCCTGTACCGGCGGCGCTCCGGCGACAAGTACGAGCTCCCTGCTGCACCGTTTCCAAAAATAAAAATTTTAGGAGATGCGGAACAACGAGAGTTAAAGGATTGGTAAGTCTAGAGATGCTAGAGTCGTGCGAGTCGACGACCAAAATACTCGAACCTCGTCAATGGCAGCGGCGCGGTAAATCGATCTTGACCCAAAATTCGGGCAGCCTGGCGGCCGGTTTTTGGGGAAAGTCGGGGGAAAAGATAGCTAGGGTTTGGGGGTTTATATAGCATGAAGTTTCGTCACAAACGGATAAGAGAATCTGGAGAAATCGAGGATTTCGCGGAGCAAGTTGAGTTAGGAACGAACTCGTCTTCGTTCTGGAGATGTTTTACACGTACGTGACCAAGATGTTGGGCTGATCACCTTAATGGACCGAAGCTAGCTGGCTGGCTGGTCCGTTTCTTTTTTTTTGTTAAACCTTTTCCTATTTGTTTTCCCTAATAGAAGTAGCTATACAACTCCAGAATGAGTACAATAAAATACAGGAAAAATCCTGTGAGTTGTAGTTCATAAAATAAAGTTACTTAGCATAGTTTGCTTGTGAAACATAATATAATATAATATAGTTTTGTACTTATATTGTACATATACATTGTTTATTCAATTTAAAACCAATGCACTTGAATGAAATGCAACAAACAAATGCAGATGATGCATGCAATGCATGATTTTCAAAATTTATTTTTATCCAAACAAAATTTTTAAAAACTTAGTGATTTTTGAACATTCCAAAATCTTGGGATGTTACACGAGGTCCACGGTCCCACAGGCAAAGCGCTTGAGCTCGTCCCGTTCTGGCCACCGGCCGGCCAACCCACATAGGAGGAAGGCGAGCTCACGCGGGCGGGCGTCCGTCGGGTCTTCCCGCGCAACCTCCGCGTAGCGCTCCAGGGCATCGTCGAAGCGGCCGTCGCGCACGGTGAAGAGAGCGAGGAGGAGACGGAGATCGGCGGCCACGGGGCGGTCGCCCTCCTCCACGGCACGCGCGAGGTCACGCTCTGCTGTGCGGCGTGCGGCGCGAAGGCGCTCGCCGGACAGCGGTTGGGCGCGGAGCAGCACGGCAGAGAGCAGCGCCTGCCACGCGTCCAGGCAGTATCCCCGCAGGGGTGGGAACAGGAGGTCATTCTTGTCGGCGAGTCGGCGGAACCCGCCCTGCTCCCGCACGATGAAGAAGGCGTCGTCGGAGTCGGGGTCGGATGGCTTCCTGGACAAGATGGCATCGACATCAAGTGCGTTCTTTGGGCGGACGCCGGTGAACCTGCCCTCGCAGTACTCGTCGTACTTGTTGGCCACCACATGCCAGATCAAGGCATTGAACAGCTTCTTCTTCAGGAGGGACATGTCTCCGTCCAAATGCGTCGCCTTTAAGCCCATGTCGATCACCTCCCACGCCGTGAAGCCCACCAAGCCCTCGAAGCCAGCGCACGGGGCACCGCCGACGGCGCCCGCCAGGATGGCCCTCGGGGGAATTGATTATGTCCCCTCAGTTCGTGCGCCTTTGATCTTGTACCCTTTTCTTCGTCTGCCTCACTTCTAAGCCCCCCAATCGAGCCTAGCTGTTGCCGATGGCCCCCTTTGGCTCTGTTGTCTCTTGATTAAGCTAACAATCCAATATTATAGGCTAATTCAAATATGAAATGACTAAGTTTGCCCCTGTAAATTTCTTCAAGTCGCACGGGCTAGGCGCCTGGGAGGATCAGGCAGTTCTGCGGCGGCGCGGCCGTTCTTCAATCAAGACGTGTTCCAACGGGAGGCGCCGTCCGTTTTTAAATCCTTTCGTTAGCAGCTAAATGAAGAGATAAGAGAGCAGGAGGGGCAACCAGCAAAGATTAGGCAGCGTGGGGGCTTCAGAACGAGGCAGGGGAAGAAAGGGGCATATGATCAAAGGCCTGTGAGTTTGGGGGGTTAAAATCAAATCTCCCGAATGGAATATGCCAGCGCATTTGTACACAAACAGACTTAACAAATGTTAGGTTTTATAACTGAATTTTACAAGAAATTGTTCGGGGCGCCGGAACCGAATAATTTTTCTCTAGATGAGTCTGTTACCCATGATCTTCCTCAGATTTCTCAGGAGGAGAATGGCATTCTAACATCTCCTTTCACTGAGAAAGAGGTGTTCGAAGCTATTTCGCAGATGGAGCATAATAAAGCTCCCGGACCAGATGGGTTCCTGGCTGAGTTTTATCAAAATTTTGGGATATTATCAAATTTGATTTGATGGCAATGTTTGACCAGCTTCAAACGGGTGATCTTCCTTTGTTTAGATTAAACTATGGGATTATTACTTTGCTACCCAAAAAAGAAGATGCGAGTAGAATTGAATAATATAGACCCATTTGTCTCTTAAATGTGAGTTTTAAGATTTTCACAAAACTTTGCTACCCTACTCAATCGGCTTTTATTCTGGGTAGGAACATTCTTGAAGGAGTGGTTATCCTACATGAGACCATTCATGAGTTACATAGGAAGAAAATGGATGGTGTGCTTTTCAAGACTGACTTCGAAAAAGCATACGACAAAGTGAAGTGGTCTTTTCTGCAACAAACACTTTGTATGAAAGGTTTTGATCCTAAATGGTGTGAGTGGGTGGCGAGATTTGTGCAAGGTGGTAGCGTTGGGATTCGTGTGAATGATGATGTTGGTCATTATTTCCAAACTTTGAAGGGATTGAGACAAGGGGATCCGCTTTCTCCAGTACTTTTCAACATTGTGGCCGACATGTTAGCCGTTCTTATTGCACGTGCTCAAGAGGATGGGCAGGTTGGTAGTTTAATACCCCATCTAGTTGACGGAGGGGTATCTATTCTCCAATATGCCGATGATACGATTCTTTTCCTTGAACATGACATGGAGAAAGCAGTTAATATGAAACTTATTCTCTCAATTTTTGAACAACTGTCTGGACTCAAGATTAATTTTCAGAAAAGTGATTTTTTTTGCTTTGGCAAAGCTGTAGAGGCGCAAGATGAGTATCGCCAAATTTTTGGATGTGAGGTAGGGGCGTTACCGTTTAAATACCTAGGTATCCCCATTCATTATAGGAAGCTTCTAAATAAAGAATGGAAGATGATTGAGGATCGGTTTGAGAAGAAACTGGCTTCTTGGGCCGGCAAGCTTCTCTCTTATGGTGATAGATTGGTTTTGATCAATTCTGTTCTCTCAAGCTTACCCATGTTTCTTTTGTCTTTTTTCGAAATTCCAGTGGGGGTTCGTAAAAGACTAGATTTTTCCGTAGTCGGTTCTTTTGGCAATCTGACCAACATAAAAGAAAATATCGTCTATCTAAGTGGAACATTATTTGTCGACCTAAAGACCAAGGTGGTCTGGGCATTGAGCTTCTTGATATCAAAAACAAATGTTATTAAGCAAATGGTTGTTCAAAATCTTGAATGAACAAGGTGTTTGGCAAGAATTATTATGTAACAAATACCTTTGTCGTAAAACGTTGGCTCAAGTAACTCCGAAACCACAAGATTCACCCTTTTGGAGGGGTATTATTGCGGTGTAGCAAGAGTTTTTTTCAAGAGGCCATTTTCATATTGGCAATGGACATGGTACTCGGTTTTGGGTAGATACTTGGCTGGGGGATAGGCCTTTGTCGGTCCAATATCCTTCCCTATTCAATATTGCCCGCAACAAGAATGCTTTGGTTGCGGAGGTGCTTTCTGAGGCACCGCCTGTTAATGTCGAGTTTAGAAGAACCTTGACTGGTGGGCTGTGGGATGCATGGCTTCATTTGGTTCAGAGGTTAATGTCGGTCACGCTTTCTAGTGACGAGGATACTTTCAAATGGAGAATGACGACAAATGGAGTGTTCTCAGTTAAATCAATGTATGCCGATTGTATGAATGGGCACACACCTTTTCTTCGTAAGTACTTATGGAAATTAAAAGTTCCACTCAAGATTAAAATATTCATGTGGTTTCTAAACAGAAAAGTGAATCTTACTAAAGATAACTTAGCAAAAAGAAATTGGAATGGTTGTAAGAAGTGCGCGTTTTGCCAACAGGATGAGACTGTACGTGATATTTGGAGATTGCTTCATTTCACTTATAATGTTACACCTCCCACTAGTATTGCCAATATGTTTGGCTCTTGGTTGTCGGGTATTGATAAGAAAAGTAAAGCTCTTATTCGCATTGGCGTCTGTGCTTTCATATGGGCTCTTTGGAACTGCCGTAATGATGTTGTCTTTAACAAGGTTCAAAATGTTCACTTTTTACAGGTTGTTCATCGAGCTACTTACTGGATCAACATGTGGTCCTGGCTTCTACCGTCCGACCAACGGGCGCATTTGGATATTGGATGTACCCGGCTTATGGCAATTGTTCGGGCTATCTTCAACCGTCATGGGTGGCATCAGTCTAGAAGGATTACTCAGTTTTAGTCCTTCTTTTCGTTTTGGCTATGTAGTGGCTGGCTTGTAGTCACCTTTTTGTTTTTCTTTTCGGTGCTGTAACACTGGCATACTTTGACACACTTGCTTAAACTTTTTAATAATTGGCCACATGCATCACTCCGATGCAGAGGCTGGGGCTATGCCTCCATTTCTAAAAAAAAAACAGATGCACATATGTTTCTAGGGCAAGCTTTGCATATCAGTCATTCCTTGTTAGGGAGAATCAATTTTCGAATTAATGAGCAATGTGCCCACAGGCTTTAAGCAGGTTATCTTCAAGTGGCGCTAAGCTTGACAAGGGAAGCGTAGACTCCATCCTTTCTCCGCATCAGTTCTTCATGCCTTCCTTTCTCCACTATCGTCCCGTTCTTGACCACGCTGATAATGTCGGCGCCCTTTACAGTCGACAGGCGATGCGCAACCACCACTGTCGTCCTCCCAACCATGACCCGATCTAGCGCCTCCTGCACCACCCGCTCCGACTCCGTGTCCAGAGCGCTCGTTGCCTCGTCCAGCAGGAGCACCTTGGGGTCCTTCACGATAGCCCTCGCGATGGCCACACGCTGCTTCTGCCCACCTGACAGCTGGATCCCTCTCTCACCAACGACAGTGTCATACCCGTCAGGCAACACGGAGATGAACTGGTGTGCGTTCGATGCTTCTGCAGCAGCGACGATCTCTTCTTCAGATGCCTCCCCTTGCTTTCCATAGGCTATGTTGGCGCGGATGGTGTCGTTGAACAGCACTGGCTCTTGTGCCACCAACCCAATCTGCAGCCGGAGCCAGCTAACTTTGAGGGTCTGAAGCTCCACACCGTCAAGAAGGATCTTGCCTGAATTTGGGTCATAGAACCTCTCGAGCAGCGCGATTGCTGTGGACTTCCCACTTCCACTCTCTCCAACAAGGGCAGCCGTCTGTAAGGATAGTGTCGTCAAATTTAATTGTAAACAACACTAATCTCATGTACTTATTAGTCCAGATAGAAAAGTAACCTGTCCAGATGGAATGCTCAATGATAGATCGTTGAAAATTTGAACGCTTGGGCGTAAGGGGTAGTAGAAGCACACATTCTGGAACTCAATATTGCCCCTCACACTTGCAACGACCAAACCCTCCTCGCTGCTGGAATCTATCTTGGACTTACAATCAAGAATTTCGAATACCGAGATGGCCGATTCATTAGCCTTGGTGCTATCCGCTCCTATTGCGCTTGTTCGTGAGATCCCACTAGTAGCCAAAACTAGAACGAAGAAAATAGCCCAATGGGCAAATATATAGTACATAAGACTTGGGGAACACGAAAGTAAATCTAGTCTAATACGACTCCTAAACCAATACTAATACTCCTTAACACTATGATGGTTGATACAGTCTGGACATTAAGTGCTAAGTTGTCTCCAACAAGTCGCTTCACGTTCAGAGCATCAGTCGATAGCCTTGCACCTATTGCTCCACTAGAACAAAAGTTAAAACTTGTATAAGTAATTCTATAGAAACATGGCACCAATTAACAGGTATAAATCATCACATTTCTTTAAAAAGTCTGACGGATTAATTTTAGTAATGATCAAAACTGTAAGAACAATGCTCAAGCTATCTATCTAGCATAGATAATTATTTAAAACACACTTTTACTCTTCTTAACGCCAAACTATTCATAAAGGGTTATTACACCGTATGATTCAAATAGTTGATTAAAACGTTCTTGGTAAGCATTTATGATTTTTAGTTTTCTAAAACCGAGATGTCTTATAAAGAATTTTATGTGCTCTTATCAGCAAATAATATATGCCAGAGTATTAGGTCCGGGTTTTCAATCCATATGAGGTGCGCTTTGGGTATAGTTTTCCTTGTGACGGACCATGGTGCGGCAGTACTTGAGATATTTCTCCTTGGGACGTGTTTCATTTGAGAGTTTTCTGAATGTTGAATACCATTGGATGGGTTACTTTTTATTGGTATTGGAAACCACAACTAGGCCACCAATATAATAGTCGTTAATCTTAAAATAAAGAGTTTATAAACTAATTGCTAGGGCAGAAGGAAGATTTATGGCATATATACTGTCAAAAAAAAAAGATTTATGTCATACATCGTGATGGGAAAAGACTAAGCACATACCTAGAGTGTTCAGGTTTATCAAACCAGTCGATGTCCTGGTGCATGATACGTTGGAATGTCAGCGACCGTATGCGCTCCACAAGCTTCCCACCTGCTAGTCCAAACATGAAGTACTCTACTGGAATCAGAACAAGTGCTGAAGCACCCAGCATGACAAACATGCTTGCCCAGAACCTTGAGTCCTTCAGTAGTTCTTCTGGTGGCTCATAGAACGTTTTTATTGCGCTTGAAATCAATATGCCATATACAGGCAAAATGGTTCCATGCAAGGCAGCAGTTATCGAACCAATAGCAAGAACAAAAGCCTCTGGTTTGTTCAGATAGAAAAGCCGACGTATTGGAGCTTTCTTTCGACTACTAGATATTTTTCCTGCAGTCTCCTCTAGGTCTTGACCATTATTCAACTCCATGGGATCAGATAGGCCAAACAGAGCAGGGAAGGGAGGCCTACCACTATGCCCCAAAGAGGAGCCTTTACTGCTTGATCTCCTAAATGAGGTACTTTGGCTTCGTGGTTTTCTAGTAATAGACCTAGAGTCTAGACCATTTTTCATTATCACGTCAGAGTCAACATTAGGGGCTTCTGCTTCCTCCAGGTCTCTTGCAGATGAATCAGCTGAGAGTAAGCACCTTCAGGTTTCTTCACCAGTTCTGCATGTGAACCTTCCAAATTCACATATCAAACAGCATGTTATGTGCATCAGAAAGATTGGTGAATGAAAAGGAGTGCTATTTTGGAGTGCCAAAGGGTATTCTGATCATCACCAAACTAGTAAATTGAGTGTCACCACACCCATCTGTTTATTAATGATTACTGTTCAGGAATATCTATGTATATAATTATTTCAGGACCGCTTCAATTTATCTAGTTAAGCAGTGTTCAGAAGGCTAAAATGTGAAATGACTTACGTACTTCAGACTTCAGAGTAGCTGTAAAAAACACTATACTGGGACCTACACTAGTTCTGTGTACATAACATATTATACACAGATGGGAACTACTTGCTCTGTTTTGAAACAGATTTCTTTGTAGAGTTGTGCATAAGAATTAAGAGTGTCAGTGAAAAATCCACATTACCATCTCTTTTTCCTCACAAGGGCATTAAATTATCACTTTTTCCTTCCCCAAAGAAAGAAGCATCAGAGATTTAAAAGATTTTTTATGGCATTAATGAATGATAAAGTAAGAAGACGTTGACTAAACTACACAGAGGGTGTAGAAGGATAAGTATTTTGAGAAGACAAATGTAGATTATAAAAGGACATTTATTTTGAAGGTGTACTTTCTACAGAGAAGTTCTCACATGTCGTACCTTGTTCCACAATCTTCCCATATTGTAGGACGGATATGACATCAGCATTCTTTACTGTGCTTAAGCGATGTGCAACAATGATTGTAGTCCTTTCTAACATTACCCTATCCAAAGCTTCTTGAACTACCCTCTCAGATTCCATATCCAACGCGCTGGTTGCTTCATCAAGGAGCAATATCTTAGGGTTTTTTATAATGGCTCTAGCAATTGCTATTCTTTGCTTTTGCCCTCCAGACAGTTGAGTACCACGTTCTCCAACCATCGTCTCAAGACCCTGCAATGTTTCACAAAATATACTTCCAATTAACACTGGGTAAGATAGCAACCAAAAGAACATTATGGACATTTTAATTTTCATATTGTACATTTGGCAATTTATCAATGAAATTTGCTGCATTTGCAAACTCGATTGCTCTTTTGATTTCTTCAAGAGTAAGATTATCCTTCCCATAGGCAATATTTTCCCTGATCGTACTTGAGAACAACACTGGCTCTTGGCTGACAAGACCAATTTTCCCCCTTATCCACCCAAGATGCATTCTTCTAATGTCAACTCCATCGATCAAGACTTCCCCGGACTGTGGATCATAGAATCTCTCCACCAAACTGACCACAGTTGACTTTCCGCTGCCACTCTCTCCAACTAGGGCCATTGTCATGCCACTTGGTACTTGCAAGGAGAATCCATGAAATACCAAATGCTCAGGCCTGGTAGGATAGCTGAAGTACACGTCTTTCAGTTCAACATCACCCTTAATGTCTTCCAACATGATGCATGTGGTGTCATATACATCAATTCCTGGTTGTCTTTCAATTGTCTTGAACATCCGATATGCTGCTCCTTGACCTTCTGCAAAAGCTGTTATTGATGGTGCTGCCTGACCTAAGGACCTGCACATGAGATATAACTCAAGTCAGAAACCAGAAGGTCTAGAAAACAGAGTTGGGAAACCGCTAGTAAAGTATGTAGAAATATGAAGATGCCAGACCACCAAGCATGAGCAAATGAATTTGCCTTGAGTCCATTCCACCCATAGTACTTGAAAATAGAACGAATATAGTAGAAGATGGACAAGGCCACAAGGAAAGTTGGTGAGTCCTCTCACCAACCCCCTGAAGATCAAGCAAGGACTACGAGGATACCCTGCAGCCAAGGACTACGGTCCAGGGCCGTGCTGCACTGAAGCCTGGGCCCCGAGAGCCCGAGTACCCGGCAGCAGGCTGGGGCTCTCTCTCGGGTAACCCTCCGTACAAGTAAGGACAGGCGCTCCAGAAGGCGCTAGAAGACTCCAGAAGACTTGGGAAGCAAGGCGAAGGAGGCGCGGGCCCGGGACATGGCCAGTGGTGTTGTCAGTCCTTGTCCGCCCCGCTTTCCCTGAAGGTGGACGACCTCACCTAACCTACGAAGGATACTTGGAGGAGGAGAGGCCACATCTCCTCCTAAAGCCGCTGGGGGTTTTTTCCCGCCTAAAACCCCCCACGCACAACGCGTGACCCCATGTGAGCCCTCCTTAGCCTATAAAAGGAGGGCCAAGGTCACGAACCAGGGAGGGCAATTCTAGAGCAAGACAAGACTAGACTAGGGCTGGGAAGGTAGAGAAGGAAGGTGATCTCCTCAGGATCAGGATCTGTCCTTCGTCTACCTCCGGACAAAACCTTTCTGGGTACCTCACCGGGGAGCCTCCTTGTAAGCTACACTATGAAGAATCCATCAATCCAGACATGCAGGAGTAGGGCTGTTAGCCTCCTGAACCTGGGTAGCTCCTTGTGTCCCTGTGATTTCTTACTTTGATCGTCGAGAGGAGAGCTTGATCTAGATCACCCGAGAGAGACGATTCTCAGCCTCCTTCGCGCCCCGTGCCAAACCAAATAAAGGGGGTATCCTTTACTCCCGGTGTCCGTCCGTCGAGACATGACACCGACTAAGTTCAAAATATTAAGTATGTAAACTCTATATTATTACTCAGAATATTACAGTGGTAAGATTAATGTATGAAACTTACATTGCGCCGACCATGACAGCCATTATAACATTGATAACTATGCCACCATTGTATCCTCGGTCAATTATCAATTTAGATCCATACCAAACTGCTAACCCATAGCTGCAAAACAAGATTCCCATTACTGACCCTAATCCAAGGCCACTCACAGCACCTTCTCGTCAAGCAGAATCATATGCCTTTCTTATGAACTTGTTGTATGTTGTTATAGCTTGCTTCTCGCCATTAAATGAAACAACCTTCAAAGCATAAGCAGAGTAAGAAGAAAATAGTGGCTGCCAATAACTAATAACAAATATAAAATGGTTTCTCTATATGGTTTGAGCCCCAAATCAAGCACAACAAAACATTGCTTTCACAAAGTATTGGCGTCCAAATTGGCCACATCAGTTTTGGCTAGCTTGGGCTCCAAAAATGTCTTAGATAACCCCCAAAAATGGAACATTCCTAAGACGTTGGCATCAAAAAACAGCACCATAATTTGGTAAAATATTGGTGAAAACAATTATGCCTCTTATGGCCAAGAGTATTAAACAAAATAGTCCTTAAGTATCCACTAAGACTTACTGTTCGAATGGTACCAATAGTTTGCTCAACAATATCTCCAGCATCACCATATTTTGCTTGCATTTTGCTGGAGAGATTGGTCATCATCCTTGACACAATAGCACCGGCCACAGCTATTGGCGGAATGGTTGAGAGCATAACAAGTGTCAGGAGCCATCCTCTCACAAATGCAATAATGAAGCCTCCAAAAAAGGTAGAAAATAGCTGTATGCACATGCCAACCTAAGAGAGGATATGTGTGTAGGAAAGTGTTAAATACAAATAGAAATGTAGTTATCAAAATATGTGTTAAGATAAAAGTTGTTTTACCAATCTTTTCTATAGTTAGCTTCTATTTTGTGAGTACTGTAAGGCTAGCACACAAAAGAATGGAAAATCATTGTGCTATCTTGTATGTTAGAACTAATCTTGTCATATGTATATGCAAGAAGAAGTTTCTAGCTTAATCTTGAAGTATTCAGGGTATGTAGGAGAACTCTAGAATTAGGAATGTTCTAGAGTAAGATATTTAGGAGTAGTATGAAATATCTAAAGTTTGTAGAGTATTCTAGAAGTATGGTGTAGGGTTTGGATTGTGCCACATGACAGCAATCTTAAGGGTCATGTACAAGTATAAATAGGGGTACCACCCCTCCCATGTAAGGATGTAGAAAAGATTGGAAGCCAAGATGTAGCCTCAAGCATATCTATGAAATATAGAGCATATATGTGTCTGTCATATATGCATATGTGTTGGTGTGTGTGAAGCACAACCTTCTTAGAAGGGAGCTAAGTGATTTAGCTCCAACATTGTACGTCAATAAATATGCAAGGTTTGCCATTTTGGTAACAGAGAACTATCATATTTTGGTAACAACGATCTATCATATGATAGATCTCCTGTTGTTCTTAAGCTCAGTCCTTGTGTTCTCAAACAGTCTACCTTTTCTCCAATGGCATATATAGTGACACAATGAATGATAGAGCCAATTTATACACAATCTTAGCCAAATTGGCGATCAAATTATAACATCTAACACTGCATCAGGACGTGGCACAAGCTCACTCCTTGTGTTCTCAAACAGCCTACCTTTTCTCCAATGGCATCTTGAATGTGGAATGTGTCCCCAGACATCCTCTCAACAACTTGCCCAGTGCTCATATCCTTGTCAAAAAATGCAATGTCCTGTCTGAGTATCGACTTGAGATACAGAGCTCTGATTCGTGCTGCCTGTCTTTCTCCAGTAATTGTCCAGCACGATACCTCTATCAAAATATCAAATTAGTCAATCAAGGAAGGAATCGAAGGAGTTCAAAAGTAGTTTCTGAAAAATTACTCTGGATGGCCTCAGTCTTAGACTTGTATTATGAACTATTTCATTCCTATAAATACATCGAACACAAAGCTTTTGTGTTTTCTTGAAGAAAAAAAATCTATGCACATCAGTTCTGCAACATTTACTTTTTAGGAACATGCAGGGCAGGGAGTATCGTTAAATTCACATCACACAGTAAATCCAAAACAACATAGACATTACAAGAACCAAGAGCAAGCACCAAAGTGTAACCTCTGAGCACATTTTATTACTTGTCGGATTCGTAAATTGAAAAGATCAAGAAAATTTTATCCAGAAAGGTAGCTTAATTTAATTGGATATGAAAGGCACTCACGAAGCATTGAAACAAGTCCAGCTCCAATGCCAAGATAAAAAAATTTAATGATCACCTGAAAACAAGAAAGAACTGATTAACAATTAAATGAAATGACATATTACACTTTGCCTGCCAGGCTGCCACAAGCACTGATAAGTTGAACTCTTGCATTTATGATAATACTGCACATATAAGCATTATTGCCTAAAAAAATTGGCACCAAAATTTCTTATTTGAACAGTCATAATTTATGAACAGTTGTGAAGAGAGTACTTCATATGAGTGCTGCTTGCTTAGATGCAATGTACAAGTCTGTGGAACTCTCTCGTAAGTTTGAACCTCTGTACATATAGCGTTATTATGGATCCCTCCTCGGAAAGAAACAATAAAGTGCTATTGTAGCTTTAAATCATATCCAACGTTTAGCAATGCCTTCTAAATTTCTAGAGTTCTGTCGTGAATCGTAAAGCACTAAAATTAGTTCGTATGGTAGTAATAATATACAGAAAAGAAAACTGCTGAGGCAAGAAAAATGAAGTAAACAAGCGAGCGTTAAGCAAAGAGAATCTGAACAATCTACTAGTAGTACATTGTGACCCGCAGTAGCTTGATTCCAGGAAATAAACTTCACATTTTGTTGGAAATAACTTGTGGGGATACTGATTTACACCCAACCCCTCGACTAACTCATCAAGAGCACATTACCGCAGCATATCTTGGCATCTTGCCATGAAAGGCAGGAAATGAATGAGCTGGCAACGGCAGCAGATTTTAAAATCTTATCATGTCGAATGCATGGAGAATGCCCAACTCCGCACACATTTACCTCAAAAAAGAAAACTCCACACATCGAATCTGCTGCGAAAATCGCATATATTGCACTGACGACAGCACCCGGCCGTATCGAAATTAGTCTGACCAGGGGGAAGGTGGGTGGGGGGATACCGTGTTCCAGCAACGGACGGCTCGAACCATCCTTCCGCCAGCGGAGTCCGCCGGGGCTCTGTCGTGGACTCGTGGGTAAGTCGAGCCGCCGGGGAGCCATTGCGATGGCGCGGCGGAGGTCAGGAGGTCGTGTCATTGTCGTAGTGCAGTAGGAGTGACAAGAAGAACTGGGACTGAAAATAATAAGGGCCCTTTGATTTGGAGGAAATGTGAAGAAAAAGTAGAGGGAGAGGAAAATTTCCATAGATGGCACTATTCACTCCTTTGATTCAAAGGATTGGTGGAAGGGAAAATCATAGGATTTTTTCCTGCAGATCTTGGTCTCAATGCAAAACATGGAGGAAAATAAAATCCAACCAGACTTCATGCTTTGATTCGTATGCACAAGGAACTAGGCAAGTTTTGCACTTGCCATCCTGTACTATTCCAATCATTTTCCTATTCCTTTGAATTCCCTATCCTGTGAATCAAATAAGCCCTAAATCGCACCGTGCTATTCACTCCGGGCCGAAACAATACCATGGGCCATCTGTTTATGGACTTGTGGCCCG
Source organism: Poa pratensis (assembly GCA_947311845.1). Taxonomy (NCBI): domain Eukaryota; kingdom Viridiplantae; phylum Streptophyta; class Magnoliopsida; order Poales; family Poaceae; genus Poa; species Poa pratensis. The sequence goes on along the minus strand of CAMZMU010000061.1, from coordinate 566,267 downwards.
GTTTTTCTATCTGCTGCGATCGTGGAATGGAAACACGAAAAGAACGCATGCGCGTATGGTATGGTCTGCAGCGCGCACCTTGGTGACTTTGTGCAGCACGTCGTCCGGCGAGTCGGCGGCGGAGCCGAAGGCGTCGATGACGTCGCCGAAGATGAAGGTCATGAACGGCTGCGCCATGCCATTGGCCACGGTGGAGGCCGCGCCCACCGCCATGAGCGCCGCGTCCGTCCTGTCCGCGAAGGCGAACATTCGGTACAGCGGCACGCGCGGCGCCGCGGTCGTCGACCCATGATCAGCTCTCTCCTCTCCTCCGTTCTCGTCATTCCTCTCCCCGCCTTGCTCCCTCCCTTCTTCCATAGCTCCGACCTACAGCTCCTTATTCTTGGGAGATTAATTAGCTACTCATCGATCTCGCCTGTTAGCTGCTTCCCATGTAATGGCGGTGGCGGGTATATATGATCCTGACGACGACCGACTGGTATATGATTGCGATCAAGCAAAATGAAATCAGAAGTCGCACTACCATTATGATATATATTCACTCATAAGTCATAAGAATCAATAAGATGAGAACATGTATGACAGCGATGTGGAAATTAGTTAACCTTCAAAACTATTTCATTCCTGTTGACCTCGCCTCACTCTCATTGCCTGCGTATACCAACTGCAACATGTGGGAGCCGTGGAGGGCAGTACTACGTAACGTAGTGTCATTTAATATTTCTACTAGATACATGTGTATCTAGACAAAGTTGTGCCCACTAATATGGATCGGAGGTAGTAGTATATTCTGATGAAAGAAGAGTTGACACGCGAACACATTGTCCTCAAAGGAAATTGTATATGTAGTGATGTCGCCTGTGGTAACTTCGTCAATCTCAAGACCCGACCGCCGGCTCAGTCTTTCGGAGTTGCTCATAGGGGTAGGGTGTGCGTGCGTGCGTTCATAGTGGTGAGCGTGTGCACGTCAGCACGTGTATGTGAATGTCTGTGTTGTACCGCGTTTCGAAAAAAAAGTATATGTAGTGATGTCTGAGTAATATTTTTTTTGAGTTTTCTCGCTCAAAGTTCCTTTTAGAACCATCTCTCAAACTATTTCCCACTGGATGCTCTAAAATTTGGTCATTCAATGATCATTTATCGGATTTCCTTCTGTTTTATCTGGTCCATGCAATCGTCATGCCCAACAGGAAAAAAAAGTATCGTTGTTTAGGTCAGCAGGGCAGGGCATCTTGGCGTGGCCTTCCCAAATCTCTATCCAGGGTTCCCCTTCCTCTGTCTCTTTGCTCCTGCACAGTACCTTGAGGGTCGACCCCCGCTTCTCGTTGCCGCCCCTCTCCTTCCTTTGCTCCGGCGGGCTCGCTGGCCGGCGTGAAGATGGAGTAGGTGGTCGTGCATCCCCTGTACATAGTAGATCTAGGGTAGCTAGGTTGCTTGGGCTCTATGCCTGGTCTTGGCTTTATGCCGTAGAAGCAGAGGGTAGGATGGTGGATCTCGGCGGCCAGATCTGCTGCGCCGCGAGTTTCCTCTGTCTCGCTGCGATCCGCTTGTGGCAGGCGGTGTCGCATGGGAGGCCGGCGAGCTCGTGCATCCCTCTAAATAAGGCACGCATCGGAGTTCTGGAGTGGAGCTGCTCTGGTCAAGCTCTGCTCTGCAAGGTATGGCTATCTCTCGCAGTGGTGCTTCCATGGAGGAAGTCGAAGACGGCGGTGATGCAGGCCTTGGACTCTTTCAATAAGGCCAGTTCTTATTCCTTCTGCTAGTGCAATTTTATTTTGAATTTGTCTCCTCTACCTCGTGGCGGGAGTGTGGAGTTTGAGGACAGTTCTGTTATTCATGTGCGGTGGTGGAAGGCTGGCAGCTGGTTCTGGATGATGGACGAGGTTTTCTTTACTCGCGGTGGAAGCGGTGAGAGGAAGCAATTCGCCCAGTGCGATGTTGATATGGAGCTGCTATGGAGTGTGATGCCGCAAATCGGAGAACAATCTCGGTGCCCTTTAATTTGGCTGCCGACTCAGGTGACCATCAGGTGGTCTTCATCGTCGGCGATGTTTGCCGGCGTTTCTTCAACCTCCAGATGGAGGCCCTGCTCGCAGCTCGCGACGGCGCTCCTCTTCTTCCCAGGGCCAAGTGGTTTCGTCCCCGGCGTTGGTGAAGATGGCCGTGGCTCGAGCTCGCTGTACTCCGGCGGTGGCAGAGGAGTTGATTGCGTTTTCCATTTTATGCCTAAGGTCTTACTTGTAATATGTAGGGGCTTGAATGTAATCATGTTTTCCTTTGAGGACCCCTATGTAAAATGTAACTCCACCGCTGAAATATAAGAGGCATCCAGGTCCTTCGGGACCTCTCCGCTGTTCAAAAAAAAATCTCTATCCAGCGCTGGCCTTCTAGAAGAATACTGCTCAAAATCCTCACAGGAAAAGTATTAGGTTGCATTGGTAGCATAGTACGATTTTTATGTATTTCATGAATACCACAGTTTTCAAGATTACTGTAGTTTAGAATATTTTGATGTGTCTGGCATTGACTAAAAAGGGTGATATTAATATTGAAGTATCTATACAGGCTATACTGCTATTAAAAGAACAAAATAATTTTTTCCAAAAGACACCATGCTAATCGTACACAAATCATCTACCATCATGCGATTGTCAAAATTCATAAAAACTAACAACACTCGTTAAAAACCACCAGCGGTCAATCTAACCGGATTCGGCGAGTGTAGTTAACAAGTATCACTAACAGATCGTGTTATGCCGGCGGAAGAAAATTTCACACATGACCACTCAATTCCAATCTCAATTTGGTCAAACATGATTTTTATAACCTGTGTGCAACCTTCTCAACTGGATCTTCTTCTCTGCAGAACATCAATGGCTCTTTTATAACTTTGGTCCCAAAGAGGCAATCACCTGAAACTGTCAATGACTATAGGCCCATCTCTCTGACGAACACATGTCTAAAATTTCTAACTAAGATCATTGCCAACAGATTTCAGGAGGCTATCACAAGATGTGTTCGTGCTAACCAATATGGTTTCATAAAAAGCAGAACAATATAGGACTGTTTGGCATGGAGTTTTGAATACCTGCATCAATGCAAGCAGTCAAAGCAAAAGGTGGTTTTATTTCAAATCGATTTTGAAAAGGCTTTTGTCACAATTGAGCATGAGGCAATTCTGAAAATATTGGTATGCAAGGGTTTCCCTCCATTGGTTATCCATGGATTAAAGAAACCCTCTCTTCTGGTTCCTCTGCTGTCCCGCTAAATGGAATCACAGGAAACTGTTTTAGTGTAAGAGAGGTGTTAGACAAGGTGATCCACTTTCCCCTCTGTTATATGTGTTGGGAGGGGATCTACTACAAACTCTGGCTAACCTAGCATTGGATCAAGGTCAGCTACAATTGCCTATTCCTGTTGGTACTGATTATCCTATAGTACAATATGTTGATGATACCCTCATTATTCTGCCTGCTATACCTGCATAATTGGTGTTGTTTAAAAAATTACTGGATCAGTTTGCTGCTTTCACAGGGCTGAAGGTTAATTACCAAAAATCAAACATGATCCCAATTAATTTGGGTGCAGAGGAGGCTGTCAGCTTGGCTCAGATTATGGACTGTCAAATTGTTTCCATGCCTTTCACTTATTTGGGGTCTTCCCATGGGTACTACTAGGCATTCCATTAACGATATCTCTCCCCTTACTGACAGAATGGAGAGAAGATTGTCCTCCACTGTTTGCTTCTTATCATATGGTGACATTTTAGTCCTGGTGAATTCTGTGCTCTCATCTTTACCCACATATTTCATGTGCACTCTAGTGCAGCCAAAGGGAATTATTGAAATCCTGGACAGACCAAGAAGAAGATGCCTTTGGAGGAAAAAAACAAGGAAAGAGTAAATTATTTGGCTGCTTGGGACATGGTTTGCAAACCAAAGGAGAAGGGTGGTCTGGGAATAATTAACCTACAGGTTCAGAACAGAGCACTTTACCTTAAACATCTGGATAAGTTCTACAATAATGCTGACGTCCCTTGGGTGAAGCTCATCAGGGATTCTTACTATTAGGCAGTCCCACATGTAGTCACCATTAGTGGTTTCTTTTGGTGGAGAGCAATTTTGAATTTAACTGATACTTGGAGGCTCATCACTCACTGTAACGTGGGGTCTGGTTCTACCATCCTCCTTTGGGAGGATCTGTGGCAAAAGGAGGTTTTGGCAAAGACCTTTCCTAGGTAAGAGTTTCTGTCTCTGGAGAACATGCATGATGGTTTCCATTTGCCCTTGTCCGTGGAGGCTTTTCAGGAGTAATGAGTTACAGTTGGTAGTTGGAAGTACTACCCTCTCTGAACATGATGATGCTTGGGTTTAAATTACAATAAGGGAGTCTACACTCCTAGGAGTTTTTATAATCTGCATTTTGCCCAGCTGCCGAATCATGGCCCTTCAAAATGGATCTGGTCTGCCAAGTGTATGTCTAAACATAATTTTTTTGCTTGGCTGATCCTCCATGATAGAATTAACACTAATACATGATGCTGAGAAGACATTGGAAGGTAACATATGACAACAATTGTGTTTTATGCTCAGAACATATCCTGGAGGACCGCAATCATTTGTTTTTTGGGTGCCAGTTCAGCACGAGAGTATGGAACTACCTCCAGATTGAATGGCGTGATGGTGCTATTGTTGCTGTTATTAAGCATGCAAAGGAAGGTTTTTCTGGACCCTGCTTCATGGAGATTTTAACTCTTGCCTGCTGGAAGATTTGGAAGCAAATGAATGACTGAGTTTTGAGAATATCCGATCTTCGTTTAGGGGTTAGAAATCCGGTTTTGTTGCTGATGTAACCTTGCTTAAGCATAGGTTGAGAGCCTCTATTCTACCTCTCCTAGAATTATGGCTTAGTTCTCTTAATTAATTCCTGTTTGTACTTGTAAATATTCTGTACAGTGCTGTGTGGTTTTAATAAAGGACTGTGGGGGCTCCCCACAGTAGAAAAGCTTAAAAAACGGTTTAAAAGGCGGATTTTTTTCTTTCTAAAAACACCATGCTATAGATTATCTTCCACCGTATAACTGTCAAAACTAATACTTTTGGTCAATCTAATTGATTCTGCAAGTGTAATTAGAAATTAACATCGATGCACTCAGCACTACGAGGTGAAGAAAACTTCCACTGACCGCTCAATCCCAATCCAGTAAAACGCAAATATCTTATCCCCGAAATCACAAGAATGATCACCTACCCGCCCCGAGTACGAACACCTCCTCGCCGCTCAGTGTTGCGCTCCTATCGCCCTAGTGCGGCTGCCTCCCTGGCATGCTGTGCTCCCTATATACCAACATGTGATCTATCGTCTGCACTCCGCACTACACTTTGTTGGTAGAAGAAAACTTCTGATGACCGCTCCGTGCTACTTCCCCATGCGATCCCAAGCTGAGGCCGCCACCAAAGGATTGCAGCCACCAATCATCATGCTTGCTCCGCCCGTCAGCCGGTTGCTGGTTATCAAGCCGCACATCCTGCTCACCTTCTGCTGCAACCTCGTCGTTGCCTCCTCTCGATCTGGCGTCGATGAGGACTCGCACCGCCGCTAATGGGGCACACCCAGATTCAGCGTCGACATCTAGTCCGAGTGTCCTAGGTTACCTCCATCAAGGTAATCACTTCCTATGCTTTGCTGAATTCAAAGTGCCTCGATCGTGGGTTCCGCACCTTGAAGGCGGTGAGTATATGATCTTCATCGCCGAGGAGCGTTGCCGGAGCAACCATTTTATCTCCTAGCGTCACGGGAGGTGCGGCACGAACAAGTGCTCCAGATCTGTGCCCTCCGAAGACCGAAGTGTATTCCTCTATCGGTGTCGGTGGCTCGGCGCAGAACCGTCAGGTCGACGCATTGATGTCTCGATGTCGCCATTCCGACATGGCCTATTGGTGGATCCGTTGTCAAGCTTTTAAACATTTCAAAAAAACAACCGTCTTGTTACTCTGTCTACATTTGTGCCGGGTAGACCCGTTAGGTCTACGTGGAAGCCACTTTCCCCAATGCATATCAAGTATGCATCAATAAACACCGTGATCTAGGAATTGTACCGTAGGATGAAGTGGGGGCGACGTCCAAAATGCCAGGGAATGCTATGCTCTAGTTGCAAGAACAACGAGGTTTTTTTTGCACCGCAACACAAGCGCCATAAGGGAAATGGCGAATGGTGAATTTATGTAAAATAATAACAGTGTTGAAATTGCGCAGTAAGTGGGATGAGATCCATGTATCCCCTAACCAGTAACACCTTCGTAGCTATACAAAATATAGCCCTTTATAGTTCAGATCTGGGGTTAGACCAGAATATAAAATTAAATTAAGATTAGGTATTTCAAGTCCTCCCCCGCAGAGAAGATCCCCATGTGGATTTATGGCCTCCATGAGTGCAGCTTTATCAAGACCTCTCCCTAGTACATCTTGTGGGGTGACTTCAAGATCTCCTTTTCCCAATCTTCCCTCATGAGATCTATTAAATCGGTGGACCGATCGATGAGACGAATCCGTTTCATTTAAGAGTTGAGTGCGTTCGGGTTTTGATATTCAAAGGCTACTCTCTAGGAGTGTGTTGTTGTATTTGATCCCCTTCATTCTCTGCTATTTATCCCATCGCATTCTTCGTTTCCTCACTTTGTTCTTCGTGTTACTCATCTCACCTCGTTTGAATCCATGAAAACCAGGCCAAGATCCGCATCAGAAGGAGGAAGGGTAAAGACAATCTGAAAGAAGGCCAAGGCCGAAAACAAGAGGAAGAAGATCAATTAGTTCATAAAGCCAATAAAGTAAATGACAACTTAATCTTTGCGCAATGTTGGGGATATCACTTATCGGGAACTTATCGGTCAACCCAAGGTAAGGGGTAAATCGGCCGATTTATCGGCAAATCAGCAGATTTATCGGCCAATTTATCTTATCGGTCACACATCGAGAAGCTAAATCGACCGATTTATCGGAATATCGGAAGATATCTTGAACAATGTTCTTTGCAAATGAAGAAAGACTTGCCCGAGAAGAATCAACAAGATAACATCATAAGGGTGGCAAAAAAAAAAAGAGAAAAAGAAGATGGTTGAGAAGAAATGCATGACGGACTTTGAGGAGCGTTGACTCATTCTCAAGAAGAATAAGATGATGCAACTAATCAATGGCGAGGAGAACAAGCTCATGATGATGGGGCCTAATGGAATGTACGAGAATACGATGGCATATTTGGAGATAAGAATGGAGATCTTGGAGACGGTGGTGGTAACAATGCCGATGATGACAACGGTTACGGTGGTGTTGCTTGATTCGCGAGAAATTTGATTTATACTTTTGTCACCTGTTTAATTACTAGTTGTTTTATGATGACCCATACTCTTGGCTTGAAAATTATCAAGTTCAGAATTTAAATGTTCATAATTAAAGAAATACTGTCTAAATGTTTAGTATCAAAACTATTCTTTAATGTTGAGTATCGAAACTATTGTCTAAATTTTAGTTTAGAAAGTGAGGTAAATTTGTATCACAAGATTTGGTTCTACAGTTTGGCTGCTTTTGGTTGCGATAGGTGGGGAGTACAAAGATGGCGAGAAGCCAAAAGGAAGCGAAAAGAGGGAAAAAACAAGAACTAAAAACAACAGCATGTGGCTACTGTAAAGAAAAAGCAAGGCGTCTAAAAGAAATAGACTGAGAAAAGCAAGGCAAAGAAAGGCCAAACTCATCCGGAGAGAGAGAGACAGAAAGCGCGCGCTTCCCTCCTGACGCCTGCCAGTCCTCACGCCGCGAACAGTATTCCTTGCCTCCTCGGCGCGGCGGGGACTCGAATCGGAATACCCATTGTCCATCCCCGCAAGCACCCTACCACCGCCACCTCCCCCCATGGCGTATAAATCGTGTCCGAGCCCACCATCACGTGTCTGGCGATGGCGATGGCTTCGACGTCGACGGGGGCGGCGGCCATGGAGGCGAGGCGGAGGCGGAACGCGCTGGCGCAGACGCTGGCGTCGCGGAGGCTCCCGGAGGGCGTGGCGGAGCCCGGGGAGCGGGTGCCCGACGCCCTTGCACCCGAGGTCATGCCATTCATCCGCGCCGCCGACGAGGTCGAGCCGCTCAACCCGCGGGTCGCTTTCCTATGTAAGTCACGATCCCGGATCCCCTGATTGATTGAGGGGTTCAGTATGTTGCTGAATTTGTTTTTTTTGGACACGAGTATATTGCTGAGTTGGGATTTGGAAAAAAAATCTGCGCTGTTCCTGTAGCCAATGATGCTTGCGCTGCGCCACTGGTAGCTAGTCTATGTTTGTTCTATTCTACCTAGTTACTGTGTGAGAAATCGGGGTTTTGGTATTCATATGCATGCTCGAGTACGTTCAGTATAGTATAGATACAGTTGGTGCACAATTTCATCTGTGCTGGCATTTGAGTATGATGCTTTCAGAGTGCAGACATTTTATCCCATTTCACTCCGTGCAAACCGTTGATTGATCCACGGTCAGTTGAAATCACAACAAATCTTGCACTTACCGGTGGAAAATATCTTTCCAGATAAGGCTACTCGATGCAACTAGCTATTAGGTTAGGTACACTGTGCAACACTCGTGACAGCTTTGCCGTTCGTTGGAATCCCAAACTGATGTGGTTCATTTCTTCATTGTGTGCTGAGTTGCATCATGAACCAATTTGTTGCTAGGGTGGTTGTTTCAGTTTTTATCTAGCGTCTCACTTCCTCATTAGTCTATTGTTACAAGAACTTGTGCATGCCTTTCTGATATGAAATTGGATTTACCATGGTGTTGTACGAAGGTCGCAAGTATGCCTACAAGAAAGTTCAAAGAATGGATCCATCATCCATGCAACGTGGAGTTCGTCAGTTCAAAACATACATGTCACTTAAGCTGGACCAGGTAACCACGTATCTGAATTTATGATGTTGCTACTACCCTTTTCTCATTGTGGCAAAATCTTAGCATTCTCTTATCAGTCTTTCATCAATAACAAAAAGGGAAAAACTTACTGCATATCTTTTTGTAGCTTATTCTTGTTCTGGCCAAGTGGGAATCCACTGAAACTCTTGTTTGGTTTTCTTCTTAGCCTAACTCGATGGAAGTATTCTCTAATGCATAATTACGTCCTTGCATTCTTTCATTCATTTCGATTTAAGATAGTGAGTACTGTTCTGGATGGGCAGAGGCGCTTGGCCTCCACTACTCTTATATATATAGCTTTAATATGGCATACATCTTCACTCATACACTAGAAGAATCTAGACTTTAGTAGGACCCTACTACTATACAAACATAGACTCCAACACTCCCTAGAATACTCTAGACTCAACCAGAGTACTACTAGTACACTAACTTAGACTCCAACACTCCCTTCAAGATGGGTGATAGATATCTATCATTCCCATCTTGTTACATGCCGAAGAACACTCCTTACTAGTAATCCCTTTGTCAAGCAATATGCTACTTGTTCTCTAAAAGTTACATGGCTTAACTTCAAGATGCCTTCGTTGAGCCGCTCTTTGATGAAGAACCGATCTATCTCTACATGCTTCGTTCGGTCATGCTGAAACTGGATTATTTGCATTGTTGATTGCTGACTTGTCATGACACCAAAGCTTCAATGGTCCTTTTCTTAGAAGCCTTAACTCTGATAAGAGGCCTTTCATCCATAGCATCTCACTCAAACAAATATACATTGCTCTATATTCTGCTTCTGCTGTAGACCCGGAGACCACAGGCTGCTTCTTGCTCCTCCAAGATACCAAGTTTCCTGCTACAAAGACACAAAATCCTGATGTTGACCTTCTTTCATCAAGGCAACTAGCCCATTTAGCGTCATAGTAGCCTTCTAAATTCAAGTGCCCATTGCCCTTGAACAATAGACCTCTTCCAGGACTCACTTTTAGATAGAGTAAAATTCCGTTTGCTGCCTCTAAATGCCCATTTCTTGGGTCATGCATGTAGCGGCTAGCCACACTCACCGCATAGGATATATCAGGTCACGTGTGGCACAAGTAGATGAGTCGACCTACTAGCCGTTGGTATCTCTCTCTATCAATGGGATCTCTAGATTGCACACACAATTGATGATTTTGCTCAATAGGAGTTGAAGTAGCTCGACACCCAAGCATTCCTGTATCACTAAGAAGGTCCAAGACATACTTTCGCAGCGAGAGAACTATCCCTTTGGGGAATCTTGCAATCTCAATGCCTAGAAAAAACCTTAGTTGGCCAAAGTCCTTAACCTCAAACTCTTTACCCCACTTCACCATTAGTTGTGCCATCTCAAGAGTATCCTCCCTAGTAATAACGATATCATTGACATACACTGCAAGAATCATGATGTGCCGTTCAGAGTGGTGATAGAAGACAGTGTGATCCCCATTCAATTGTTTGTATCCCATACCACACATAGCACGGCGAAATCGATCAAACCACGATCGAGGAGGTTGTTTAAGCGCATTCAATGACCTTCTCAATCTAAGGACCTTCCCATGGGTTTGAGATGTACTAAAGCCAGGTGGAATTTCCATGTAGACTTCCTACTCAAGATCACCATGAAAAAAATGGCAATTTTCACATCCAGCTGTTATAATTGCCAACCAAAATTAGCTGCACATGATATCAGTGTTCTGACGGTACTCATCTTTGCCATAGGCGCAAAAGTCTCATCATAATTTATTCCATAGGTCTGGCAGTAACCCTTTGCAACAAGTCTGGCCTTGTACCTCTTGATCTTACCATTTGGGTCTTACTTCACAGTGTGTCAGTTAACTCACTTCTTCCCTTTTGGAAGCGATACAAACTCATTCTTTTGGAGGGCTGCCATCCCCTCCAGCATCGCTTCATGCCACTTAGCGTCTTTGTTTGCTGCTCTCCAATCAGTTGGGATTACTACTGACTGTAACGAAGCAATGAATGCTCAATACTCGGGTGACAATGAGTCATATGACACATGGTTTGCAATATCATGCTCAAAACCATACCGTTCCGGAGGCTTTCCCGCCTTGGCTCGTGGTTCCTTCCTCAGGGCAATAGGCAAGTTCAACGAATCATCGGTGGAAAATGGCTAGCTCTCAGATGAGTTAACTTCATCGACCACTGGAATCTGTTGTTGATGTTGCTCCCCCTGCCACTGGACCTCATCAGTTATTCGAGCCTGTTCTTGTTCATGTTGTAATTGCCTCCTCGTATACACCCTTAAATTTGCTTACTTCTTTGGCTTCTCCATCTCTCTTCACTCATAGGTTGTCTCCTTGTATACACCCTTAAATTTGCTTCCTCGTTTGATTTTCTTCACCCATAGGTTGTCTCCTTGTATACACCGTCATTTTTTTTTCCTCATTTGGCTTTCTCCATGTCTCTACACTCATCGGAGATGGAATTGAACCAATCACAATTCTCAATGGTTCATCCTCCATTGTCCTCAACGGTTCACTCTCCCCCTCTTGACTAGCATCACTTGTGTTAGGAGAGTCAAAGTCAAATAACGAGCTGAGATCTATCTTCTCTCAATGTCATATCCATGCTGACAAATGTTTTCCGCTCACTAGGGCTGCTCCAATACCATGTTGATTTTTTTTTGGGGGGGGGGGGGGGGGGGGGGGGGGGGGGTGCGAATCTGGATGGCCAGCAGCATTTGGTCATATATACAGCTTTACTTTGGCTTACATTTTCACTCATACACTAGACGAATCTAGATTCTAGTAGGATCTTACTACTATGTAAACATAGACTCCAACACTACCTAGAGTACTCTACACTATACCAGAGTATTACTAGTACACTAACTTAGACTCCAGCGAATACTTTTGCTGCATGTCTTATGTGGGAATCGTACATGACCATTGTTGGACCATTCTTGCAAAATTGCTTTACTCTGAAGTCTAGACTTGCCTCATGTCTTCTCCTTTTGAAACCTGGCTAGTTTGTAATCTTTTCATCGGTGGTGAATACCTGACGCTAGTCTGTGTTTGGCAGGATGACACACAATTTCTAGTCAATGATGCAAAGGAGATTCAACAATTTTATAAGCACTACTGTGATAATTTAAGCAGAACTTCCCAAAGAAGAAACTTGTAAGGAATAATGCACTCACAATCTATTTATTTTGTGCAAACTGCCTTAATTACCTTCTATTTATTGTTGAAAACTCAGTGAGGAATTGGTTAAATACTACCAAGTGGCATCTGCTCTTTATGAAGTGTTAAGAGATGTTACAAAGAATAAAGTTGATTCTGAGGTATTCCATTGTAGATTAGCTTTATAAGTTATCGCCTTATTGGTCACCTGTTCCATTGGTGAGCTTCTTCATCATTATCTCTCATATTTTATTTTGTAGGTGATGAAGCGTGCTAAAGTGGTTGAGGAAAAGAGTGGTCATTTCAGGAGTTACAAGTACAACATAGTCCCCCTCACTTTTCCTGGTTCTTCTGAAGCAGTTCTGGAACTCCCGGAGGTAGGTTATATTATTGTTTGTTCCCATTGTTTCTACTCTTTATGAAAATCCACAGCAAGTATGATCATATTTGTGCTGTAAATGGTGTAGATAAAAAGTGCTATCAATGCAATACGGAACATAGATGGCCTTCCAAAGCCACACATGTCTTCGATGCACAGGGAAGGAAAATCTATCCTGGATTTACTTGACTGGCTTTCGCTAGCATTTGGATTTCAGGTATATGGTTGCTTGCCCATTTATGTTTTCATATTGTGTGTGAAGTCATGCAATGTTATTATATCCAGTCTTACTCGTGCAATGGTGTTATGCTTGGAAAACATATTTGACTTCTTTATGATTACTTTTGTAGAATTCGAATGTGGAAAATCAGAGAGAAAACATGGTTTTACTGCTTGCAAATATTAGCACAAGGTGTTCAGGACAGGAAGGGCTTCCTTTGGTAAGATATATGCTCCTTGTAAGTTTTGTTTCGGCCATGTTATCTTTTTTTTTTTCGAGATTGGGATAGCCCCAGCCATGTTATCTTCTGAACTTATCTATGCTTTGTTCAATTGAATCTTTTTTGCTATGTACTTATATGGTGTGAATTTGACACTGAGCTGGCATGGTAACTTTCAGGCTGACACTGTGAATGATTTGGGGGAAAAGATATTTGGAAATTATGAATCATGGTGTCACTATTTGCATGTTAGCTCAAGAATCACGTAAGTCGTGCCTTGTTTTTTCCTCATGATTCCCTATCTTTTATGATGGTTTCGAGATTTTTTTCATAATATTGCCCTTAATCATTTGGTCATTTTAATATCATTATTCTGTTTCGTAGGATCAATTATGATGATGCACTAAAGAAGCAGCAGCTAATGCTTCTCCACATTGGATTGTACCTTCTTATCTGGGGCGAGGCTTCAAATGTTCGGTTTATGCCTGAGTGCTTATGCTACATATTCCACCATGTAAGGTTCCCTTAAACAGAAAGAGCTTTTCGAGCTTTCGCGTATTTGAACTTTTAGTAATAGTGTGCTTTTAGCTCCTTCAGCATTGACCTCTATTCAGAAATAGAAATTTGCATTTTGACAATCCTAGGCAGCGCAGTCAGCAAAAACCAGTTCTGTTAAAAGATCAAGCCGCATCGCTTAGATCTTTATGCTATGTACAATTTCGGTTTCAAGCAAACAGCAACAACTCAATATTTACTGGCAGGCCCTATGTCGTATTTTTGCCAAATCTGGCCCTTTGACGAAACTAATGCCAAATCTGGCCCTCTGAGAAACTATTCTCAGATCTGGCCCCGAGGTCGGCGCCAATGGACATGGCGCCGAAGTTGTACAGGTCGGCGCCAGGAAAAAAATTGGCCGAGCTAGGTCGGCGCCAAGTGTGATGGCGCCGAACCCATGGATTTTCAAATGATGCAAATTGTTGGTGCCGACCTGTACAACTTCGGCGCCATGTCCATTGGCGCCGACCTCGTGGGCCAGATCTGAGAATAGTTTCTCAGAGGGGCCAGATTTGGCATTAGTTCCGTCAAAGGGCCAGATTTGGCAAAAAATACCCTATGTCCCATCTCGGTTATGCATGCTCTTGGAAAAAGGGTTATATCATGTGCTGCAGTTCCATGCTTCCATCACTAAGCAGCTACCAGGAACATCATTATCACACCACGACCAGTTATAATTTATAAGCTTGTCTATCTGAATAGTACCACTTTACGAGGCAATTCCATTATAAAATATGATGGTGGACTTGTATAGTCCACCATGAGTTTTTCATCTATTTATCCCGCCTGTTACACATAAAGATTGGCAATTCATGAAGTTCATTAATTTTGCAGATGACAAAGCAGTTGAATAGAATGGTTGAAGAAAACTATTTTCAACCACCACCTGGGTTTGAAAAAGAGGGATCGTTCCTAAAAGTTGTCATTGAACCATCTACAAGGTTCTACAGAAGGTGAGTATGTAAAGTTTGAGACACAGCTAGTTTTTCTTTCAGGAGATGTTATTGTTCTCACATTTTTCTGTTTCTTTCTCTCTGAAGGAATCGCAAAGAAGTAAAGGTGGTACAGCTGGTCACTCAGCTTGGAGAAATTATGACGACTTGAATGAACAATTTTGGTAAATCTCGTTTTCTATTTGTTATTGCTTACCTTTTCTGTCTGCCATAATATTTTCTTCCTTATAGGTCAGAGAAATGTTTTATGAAGCTCGGCTGGCCATGGGATCTCGGAGCGGACTTCTTTCATCAGACGGTAAGTAACAACTGTGATTAGTTTGATTGAGTTCAGCCACTGCAGTTGCCTATTTAAAAATCGGAGTGCGATCATCTTAGGTGTTTACTGTCGAGATTTTTGGTCAACCACATTATGGCTTCATCTTGAATGAATAACTTTATATTGTTATGTTAGCTTAGTGTTCATAAGTGGTGGTAGATCCGGGGTTTAATGGATGGGGACTAGGGGTTTACAACTATTTATATACATTATGTGCTCTATTTATGATGCTTTCTTTGTAAGCTATGTACACCAGATTTTTGTGAAAGCAATGGAGAATACTCTGTAAGATCACACTGTAGAATGTGTAGTAGAAGCAGTTCACTACTCCCACACTTAGGTGAAAAGGCTAACGTCATTCAAGTTTTAATATTTTCTTAATCGCACATGATCCAAACTAGAGCAACGACACAACTCTAAGGTACTCCCTCCATCAGGGTTTATAAGACTTATTAATCTTTCCTTAAGACAAACTTGTATAACTTTGACCAGGTTTACTGTAAAATGTCAACATCTAGTACACCCAATGAATACATAATGTCATGGCCTGGCTAGAAAAGCATATTTCATGATAGATCTAGTGATAATACTTTGGTATTGTATATGTTAACACTTTTTCTTCAAAATTAATTAAAATTTAAAAGTTTTGACTTGAGACAAGATAAACAGGCCTTATAAACTAGGATGGAGACTTGGAGAGAGTATTTGTCCACACAAGCCATTTTAAGATCTCTTTGGTAGCTACCATGCCTCTCTATTGGAACCACCAGATCTTAAGGAACAAAAACTATCCATATCTGAAGCCTTTATTTCTAGTCCTCTCCTCTCTGCACCTCTAACTATGTTTTCTCCTGAGGAAAATATCCCACAAAAGTTACCTGTTATTTTGTTATCATTTTATCTTTCAGATATGCTATCCTAGGGAAATTTTAATTTCTGCAATTATAAGCACTGTTGTTGCATTGAGTACGGAAGTCAGTTATATGACTTCAAACCGAACTCTCTGGGCGGATCTTGCTACCTCCTCTCAACACAAATTAATTGTCGCAGACTTCCTACATGTACTAAATCTGCAACAATTAATTTGGAACGGAGGGAGTATTATTTAATCATTGCATCGTTTATTTCTCTTGAAAATAGGTTGATAATAAAAACAATATAGCATGTAAAACATTTCATACCCAAGCACTGGTTCCATATCAAAAAATCAAGCGATTTTTATGCGTCTGCCTAGGCTAAATGGAACCAATACGAAATCCCATACATGTTCGGATCTTCAAAATTTGGAAGGGATTCATGTTCATTTTGTATACGGTTTCCTATGATAATTTGTTTTTTGTTCATACAGGGTCGTACATCAAGAAAGTCCAAAACAAATTTTGTTGAAGTCCGCACATTTCTGCACCTGTTTAGAAGTTTTAATCGTATGTGGATGTTTTTTATACTGGCATTCCAGGTGATTTATCTCTCCAACGCACACCATATTATTTTAAACTGTAAAAATATATAACACAAATGACTTGATTTTCTAGGCAATGCTAATAATTTCATGGAATTCCTCTGGATCTCTTTCTGGAATTGCTGATGCAACTGTTTCAGAAGCGTTTTAAGTGTCTTTATAACTGCAGCCCTACTTAATTTCATAAAAGGTGTAGTAACTTCTCAGTGCTTTCATTACATTGATTACAATGCAAATTGCACTTTGTTCTATGAATTATTATGCCATGGTCTTTATTAAGAGAGGCTATTTCTGAAACTCCTTAGCTCAAATATTGCAGTGACTTTGGATATAATGCTTACCATTCAAGCATGGGGGAATATGGAGTGGACACAAATAATCAGATACCTACTAAAATTCTTTGTTGCTATTGCTTGGATAATAATTCTTCCAGTAACATATTCTAGTTCCATTAAAAATCCAACTGGTGCTGGTAAACTCCTGAATAGTTGGACGCAGAATTGGTATAACCAGTCAGTGTATAATGTTGCAATTGTCATATATATGGGTCCGAACATTTTGTCTGCCTTGCTTTTCCTGTTGCCACAACTTCAAAATGTCATGGAACGCTCAAATTCACGAGCATTTATTCTTCTTATGTGGTGGATTCAGGTCAGTTTTTCTTACTTCTAGCAAGTGAATTATCGGAAACTGAGCGTCGTTAGTGCTTACATAATGTTGTGCTGCCTTTCAGCCAAGATTGTATGTTGCACGTGGTATGCATGAAGACATATTGTCCATTTTTAAGTAAGTGTGTCTTATGTTTTTCAAATTATTGTTTTTTCTTTTCAGTTGAAAATGACAATTCAATGTATATCAACAGGTATGTCTTCTTTTGGGTTGTGCTGCTCACCTGCAAGCTTGCATTCAGTTTCTATGTTGAGGTAAATCTGAAACACTTCATGAGTACCTTTCTGAAGTATTTGAAATTTGGCGATTTACCATGTATACTCTTCGACGGCTGCAAAAGTATATATTTAGAGAAACCTGGCAGGAAAGTGCCTATACATTTAAAGGACCAATATGATAACTAGTATAAGTCTGATATAATTTTGATAACTGTTAGAGGTTTATCACACCAAAGATACACGAGGATTAGGCTTTTATATTCTGACATGGTGATAGATTTACATCTGAAAAAAAAGGACAGACCCATTGCATAGAGGCTCAGGCTCCCACACAAGGTGGGGTCTGGGGAGGGATTATAGGAACTAGTCTTACCCCTGCAAAGTGCACCAAGGCCTTCCATCTGATAGATTTACATCAATGTATAACTTTTAGTGCTACATTGTCATCATTCGATGTAGATACTAAACATTTTTTTAATTGAGAAAACGGGAAAGCTTTGCTTCTGGATGCATCGTATATAGAAAATATGGCGTGCAAGCCTTAAGATAGGCCAAAAGACCCATTTCAAATGTGAGCTCTTGACCTGGAAATACAATTTGATTGTTGAAAACAGAAAATTTTGTCCGTGCATTTGAAATCATGGATTTTCTAATCCATAACTCAATTTTTTCTGTTTTACTTCCTTGTTATTTGTCGTAAAACAATATAGCATGTGCAAAATCTAGCATATGATGGCACATGAGTGATAAGTTTGCTGAAAGGTCTCTGTTTGCTGGTTGTTATGATTACGAAAAGTGGAAAGATAAGAAGTCATGTTACTTTATTGATTTCTTACAACATGCTTCGTTTTACAGATATCTCCCATGATTGAACCAACGAAGTTCATTCTTAATCAAGTAGTCGGGAATTATGAATGGCATCAAGTCTTCCCTTTCTGTAAGTATGTTGTGATATAGCTATATTTGGTTGATGCAAATTTCGGTCCTCTTGTGCAACGATTGGTTCAAAATTCATGTACTGCACCAATGACGTTTTGTGATGTTGTACATATTATTGCTGCAATATTTATGCTCCATGGCAACGGAAATCAATCATACCAGAAGTTCCTGTAGTGCAGTGAGCTTCAGAAAGTTTTAAATTACTTAATTAAAACATAGAGCATGGAATAGCTGTAGAAGTGCAAGAATTATAATCAGAGAAATAATATTAGTTACTCGGACACCAAATAACTAAATTAAACATGCATATAGGATGTCAAGCAAATTACAAATTGCTTGACCACAAGTAGATGTATAATTAAACCTTATTCAAACATCGAGGATTTGACAATTTTTTACTTTTTACTTGAATAAATCAATTCTGTGATTTTCGTAATTTGTATAGTAGTCTATTTTGCTAATTTGAGTGACTTACTTAGCCATCTTCGTCATCTTTTGACTTATCTGAATTGCCTAAACATTGATTTTTTCTGTCTTCCTAATGGACTTTAGGAACTGAAGTACGTTCTAGAACCGTTTATTTATTTCATTGTGTAACTTCAAATTCTTATCATTGTACACTTTGCTCATGTGGTTTTTGAAGTGGTTTCTGCTGATGTGGATGCCATCCCATCAAAGAGTCAGGTTGTTTTGACTGAATGGGTAGGGACGTATGGTATGGGTTAAATTACATTGAGCTCTCACCACTTATGACGTGCAGTATTTTTCCCTCTGTTTTCTCTATTTACTGATTTGTATGATGACATGGTAGTGACGTAGTAAACACATGGTATCCACTCAGCCCAAACTACTTGTGAATCCACCCAAGGTTGTAAATCTAGGGTTTTTGATTGATCGAGGTTGCAATCATCATTTTAGAGTTCCAAGCTGAAAAGTGGTCATTTTTTGCAAAGTAGAAAATTTCTTTTAGCTGTGGGGATATCTGGTGTATTTATTTTTCTAGAGGGTATATACTCTACTTACAGTACTCAACTTTTTTGTAGTGCCACACAACCTTGGCGTGGTCATTACTATATGGGCACCAATTGTTTTGGTACGTAATTACAGTAACAACAATGAAATATCTTATGCTACTCTTTGTCATATCAACGACCACTTCTTCTTGTAGGTGTACTTTATGGACACACAAATTTGGTATGCTATTTTCTCCACCGTCTTTGGGGGCGTTTCAGGTGCGCTCAGTCATGTTGGTGAGGTCAGTCATCCTTTCTTCTGTCATTTCTCATTTCTCTGTGGTCGTGGTCCCTTTTATGGGACTTATGCGTGTATAATGTTAAATTCTGGTGGTTCAGTTGTGAAATGGAACCAGACGATTGCCTGTTGCTCTAAAGAAGTATCTTTGTAAAAAGGTATTTGTCGGATCTTACCCTTTTTCTTTTGATGCAGATACGTACCCTAGGTATGTTGAGGATCAGATTCAAATCAATGCCAGATGCTTTTAGGAAATGCCACGCAGCAACACACAAAGAGGTTTTGTACTGACAATTTTTTAGCTTCTTCTGAGTTTTTTATGTAATCATCGTTCGTCCATGTGTATGTTTCCAAAAGGCGTACAGATGTGTTATTTTTTACTATATATATTAGGAAGTTAACCCATGCCTCATATCGCTAAAGACACAAGGTTTTGCCTGAATTTGATGTCCTACATTCCAGCGAGCACTTGATGTGAGGAGCTTCTTTTGTGTTTGGAATTCATTCATCAACTCCTTACGAGAGGAAGACTTCATTAGTGATAGGTTGGTGCTGTGACGTTCGTATATATAATAAATATGCCATTCACCTCCTAAACCTTACACTTTGTTTCTCAGAGAGAAGGACATGTTGGTTGCTCCATCATCCTCAAATAATTTACCTGTTGTTGCGTGGCCTCCTTTCCTCCTTGCCAGCAAGGTGCGTAATAGGCATATGTATGCAGATATGAATAGGTAAAGGCTTGTTGTTGCTTTTGCCGAGATGCTCATGTCCTTTTGAATATACCAGGTACCCACAGCTCTCCATATGGCCATGACTTCCAAAGAGGGGGATGACCATGAGCTGATTGAAAAAATCAAATTAGACAAGGACAGATATAATGCAGTTATAGAATGCTACGAATCCTTGAGAAATATTGTTGTTAGTCTTCTGCTAGACTATAATGATAAAAAGTAAGAACCATCCTCTTTATTTCCTTTCAAACTTTGCCTCGGTTAATCCGTAATGTTCTTCAAATAATTTCAGAATTGTCCACGATATCGATAATATAGTGCAAAATAGTATGCAAAATAACACACTTTTGGAGGACTTCGAAATGGCAGAGATTGGCAAAGTCAGCAACACATTGGCAAAATTATTACAGCTACTGGTATTAATTTGTTTATGATTATGTTTTCAGTAAAAAATAAAGTATTTTAGTTTCTTTTGACATATAACGTTGATTGTTTCTAAGCACTATCTAATATTGCAGAAGAGTGAGCGTACTGATGATACTACAGAGAAAAAAATTGTGAATGCATTGCAAGATTTGATGGAAATTATTACACGAGATTTTATGAAAGATGGTCATGGGTAAGAACTATATATTTTATGCTAGCATTGTAAGAAATTTCACCATAATTAAATTATGATGTGCTACTTGTTCGGAAAACTGCGGCAGTATTTTGAAAGATGAGAATGAGAGAAAGCAGAGTTTCACAAACTTAAATATGAATGTGATAAAGGAGGCCTTTTGGAAGGAGCAGGTATACAACCATCATTGTAATTTAGTTAATCATACTGCTAGTTTTTCAAACTGAACTAACTTTTTGCTCTCAGTTTGTCCGGCTGCATTTGTTGTTAACTATGAAGGATTCTGCAATGGACGTACCTGCAATTTGGATGCTCGCCGAAGGATCACCTTCTTTGCAACTCACTTTTTATGAAAATGCCGAGAGCACCTCAAGTGCATCATATGATATCCTTTAGGTGCGTATTTTTATCTTCTGTGTTACTGTTATTCCGAAAATATGATGAGTTATGCACAGTTTAATGAGCCATATGGTTGTTGTACTTTTCTAATTATTAATTTTTAGGGGCCTTTAGCTATATACCACTCTGTAATTTGTGGTTCAAAAACACACCAATGAGGCTCCACAGCCAGTCAGTGAGGCATCTTTCAAAAATAAAGCTATAGGGTAGCATGTGCATTTTCCAAAAAAAGGTCGTATGTGCAGTTGAAAGTTCCGCAAGCACTATGAATCTGCAGTTTACTGTGGTCGTTGATGGAGTATAGTCATATTATGAAACCTCCTTTTAACAGTACTCTGAGTATTAGATTAGATCATAACTGTTTTTAAGTACCACATACTAACATATAACATATTGACAAGCTTACAAACGAAATAAGATTATGTACTGAAACTTGTATTATTCTTATATGTCAACTACACTTGACGCACACATTTGCTGGATTTGACTTCTTGATTATAAGTTTGAGATTGAATTGTATCCTAATAACAAGATCCAAATACATAAGTAAACATAAACAACACTGATATTGTTTGTATTATTCTTATATGTCAACAACACTTGACACACACATTTGCTGGATTTGACTTCTTGATTATAAGTTTGAGATTGAATTGTATCCTAATAACAACATCCAAATACATAAGTAAACATAAACAACACTGATATTGTTTGTTAAGATTAATGGTCATAGATCTGTCCACACAATCAAAGTTACCGCGTGACTGTTTCTCTAGCAATCATGCAAGATATTTTCTTACGGAACAGTAATCTTGCAAGATTCAGATGGTACACATGTATTTAGAAACATATTGGTGATAAATCGCATCCACAAGCTGATGTATTAGATCTTTTACATCTGGCACAAACTCTTTCACATAGCTGCAATTTTTTTCTTTTATATATTTACTGTCTAAGATTCATTTTGAAACAAACTACTAACAAGATTCATTGTTCAGTGTTTTGACTCCATATTATAATGAGGAAGTACTTATTCATCTCATGAACTGAACAGAAGAATGAAGATGGTATCTCAATTTTATTTTATCTACAAAGATTTATCCAGGCGAGTTGCCATTTCTATTTTTACGTTTCTGAAACATGTTTCAGTTATTTTACTCATAGTAAAATTGAAGTAATGCTTGTCACATTTCTAGACGAATGGAAGAACTTTCTAGAACGCATTGGAGTTGATCCAGATAATGAAGAGGCAGTTAAGGGATGCATGGATGATATCCGTATATGGGCGTCTTACCGGGGTCAAACACTTGCCAGAACTGGTAACATGAATAATCTCTTATAAGCTTGCAATTTTTTTCTTTCTACTTATAATATTGTTTGCATCTTGATTTATGTAGTGAGAGGAATGATGTACTATAGACGAGCTCTTGAACTACAATGCTACGAGGACATGAAAAATAATC
The DNA here is from genome assembly GCA_947311845.1 of Poa pratensis. Classification (NCBI taxonomy): domain Eukaryota; kingdom Viridiplantae; phylum Streptophyta; class Magnoliopsida; order Poales; family Poaceae; genus Poa; species Poa pratensis. Next base: position 543,758 of record CAMZMU010000061.1, on the reverse strand, counting down.
AAGGTTAGCCATATAGGGCTCTTAACACTGGTCATGCACTTTTCATTTTGTATGAACAGTTGAACACACCTGAGAAAATATAGCCTTGGTCATGCTGTAATGAATGTGTTGTTTGGTTACACTTAAGCTGATTTGGGTGAAGACGGATCTGCAAGGTCCAAGGCTGTTGCTGATATCAAATTCACTTATGTTGTTGCCTGTCAACTCTATGGCATGCACAAGGCATCCAAGGATTTGAGAGAAAGGGGTCTCTACGAAAACATCTTAAATCTGATGCTGACGTAATTCACTTGCCCTTCCTTATTTTATCAAATAAATATTCCATTGCTTCCTTGAGTTTCATATACAAATCATACAGGTATCAGCTTTGCGGATTGCTTACATTGATGAGAAGGAAGAGCCATTACCAAATGGTAAACTAGAGAAACATTATTATTCTGTTCTCGTGAAAGGTGACGACGAGGTACTGTATTTACATTGAATGAACTTAAATACCTACCTTTTTTCTATAGATGTTTTACTATCCATGGCTATAGTTTATTTTCACCTTTGATTCACATGTTGTATTTGCTACTTACTAATTAGTGATATTCGCAACATCTATTTGGAACATATGTAATACATTTTTTTTTCACAATATAGGAGTCAACAGTTCAGAAAAGTAAACAGCGTATTGATTATCTTACAGTGCCTTGTTGATTCATCGTGTGCATATCTAAATATTTTGCATGCAAAGAATATTAGATAAAAACTCTAATATAGCTTGATCTTGCCATCAGTTTGCTGACTACTGATGCATGACCATCTAATTTCTAAACCTGTTTATAGGAAATTTACCGGATAAAGCTGCCGGGTAAACCAACAGAAGTCGGAGAGGGAAAGCCTAATAATCAAAATCATGCCATAATCTTCACTAGAGGAGAGGCACTTCAAGCAATTGACATGAACCAGGTAAGTAATCACTATTTTTAGTATTAAGTCTGAGTTAGCAGTGAATCTTACATTTTCTGTTGTCTAGGATAACTATCTTGAAGAAGCATTTAAAATGAGAAATCTGTTGGAAGAGTTCCTTATTAAACATGGAAAGTCTAAACCCACAATATTGGGTGTTCGCGAGCATATCTTTACAGGAAGGTTGGTTTTCCGTTTTACTAATCATCTCATAAATTTTCTTATTTTCTGTGTAACTTTCAATGCAATATTTAATTTAACATTGTCACTTGACATGTAGTGTTTCATCACTTGCCTGGTTTATGTCCAATCAAGAGACCAGCTTTGTTACTATTGGACAACGTGTTCTTGCAAACCCTCTCAAGTATGTTTCCTTCCAATATTAAAACTCCATTGACCTTTTAATTTCATATAGTTTATATAATCTAGTCATGGTTTGATCACCTCAAGTGTTGGTGGATTTCTTTCGTTTCTTTTATTCCCACTGTAGCATTCTTGCTCATCCATTGGCAAGCACAAGCAACATATATTGGTTAGTTAAACAAGCAGCTATTAGTTTAACGGTCAAGATTTGTTGGGACATTTTCTTAAAATCAGTGATTGCTGTGAGATTTACTAGTTATAGTTTATTTTATGTTATTTTAACAATAACAAATTGAACCTCTGTGAAAGATTACTTGGTATAATTTGCACATAAATCCTTCATGTATGCATGGAGTAGCTTTGGCAACTAGATTATTTGCACAGTATTTGATGATAGCTAAGCATAGCCTGATCAACTATATGTCAAGAAAATCTGTAGTTGTATTTGTATCAGCATAATCTGGTTGATGTAGGATTCCTCTCGGTAAACTTGATAATACTTTTAACTTCTTAACTATTAACCAAAGTTTAAATAGCTGTATAGGCATCAATAAACCATATAGACAGTACCACTTTTTTTGTTCGATATAGGACGGGAGAGAGAGGGGGGTAAGTATGCAGGAAAACCCCTTATACGACGAGGATATTACACAGTTAATATATCCACACGATCTATTTGGCATGGCTCGAGAGCAAAGAACTTATATGATTCCTTTGAATTGGATGGAGTACATCTCTCCGGGAAATGCTTAAGCTAGCTCAGGATAACGAGTAATACTAATACCTGAAAGTGATGTTGTTTAATTGAGAAAATACAAACAAGTGGCAAGCTTGAATTTTCATGACAAAAGGAATGATAAGTTTCTCATTGTGTTCATTGTATGATGTTGTCATGTTGGCTTTTATATTTCAGATGTTTTAATTTAAAACTTGTTATTTAACTGCACACTATAGCTGATCATATCTCTACCAAGTACCAACTAGTTGCTACCATGTGCTACCCTATAAAGGAATTGTTTCATATACACGGTTTTTAAGACATTGCTAATTTGTTATAGCCTGTAAAGCAATAACACTAATAATAGCAACTGTTGTGAAATTATATGTGTTCCCGTGAAAAGTGAATTTAATGGCTGACAGTCGAATTACCATCACCGTTAAGAGTTGATAATCACGAGTAAGTTCACATCTGAACTAGTCACTTTTATAACTGTTTTGCATTACGAATCGTTATAGGAAATTGCATCCGGCTGATGTGCTCTTCAAAGCTGCCACAGATTGACATGTATAAAGTGTTAATTTACACGGAACTGTCATGTTTCTGCTTGAAGTATATGTGCATTTGCCAACCTTCTCCATTAATTCGGATGTTGGTTTCTACTGGTTGGTGCATGAAACTTAATATGGTATCAGAGCAGAGGTTTTGGGTTCAAGTCTCAGCATTCGCAGTTTGGAGAAAAAAAATGCTTGTCCTTTCTCTGTCCACGTTTATTTTTGATGGAGCCACACATGAGAGGGGGTGTTGGAGTATATGTGGATTGCCCAATCTTCTCCATCAGTTCAGAATTTTGGTTCGACTGGTTGGTGCATGTAACTTAATACCTGCCGGTTTGGTCAAACTGTTCCAGGGGCGGTAAATCAGATTTGGAATGGTTTTTGCACCCGTCTAGAGAGTTATTCTGATTTCTCGCTGCTAGGCTGATTTCCTATTCGACTATTCACCAGTCTAGAAAGTTATTCTAACTTTTTGGCAAGTTCCAACTGATTGACAGTACCTTTGGTAAATTTGGGAAACTGTCTGCCTGACAACCGACTGGTTTTAAAAAAGTGAGGTCCAGTAGATAGCATGCTTCTGATCTTGCCAGCTCTGCTAGGTAAAATTTAATAAATGAGATAGGGTAGTGGGAGGTAATTGTAGCTGATATGGGGAATCTTGTGAGTCTTGTAAATGGGAAATTGAATAAGTAAATGTGGGAAACACAAAAAGTATAGGTAGGACCAGAATGATCTAGGTGTACCTTGTTTTGGAGATCATTGTACTATGAACACTGGAGGTTCTTTTTAATTTCAGATTATGATGCAGGGTACGATTCCACTGGTCACCCTGATGTTTTCGATAGGATCTTTCACATCACGAGGGGTGGCATAAGCAAGGCCTCAAAGGTTATTAACCTTAGTGAGGACATCTTTGCAGGTACCATATTCAGAAAATATGCATTTTGCAGTTTCCATTCCTTTTTCCAGTAAACTAATAGTTGTTCTCATAAATTTAAGGATTCAATTCAACCCTACGGCGAGGAAATGTTACCCATCATGAATATATACAGTTGGGTAAAGGACGCGATGTTGGAATGAACCAATATCCAACTTTGAGGCCAAGGTGGCAAATGGAAATGGTGAACAAACACTATGTCGTGATGTTTATCGACTAGGAAACAGATTCGATTTCTTCAGGATGTTGTCTATGTACTTCACCACAGTTGGCTTCTACTTCAATAGCATGGTATGAATCTCATACTTGGACATCTCAACTTTATATGCACATCCAGGAGGTAGAAAATCAGATCGATTTTTACTTCGTGAGCATAACAGCAGATCAAATATGGACTCTTCTGTTTTGATTTCTCAGCAATCATACTTGTAAAACTCTTGCTCCTGAAATCATAGATCCGTTGTTACTTGCTTTATAAAGATTGAAATCACTATTTTGACCTGAGCTTAAGTTTGATGCACATAAGACCATGTTGCATCACACAAGCATGCCCTCTTATAGCTTCTTTTCATTTATTTGAGATGGTTTATGCAAAGCTCACCTCATATGGATATAAACTGACATGCTGTTGCTATCTTCTTGAGCAATGACAACATATAGAAGGCATGATGTGTTTCGTTCAAAGTACATAAGTCACATAAATGATCATGTATTTTATGGCTTTACTGTTCAGGTGGCCGTTCTTACAGTGTATGTATTTTTATATGGGAGGTTATATCTGGTTTTGAGTGGTTTAGAGAAGTCAATTCTCCAAGATGCACGTATTAAAAACATCAAGCCCTTTGAAAATGCACTTGCCACTCAATCTGTATTCCAACTTGGGACGTTGCTCATCCTCCCGATGATAATGGAGGTTGGCTTGGAGAAAGGGTTTGGTAAAGCCTTGGCTGAGTTTGTAATGATGCAACTTCAGTTAGCTTCTATGTTTTTCACTTTTCATCTTGGAACAAAGACTCTACTATGGAAGGACTATACTTCATGGTGGTGCGAAATACAGAGGTACAGGCCGGGGTTTTGTTGTACGGCATGCAAAGTTTGCTGAGAATTACAGAATGTATTCACGGAGCCACTTTGTGAAAGCATTGGAGCTGCTCATTCTCCTGGTTGTCTATCTAGCATATGGGAGTTCTTACAGGACCTCAAGTTTGTACGTATACGTCACGTTTCGATGTGGTTCCTTTGTTTTCTGTTGGCTGTTTGCACCTTTTGTCTTCAACCCATCATGCTTTGAGTGGCACAAGACTGTTGATGACTGGACTGATTGGTGGAAGTGGATGAACAATAGAGGCGGTATTGGCCTGGCACCTGAGCAAAGTTGGGATGCTTGGTGGGTGGAGTGACATGAACACCTGAAGAATGGAACAATACGTAGCTTGCTCTTGGAGCTTGTCTGTCACTCGCCTCCTGATTACCAATATGGTATTGTATACCACTTACACATAGTGCACGAGAACAAAAGCTTCATGGTACTCTTCCTGCCTAGTCACTCTTATCCTATAACAGTGCCCATTTAAATACCTCAGATAGAGTAATGATTTGTTCTTCCACACAGATATATGCACTATCGTGGCTGGTTATGGCCATCGTTCTTGTTTCACTAAAGGTAACTTATTTACTTGGTATTGCATTGATCCCATCTTATAGCACTTTACACTTGTGTGTGCCTCTTCTTCCAGGTTGTTTCATTAGGGAGAGAAGTTTGTTACAAAGTTTCAACTAGTATTCCGTTATACTCAAGGGCATTGTCTTTCTTGTCCTCATCGGTCTGATGGTCCTATTATTTGTTGGTTTTGATCTCGCCGTGTCAGACGTCGGGGCCAGTATCTTGGCCTTCATCCCATCAGGCTGGTTTATTCTTGTGGTGAGTAAGTTATGTATTCTTCTACCATTAGCTCTTTTCCCTTTTGCAATGAAATCAACCTTAGTTTTTCAGATACACAGTGCACAACTTTTTTGAAAGAACGTCACAAGTTTTAACCAGATAACAGGCTATGCTAAACTGGTCTCAAGTTGATGTACCATCTCCTTCTGTTGCTCCTTGTAGATCGCGCAACTATGTGGACCGCTGTTTCGGAGGTTAGTCATTGAGCCACTTGTGTGCTGTGTTGCTCCTGCTACCCTGATGGTGCGTGCAGAGGGCCTTGCTGCGCCAAGTTCAGGCAGAGGAGTGGGGCTGTGCTCCGTAAGATAGGGCCATGGGACTCCATCCGAGAGATGGCGAGGATGTACGAGTACACCATGGGAATCATCATCTTCCTGCCCATCGCCGTCCTCTCGTGGTTTCCTTTCATGTCAGAGTTCCAGACGCGTCTGCTGTTCAACCAAGCTTTCAGCCGAGGTCTGCAGATCTCGAGGATTCTTGCTGGGCAGGATGGAAGGGGTGCAAAGTGGGATGATGTGTTGCTTGCAAGCCGCAGTTTCAGTTTCACCCTAGGGAACTTCATGGCGTGCAGTTTGTAAAGAGAGATCGCACTGGTGGTCACAACTTCCATTTGTGCTGGCATTAGATATCAAAGGACATGTTTGGGGTGGGATAAGAACTCCCTGCATGTTTCAATGGACACGGACGTTATGAATTTACCCGTATGCCTTCCACATCCGCTTTCCCCACTTGATACAGCCTGACCCTATAGACAGGCTCGTATGTATTCAGCCATGTGAGCTCAGATGTTGTTTGGTGGGCTGCAGTGGCGGATCCAGAACTTCAGCTTTGTGTTGTCAATATAGAGTTGTGTAGTCAATACACTATTTATATTATTATCATTTTTTTTGCATGTTTATGTATGTATTAGGCAAAAAAAAATGTGTAGTCAGCTGACTACACAACTCGTGTGGATCCGCCACTGGTGGGTTGTATGAGTCGGGACTACTGAAATTACATACGGGTTACCAAACTATAACAAAATCTCAACAGAGCATGTCTAGGGTCAGCCTGTATCAAGTGGGAAAGCCATGTGGAAGGTGTGAGCTTAACATGGCTGAATAATACGGGTTACCAAACACGTAACAAAATCTCAACTGAGCATGTCTAGGGTCAGCCTGTATCAAGTGGGAAAGCCATGTGGAAGGCATAGGGCTACCAAACACACCCTTAAGGTCTGGTATAGAACGTTTGTATGCCATCTGACCTGATGCCTCCTTTGCTACATGCGGTAAAATAGAAAAACGATGATGCCATCAAGATTTTCTTAATTCTGAAAATTCAAAATGCTTTATCTCTCAGTGACAAACCTCATTTAAGATCTGTTTTCACCTGTAAACCTATTTGCAATGAGCATAAAAAATGGGTCAGTATACTCCCCTCGCCCCCCCCCCCCCCCCGCCCCCCCCAACACACAACCCACCACCATTATCACTGTGAAGGCACTTGCTCTTCTTCTCAGTTTTTTTTCTCAACCTAGACTTGGAATTGATTAAACACGCTTAATACTTTATATTTGGTCTTACAATAGACCTAAAACTTACTAGAAAAATTATCAATAAATGTGACAAAATACTTTGCTCCACCTAGGAGTACCGTGCCAAGTCTAGAACCTCTGGCTTCATATGAGGTGACTAACCTTAAAGGTTACTCGATGTTGCTTTCGTGTCTTTTTGTGACGAGAATAACTCTTGAAGGTGACTCGGTGTTGCTTCCGTGCTAGGAAATCTGAACATTTATTGTTCACAAATGTCAACAAAATTCTCTTCACTAGCACTGTCTCCTATGCCGCAAAGCACGAGTATCTTCTTTTTTTCAGTGAGTTGACACAAAAAACAGAAAGCTTAGTGTGAAAATGATACCGAACCGAAACCCTTGTCACGTCTCACAACAATCATGTTTCCTTTAGTGAGGTTGTATTGACCAAAATCTTGTTGAAGTAATCAAACTACGATTATGTTTGGCCGAAGTGTCTGAACATGCATCAGTGAATCGAGGACCAGCATTATACCATTTTTAGTCTCTATATACACATCTTCTTTTCTAATGATTTGTGTTATTTATTGCTTAAACACATGCTATGTAGTTTGTGAAGAGATCTCTGTGAGATATATCATATATGGTAGCACCGCAGGCCGGAATCCAAGTCACCTTGTCACATCTACCCAAGGTTGTCAGTGGCTGATACGTCCAAAACATATCTACTTTTCCGAACACTTTTGCTGTTGTTTTTCCTCTAATTGTGTGATTTGAATACAACTAACACGGACTAACGCTGTTTTCAGCAGAATTGCCCTGGTGTCTTGTTTTTGTGCAGAAAGTCAAAGTTTCGGGAAAATTCCCGAAAAATTACAGAAGTCCTATTTTTCCAGAAGACCCACGGAGCCAGAAGACGAAGCGAGACGGCGCACGGGGGCCCACACGCACCCTCGGCGCGCAGAGGTGGGGCCGCGCCGAGGCCTTGTGTGGACGCCTCGCGTGGCCCCCGACGCTCCCCTTTGGACTACTTATTGCCTCTGACCTAAAAACATCGGGGGGATCGACGCTTTTTCCAGAAACACTCCAGAGCTCCGCCGCCATCGAAAACCCTATTCGGGGATCAGAAACTCCGTTCTGGCACCCTGCCGGGACGGGGAATTGGAGGAGATCATCGCCATCATCATCACCGCCGCCTCTCCATCGACCAACCATGTTTCCCCCATCCATGTGTGAGTAATTCCCGCTGTAGGCTGAGGGGATGGTAGGGATTGGATGAGATCGTTCATGTAATAGTTGTAAGATTGTTAGGGCATGGTGCCTAGTATCCATTATAGTACTTTATGTCATTGTTGCAACTTGTTATGCTTAATGCTTGACACTTAGGGCCCGAGTGCCATGATTTCAGATCTGAACATGTTATTGAATCATGAGAATAATTATTGTTTTGGATCATATCTATAAGTTGTATACACACGTCATTGTCCGGAACCCGAGGCCCCAAAGTGACAGAAATTGGGATAACCGGAGGGGATGGTTGCGACGTGAGGATCACATGTGTTCACGGAGTGTTAATGCTTTGCTCCGGTGCTTTATTAAAAGGAGCACCTTAATTACCAGTAGTTTCCCTTGAGGCCCCGCTGCAAACGGGCTGGTAGGACAAAAGATGTTGTGCAAGTTTCTCATTGCGAGCACGTACGACTAAATACGGAACACATGCCTATGATTGATTATTACTTGGATACCTTATTATTATCTGCAATTGCCCTATGTATGACTATTTCATGAATTATCTTATCCATGCAACGCCCGTTCATCCATCCCTATGCCTACAGTATTTTAATCCTGCTGTCTACTGCAATTATTACTGCTGCTTTATTTTACTGCTGCTATTATTTCACTACTGCTACTGTCATAAAACTGTTGCTACTGATAAACTGTGTCGAGCAAGTCTACTTCCAGGTGCAGCTGAACTGACAATTCATCTGTCAAGGCTTATAAATATTCTTTGGCTCCCCTTGTGTCGAATCAATAAATTTGGGTTTTACTTCCCTCGAAGACTGTTGCGATCCCCTATACTTGTGGGTCATCAAGACTATTTTCTGGCGCCGTTGCCGGGGAGCATAGCTCTATTTATAAGCTCACCTGAAAGTGATATTGTCGCTGCAATTCATTCATCATGGGTAAACCTCGTGATGAGAAGGTCCATATTGCCATCCACTACAAGGAGAGGTACAACTCTGAACACTTCTGCTGCTCTTGATTCACCGTCTGTTATAAGTCAACTTGTCACCACCACATATACATGCTTCACGTGCTGCTACTTCTGCTGAATCTGAGAATATTTCTGATGAATTTGATGATGCTTCTACTGTGCTTGATGAAAGAGGTTCACTAGGTCCTTTTCTAGATGCTACAATTGCTAAATCTAACAATTGAAAATACTGAAACACCTAATGAAACTCCTGTTACACCTGCTTATTCACCTGAAACGAGAGAAACTACTAGTGATGATCTTGAGGAAACTTATGTTGAACTTGATGATGACTTTATTGATGAATGCATGAATTGTGATACCTCTAAAGATGTTAATGCTATTAAAAATCTTCTTCAAAGACGTGCTGTCAATATAAACTTTCTCCTGATGCTAAGTTTGCTACATCTCCCATAAATATAAAAGATAAAGATTATGATTTCTCTGTGGACTTGTCTTTTATCTATTGCTGAGAAAGAACCTTTTCGAGGAACTGAAAATGAAAGTGCTGTAGAACATATGAACACTCTCTCTACTCTAGTAGTTTGTTTTCTGATGATATTAAGAAACGCAGTTACTTTGTTACTAAAATTTTCCCTTTCTCATTGAAAGATGAAGCTAAAACTTGGTTTAATATTTATCTCCTGGATCTATTGAGAGTCCTATGGGTTTGGTCAATGCTTTCTTTCAGAAATATTTTCCTGCTAGTGCTCAACATGCTGCTTTACAGAAAATCTTTAACTTTAAACAATGAGAGAGAAAATGCCTGAATCTTGGGCAAGGTTTTGTTCTTTACTTAGAGCTCGGCCTGGACATCAACTAGCTAAAAATGAACTTCTTGATATATTTATAATGGACTAACTGTTGAATCTAGGACATACCTGGATAGTTGTGCTGGTTGTGTTTTCAGGAAAAGAACTCCAGATGAAGCCGAGGAATTATTGGCTAAGATAAGCCAAAATCATGATGATTGGACCCTGCCTGAACCAACTCCGGTACCTACACCAGGAAAAGAGGAATATTGAACTAAATGATGAAGAAATGAGAGAAGCCAAGAAATCTCTTAAGGAGAAAGGTATTAAATCTGAAGATGTGAAAAATCTTCCACCTATAGAAGAATTGTGTAAGCCAATTCCTCACCCATCACAGTTGAGGTACACTCTCTCCAACACTTTGATGATAGAGATATCCCTTATTCTAAACCTCCTGATCAATGCTTAGATGAATTTGATAATTTTATTGTTAAGCAAAATAATTTCAATATGAGAATAAAAATAGCTTTAAAGAATTCTCATGTCATTAAATTTGCATGATGTTTTGGAAAGAACTGCTAATGATGTTAAAATACTTATTAAACATTTTCATATGGTTCAAACTCAAATTGAACAATTGACTAAAGTGCAAAAAGATTTGCTAGTAATGCTTCTAGAGAAAATGATAAACATGCTTTTGGTATAGCAACTAGAGGTGGTGCTTCCACTCAGGATCCTTTGTATCCTGAGGGACATCCTAAAAGAATTGAGCAAGATTCTCAACTAGCTAATGAAACTACTACTCCTTCTAAGAAAAAGAAGAAGAAGAAACATAAACATGTTGAGGAATCTCCTGAACCTATTAAAGACAATGAGCATGTTAATGATCCAAATAGTATATCTATCTCTGATGCTGAAACTGAAAGTGGTAATGAACATAACAATGATAAAGATAAGAATGATGCTTCTGATAAAGAGGAAAGTGAAGAGGAACCTGAAAAGCATTCTAAAAACAAAAAGTACACTAAAGAAGATTTTATTGCTAAGAAACATGGTAATGAAAGAGAACCTTGGGTGCAAAAGCAAATGCCTTTTCCTAATAAGAAACACAAATCTAAGGAAGAAGAACATTATAATAAATTTTGTGAATGGATGAAACCTTTGTTTTTGCAAATTCCTTTGACTGATGCTATTAAGTTACCTTTGTCTCTAACAAGAGAAAGATTCCTAATGAAGAAATTTCTACCATGCTTGCTAATTATTCTTTCAATGGTAAGGTTCCAAAGAAGCTTGGAGATCCGGTATACCAACTATTCCTTGCTCTATCAAAAATAATTATGTTAGAACTGCTCTATGTGATTTAGGGGCAGGAGTAAGTGTCATGCCTTTTTCTCTTTACAAGAGGCTTTATTTGGAAAAATTGATACCAACTGATATATCTTTGCAAATGGCTGATAAATCTACTGCTGTTCCTGTTGGTATATGTGAAGATGTTCCTGTTCAAGTGGCTAATAATTGCTTAATATTAACTGATTTTGTTGTGCTTGAAATGCCTGAAGATGATAATATGTCTATTATTCTTGGAGACCTTTTCTTAACACTGCAGGGGCTGTTATTGATTGCAACAAAGGAAAAGTAACTTTCAATGTTAATGACAAAGAGCATACTGTTTATTTTCCCAAGAAGCTGGACAAATTATTTGGAGTGAATACAATTGCCAATTTTAGAACTATCAAAGTGGGAAGTATTGATTGCCCTATATATGACCCTCATGAAGGATTTCAAATATTATGATTGGATCTATAGCTATACAATTTAAGGTAAAATGATTGTTCAATGTGGTTTAATTCTTTTATGTCATATAAAATATTTGGTGGCAAGACTTGATCAACCTTGTTAACAAATATGTTTTACATGCATAAAATTGCTAAACAACATTTTCTTTCTCTCCTTGTTTTACCTACTGTTTTGCTACTGTAATTTGCAAAGTTTAAGCAATGTTTAGTCTTTACATAAATTTATTTTTTAGTTTTCATTATTTAAAACACCCAGAAAATGTCAGAAATAAAAGTTTTCAAAAAATTCTGAAAAAATTCTACAAGTCCTAGTTTTTAAAATGGAACGTGGGAGTACCAGAGGATGACCAGGGGGACCCACCAGGCACCACACGCCACCTCGGCGCGGCAGGGGTTGGCCGCCCTGCCCTGTGTGGGGCCCACCTGGCCCTCCACTCACTCATCCTCCTCCCACTCCTTTCTCTCTCCCGACACCACACACCACCATTGCTCAAACTCGAGTTCTTGCTGCTCTTGCTCGTGATTTTCGATCTCCTTGCTCAGCCCATCTTTGCTGCTGATATTTGGATCAATTGCTCTCCGGTATGTGACTCCTCCGATTATCCAAGTAGAATTTTGTTTAGTTGTGTATATCATGAGTATTTTGGTACTGTAGGTGACATGTTATGAGAGCTTGCATGCTTGTTCTTGCTTAGATTAACTAGTTTTGATGCATGTTTAGTCCTCTAGCAAGTCTCTATAGTGTTCCCTTGAATTAATCACTCCAAAATCACTTTTTATGAGGTTTGTTTAAAATTTCAGAAAAGGAAGATGGACAAACATACTTATGGAGAGATTTTGAGAGGCAAACACCACCCTCCTCAAGGGAAACAAGGGCCTCAAGATCAAAAGCTCCATTTAGGCCATCATATAATGAGGATCTTTTAGCACCAAGATTGGTGATGAGGAGGATGATGGTGTTGCACATCCATCCATTTTTCCATGTTCTAACTTTATGAGAGATGCAGGGATTTATGATGACTTCATGAGATTAATTAACAATGTTGGCTTGATGGAATTCATGAGGATGAGAGGCACAATATGCTAGACTCACCAAGATTTTTGTTGAAAGCTTTAAGTTTAATAACTCTACCTTTAACCCAACTGTTGATTTTAAGATTTATAATCGTGCATGCAACATGGATCTGAAAAGATTTTGCAGGGTCATAGGTATTGCTCCATCTGGGACAGCGAGGAAGATCAAGGCACAGCCGCATGAGTTGTTGGATCTTTACCATGAGCTGAGCTATGATGATCACCGTACAGCGCAGCGTGGTAAGATAAGGAACATTCAGTTTCCAGCCATCAGGTACTTCATATTATCTTGCCTCAAGTGTGCTTGCTAGAGAGAACACTAGTAATATTTCTAATTATCATCTAGCTTTTCTAGCTGCTGCACTTAAAAATGATAAAACCTACAACCTTGGTGCCTTGATTGCTCGCCGCCTTGCCGCCAAAGGTCCCATCTTTGGAGGATTATTGCTGCACGTGTTTTAGCTGATCTTGGTTATTCTGTTGATCCTGCTGATGAGTTGATGGTTCCGGAAAGACTTGATCTTGCTGCTATGAAAGTTCATAATTTTGTTACTACTAGTTCATACAATGGATATTTGCTGTATAGAGTTGTTTTTGCTAATGGACCTGAGCGGGAGGTCCGGCTACCACAGCCTAGTTTGTTCAGTATTTTCAGGAGTCCTCTATCATATTCGAGGGAGGATTTGGACAAGTACCTTGGTGCACCTGATTTCCATTTACAGCACTACCCGAGCACCGACAGGAGACCTTCGTGGCGCCCCCTGAGGATTACACCGTGTACCACGGTGGTGCATCCTCGAGCTCGTACCCGGACGAGGAACCCTCCTCGTCGTACACTGAGGGCGCGCCTAGCTGGCAGCCATGGGGATGATTGGTCTCCCACTTAGGCCAAAAGCCTAAGCTTGGGGGGAGGTACGCCGACCCACCGACAGCTCACTCATTTTATCATATTCATATCATGTCGGTACTTTGTATATCCATGTTTCAGTTTGTTTCTTTTCTTTTCACTGTTGTTTCTTGTATTCGTTTTATTTTCACAAAACCCCAAAAGACCAAAAATATTTCCTTTATTTCTCTTTCTTTTGTACTTGTAGCTAGTTTACTTTAGCTTTTTCATTTCGGTTCATATTCAAAAATCCAAAAAGATTTTGCTTTGTTTGCTTGTTTCTTTCCATGCTTGCTCTAAATCGAAAACCCAAAAATATTTGTTGTTCTTCTTCTGTTTTGTATAGTTGTTTCAGAGTTCGACAATTTCCGTGACTCCACTTGGGCTTGGTTATCATTTCATATCATTCAAGCCACACAAGTGAAAAGCAATAATGATGATACGACAATCCGGATGTGGTAAAAGGCTGGTATGAACTCTATTTGTTTTTCATTTTTGTAAATATACCTACTCATGTGAACATGCTTAGCTGTCATGGTAGTGGTTATGTTATTTAATGATTGCTTAGTAGTTCATGTCTTCTTATGATCAGTACCAATTTGCTAATATTGAATAACATGTCATATAGATATTTACATGCATTGTACTATTCGTAAAACGGTATGGCAGGGTGGTATCCTCCTCTGAATAATTTACTTGAATCGACTTGGCACATGCTCACACATGTTTATGACTGAAAAACAAAAGTCAATTAAGCCTTGATGATCTATTTTGCCTCAGAGTTTTAGTATCATTTTTATGCCTCCGTTAATTTTATTCTGTCGCAAGTATGATTATGACAGTTATTGCTCTCTTGGTTGTCGCTTCCCAGTCTATTGCTAGCCTTCACTTGTACTGAGCGGGAATGCTGCTCGTGCATCCAAATCCCTAAAAACCAAGTTATCCCAAAGAGTCCACTATAAATTCCTATGCATGGTATTTCGAACCATTCCAAGTAAATTTTCATGTGCTACCTTTAAAACCTTCAAAATACTTCTCATTTTGTGACACTGTTTTTAGCTCATGAGGACGTGGTAGTTGGGTTTGTTATCTTCCATACTAAATTAAGTTCCCGACTTGCATGCTTCATCTGCTCGTCATTAATTTTGCAAAGAGCTGGTTAGACCATTATAACATCTAAAAAGTAAAATAAATAGGCACTCCTCCATGGTATGTGATTGTTGGCAGGCACCCGAGGATTCGGTTAGCCATGGTTTGTGAAAGCAAAGGTTGGGAGGAGTGTCATGCTATATAAAAGTGCATGCTATAAATGCCTAATATCAATAACTCGGAACCGCTCTCAACTTGTTTAGTATGGAAGATAACAAGAACTCTATTACTGATTCGTTGACAAGAACAACCACCTCTCAAAAACATTTTTACTTCTGTTTTAAAATAAAAGCTCTAGCACATGTTAATCCCTGCTTCCCTCTGCGAAGGGCCAATCTTTTATTTTTATGTTGAGTCACCATCCTTTCTTTGAGCACTTCTTCGAGAGCATAGCTGTCATTCTTAGTGTAATGTGCTTGTCCCAGAATACGGTTAATTGAGGTATAACTATGATGCTCTTATCTTTGATATCTTTATATCTAGTCTTCACTTGAACTTCAGAGGTGCCTTGGCATTTATGTTTTGCCCTTCAAATAAAGGCAAGCGAGATACCATTTTGTCATATCTTATTACGAACATTGCAATTCATGTGGATAGATGTATGTTATGTTATTTATTCTTAGTATGTTGGTATCTTTTCATGATTTGCATAGCTACTAAGTATCATTATTTGCATAGTTCCTATTATGAATTGCCTAAGCTTGATCATATAGTAAGTATGTATACATCATATGAAGCAAATGTGTTCGTAAAAGTTTCTTTTATCGCACTCAGTTGTTAACTGAATTGCTTGAGGACAAGCAATAAGCTAAGCTTGGGGGAGTTGATACGTCCAAAACGTATCTACTTTTCCGAACACTTTTGCTGTTGTTTTTCCTCTAACTTGTGTGATTTGAATGCAACTAACACGGACTAACGCTGTTTTCAGCAGAATTGCCCTGGTGTCTTGTTTTTGTGCAGAAAGTCAAAGTTTCGGGAAAATTCCCGAAAAATTACAGAAGTCCTATTTTTCCAGAAGACCCACGGAGCCAGAAGACGAAGCGGAGACGGCGCACGGGGGCCCACACGCACCCTCGGCGCGGCAGAGGTGGGGCCGCGCCGAGGCCTTGTGTGGACGCCTCGCGTGGCCCCCGACGCTCCCCTTTGGACTACTTATTCCTCTGACCTAAAAACATCGGGGGATTGACGCTTTTTCCAAAACACTCCAGAGCTCCGCCGCCACCAAAAACCCTAATTCGGGGATCAAAACTCCGTTCTGGCACCTCTGCCGGGACGGGGAATTGGAGGAGATCATCGCCATCATCATCACCGCCACCTCTCCATCGACCAACCATGTTTCCCCCATCCATGTGTGAGTAATTCCCCGCTGTAGGCTGAAGGGGATGGTAGGGATTGGATGAGATCGTTCATGTAATAGATGTAAGATTGTTAGGGCATGGTGCCTAGTATCCATTATTAGTACTTTATGTCATTGTTGCAACTTGTTATGCTTAATGCTTGACACTTAGGGCCCGAGTGCCATGATTTCAGATCTGAACATGTTATTGTATCATGAGAATAATTATTGTTTTGGATCATATCTATAAGTTGTATACACACGTCATTGTCCGGAACCCGAGGCCCCAAAGTGACAAAATTGGGATAACCGGAGGGGATGGCTGCGACTTGAGGATCACATGTGTTCACGGAGTGTTAATGCTTTGCTCCGGTGCTTTATTAAAAGGAGTACCTTAATTACCAGTAATTTCCCTTGAGGCCTCGCTGCAAACGGGCTGGTAGGACAAAAGATGTTGTGCAAGTTTCTCATTGCGAGCACGTACGACTAAATACGGAACACATGCCTATGATTAATTATTACTTGGATGCTTTATTTTATCTACCTGCAATTGCCCTATGTATTACTATTTCATGAACTATCTTATCCATGCAACGCCCGTTCATCCATCCCTATGCCTACAGTACTTTAAACCTGATGTCCACTTCAATCATTACTGCTGCCTTTGTTTTACTGCTGCTATTATTTCACTACTGCTACTATCATAAAACTGTTGCTACTGATAAACTATGTCGAGAAAGTCTATTTCCAGGTGCAGCTGAACTGATAATTCATCTGTCAAGGCTTATAAATATTCTTTGGCTCCCCTAGTGTCGAATCAATAAATTTGGATTTTACTTTCCTCGAAGACTGTTGCGATCCCCTATACTTGTAGGTCATCAGTGGCGGACTGTGGCGCGGCGCAACACCAGGGAATCCGGCGCTGACGTGGAACCTGTACACAACACAATCAAACTACTTTGTCCCAGCAAAACAGGAAGTTTGTCAATCTTCCTGGCTTGCTGAAAACAAAGGATTAAACGTATGGTGTGGAAAACAGTATTTATTTGCAGGAAGTAAAAGAGAACAATTGTTTGAAGTTGGTGGTTTCATCAGTGTAAAAGAATGCACCAGGGTCCACAGTTCACTGGTGGTGTCTCTCCATAAGGATAGATAACATGTTGGGTAAACAAATTACAGCTGGGCAATTGACAAAATATTGAGCGCATGGCAATGCAAATAAATGACAAGATGACTACCATGTGATTTAATTGGGCATTACGACAAGATACATAGACCGTTATCCAACTGCATCTATGACTAATAATCCACCGCCAGGTTAACATCCGTGTCCCCCGTTGGTATTGAGTTGCAAGCAACGGATAATTTCATTAAGTAATGTACGTAATGTAAACAACACAAATGACCGTAGATATAGCATTGTTATGTTATCACTAGTGGCAACAACACATCCACAACCTTAGACGTTGCTGTCACTCGCCCAGATTACTGGAGGCATGAACCCACTATCTAGCATAAATACTCTCTCTTGGAGTTACAAGCATCTACTTGGCCAAAGCATCTACTAGTAACGGAGAGCATGCAAGATCATAAATAACATATAAGATAGATTAATAATCAACTTGATCATAGTATTCAATATTCATCAGATCCCAGCAAACACAACATGTAGCATTACAATAAGATGATCTTGATCATGTTAGGCAGCTCACAAGATCTAAACATGATAGCACAAAGTGGAGAGACAACCATCTAGCTACTGCTATGGACCCGTAGTCCAAGGATGAACTACTCACGCATCACTCCGGAGGCAGGCATGCCGATGTAGAGCCCTCCGGTGATGATTCCCCTCTCCGGCAGGGTGCCGAGAAGAGCTTCAGAACCCTCCCGAGCTAGGGTTGACGACAGCGGCGGCTCTGGAACTTTTTGTGGAATATGGCGCGGGTATTTAGGGTTTTCCAGACGGGAGGAATAAATAGGCGAAAGGGCGGCGGCAGCGGGCACCCGAGGGGGCCTCACCACCCCTCGGCACGGCTGGCAGGTGGGCCGCGCTGAGCCCTGGTGAGGACGCCTCGTGGCTCGGCTCCGTCTCCCCTTTGGACTTCGTGTTCGTGTCGGTGAAAAACTGGGGCACGTTGATTTTCGTCCAATTCCGAGAATATTTCCTTAACAACTTTTCTGAAATACAAAAACAACAGAAAATAGGAACTGGCACTGTGGCATCTTGTTAATAGGTTAGTCCTAGAAAATGTATAAAAATGATATGAAGTGTATATAAAACATGTAACAAATGGTATAATATCAACATGGAACATCAAAAATTATAGATACGTTTGAGACGTATCAGCATCCCCAAGCTTACTTCCTACTCGAGGACGACCGAGGGCCACACCACCCCTCGGCACGGCAGGAGGTGGGGCCACGCCGAGCCCTGGTGCGGCTGCCTCCTGGCGCTTCTCCGTCTCCCCTTTGGACTCCGTGGACGTGTCGGTGAAATAGGGACCTCCGTTGATTTTCGTCCAATTTCGAGAATATTTCCTTAACAATTTCTCTGAAAAGGAAATACAGCAGAAAACAGGAACTGGCACTGTGACATCTTGTTAATAGGTTAGTACCAGGAAATGTATAAAAATGCGATGAATGTATATAAAACATGTAGCAATAGGCATAATATCAACATGGAACATCAAAGATACGTTTGAGACATATCAGCATCCCCAAGCTTAGTTCCTACTCTTCCTCGAGTAGGTAAACGATAAAACAAAATAATTTTTGAAGTGACATGCTACCATCATAATCTTGATCAAATAGTATTGTAAAACACACGTTATGAATGAAGTGATCCAATTCAATGGTCTATAGTTTGCTACCAAATAAATAATGAGTAAACAACTGAATCATACAAGCAAAACTTTTCATGAATAGTACTTTGGTGTAGCAGACCTGCACTTAAAAATTGGCAAGATCCCTGTGTATAGTGCAAACCCCTGGATCGATTTATTTGCACACACAGTTTAAGATGAATATCATGCAAATCCATCAAATTTTATTACATAGCATGATCCAGACTTACAATTTTCATTACAAATTGCATAGCTCAAGGCTAGCATTTTATAAAGTTCAGCACAACGGAATAACAGTAGCAGTGAGTCTCCATCATCTTCATGTGCCACAGGCGAAAACATGTTAAAATTGGCCTAACTAATAAAAAGATCTAATAGATCTAAGATACAGGGGCTTTCCTGCAAACCTGCTATTTAAAACTAATTTAGGAAAATCCCAGAAAGTCCTGGCCACGTGGCGATCTCCGATTGGCTGCCTCCTGCTGACTGGACGCTGACTGGCGGCTGACTGGGCGCTTACTGGACGCTGATGTGGCCGTTGACTGGATCTGATCTGGGCCGTTGGATCTGGATCTAAAGGTCTAGATCTAATCGCAGCCATTCGATTTAACCGATCTAATCGTGGCCGTCCATCGGAGATCAAATGGTGCAGTGGAGGCGGCCATTACCTGGCGGCAGTTCCTGCCGGAGAAGGAGGCGATGGCGGCGCTGGCTTCGGGCGGTTGACGAGGACGGAGCTACGGTGGTTCCCCAGACGCGTAGATGGTGGAATCGAGCGCGGCGCAGCGCGGCCAAGAGGTTGGCAACGTCTTCGTCGTTGATTTCATCCTGGAACGGCGACGCGGCGTGGACGGAGGCGCGGATGGAGTTGTGGTCGTGCCGGCGACCTTGTGTCGAGAACGGAGTGATGATTTCGTTGCCAAAATTTTTTAACAAAGTGGTCAGGGAGGTGGGCGAGGTCTAGGGGAGGAGTTAGAGACCAAGAGAGGGAAGCGAGGACCTTCGTTGTCGCCGGAATCGATGAAATGCGGCGGCGGCCGAGCGAACTCCGGCGAGGAAATTGGGCGGCCTGGGGGCACGATTCGAGGGGAATGGATAGGGGAAATGGAGAGGAGCCCGGGGTCTTTAAGTAGGATGAAACGTCGCTTGAATTGGTGCAGTAAATTGCCCGAAATCAATTCGGGAAGAAAACGGCAACTCGAGCCGTTCTCGGGCGTGATTTCCGTCCGCGGGTTGAAGACGACGATAATGTCATCGATGACATCATCACCTTTTATTTTTCTATTTTATGGTTTTCTTTATTTCTTTATATCTTTTGTTTTAAAACTCCAAATCAACTCAAACTTGTTTCTAAAAATTTGTAAAATCAATATCTGTCATTTAAAATATTCAACACACTTTTCAACACATTTAAAAATTGTAAATATGGCATAATTGCTTTAATTGACACTTTATACAACAATTTAAAATAGGGGTTTTGATATTTTTTTTGTCTTAATAAAATCTACAAAAATACCATAACCAAAAGTTGGAGCTAAAATTATTTTAAACCTATTTTTCATGTTGAAACTTATTCATGAACTTCATTATAGGTTTAAGTTGATGAAATAGTTTTAAAAACCATAAAATGCTTTAAATAAAATAAAACACTTTATGCTAATTGTTTTAAGATTTAGCAGACTTCCAAATTTTAATTCATATAATTTAACTAAAACTATGTTTAGAACTAGGCATACACTGAATGATGGTTTTAGGGTTTTTATAAATAGTCAAAAGTTCAATATTCAAAACAACAAATTGGAAAACACATTATATGAGATGAAGGTTTCTTTGAATATTCTTAAATTACCTTGCAAAAGTTTTCTATAATTGGTTTCTGTTATAATTTTGATGTTCTATTTTTAATAAAAACAAAAGTTTCAATTTTTAGTGATTTTCAAACATTCCAAAATATTGGGATGTTACAGACTACCACCCTTAAAAGGAATCTCGTCCTCGAGATTCGAGAAGGCTAGAAAGAAGGATAGGTTTGGGCAACTGGTTTTAGGACCGTTGGGTGGTCTACCACCCTTAAAAGAATTTTTTGTTGGTAGTCAAATATTTTAGCTCATATAAGAAGATCAAGGCAATTCATTACACACAACTCCTATCAAGCATCAAACACCTGGTACACACATCAAACATCGAGTATTGTCATCCAACCTAAGTTGGTATGGCCAATACACTATCACGTTATCGTTGTTTCTAATTAAATGGTGGTCTCTAGCCTATCTCCTTCTTGAGTGCTTCGAGTTCTTCTTCATTTTTTTTTCAAAATCTTCTAAGTGTTTGAGCTCTGAATCTAGATTCTTCAATGGTCTCCCATGCATGTAGTGCTTCGTGTTGAGTCGTAGAATTGCACATGAAGCAGCAGACTCAGACTTTAAGGACATGGTCATCTAGAATAAGAGAAGATAATTTCAGAAGGTTCGACATTAGATGAGAGTATGAGAAAGATAAAATGAAAAGTTTTGTTTTTAGAAAACTGAATAAAAATATATTTCAATCCTATGGTCAAAACCTATTTCTATCCAAACCAAGGGTTTTGAACCTACAGGCAACATAGTGCTCTGATACCATCTGTAGCGGACCTGCACTTAAAAATTGGCAAGATCTCTGTGTATAGTGCAAACCCCTGGATCGATTCATTTGCACACACAGTTTAAGATGAATATCATGCAAATGCGTCAAATTTTATTACATCGCATAATCCAGACTTACAATTTTCATTACAAATTGCATAGCTCAAGGCTAGCATTTTATAAAGTTCAGCACAACGGAATAACAGTAGCAGTGACTCTCCATCATCTTCATGTGCCACAGGCGAAAACATGTTGGATGTAGACTCGAAACCTTATACGAAACCTCACTCATCGTTTGAACATCCTGCAACAGGAAAAATGTTGCAACAAGGTGGGTCAGAACCATATAAAATGGAACTAGCAAGTGACACTCTGTGGACTCATAGTGGAATAACTCTAATAACCTATATGCATATTTGGCTGGTGGAGTTCAAAGGCTATTTTGCATAAAGCCAACTTTTTCCTATCTTTTGAAATCATTTTCTTTCTCCAATGAGACAATCCCAGCATATCCGGTGTCTTTTGAGGGACAAGTCCTTATACACTGGGTGTCCTTTCTACCCTTGTTAACCCATCAAAAAATACTTGAGAAGTTGGAATGTTGGGATCCTCCGTTGACATTCTTGATCAGCTGCTCAGAATTGTCCGTAACCGGGGACACGGCTAGGTACTTAGTTTTGACACTCTCAAGAGGTTGTGCACGTTCAACATTAGACTCAACCAGCCCAAACTATCCCCCACACTCCATTAGTGTTTTGGGGAAAAGGAGAAGATTAAGACGAGATCTTTCAGAAGCATTTTCCCACCCCATACCGGCCTGACGCGCTCCACCTACAATCATCTACCACCACCTGTCAAGCCGGGATGAGTCCTGATGACATGAAATCACACGTTCGTTGGGAGTCCCAAAGAGGAAGGTATGAAGCAGTGCAGCAACAAGTTTTCCCTCAGTATGAAACCAAGGTTATCGAACCAGTACGAGTAACAGCGCTTCATAAGGTTGTTGGTGGCGCCGTTACTCGATCACCAACGTGGAATCTGCACACAACACAATCAAACTACTTTGCCCCAACGAAACAGGAAGGTTGTCAATCTCCCCTTGCTGAAAACAAAGGATTAAACGTATGGTGTGGAAAACAGTATTAAATTGCAGAGAGTAAAAGAGAACAATGATTGCAGTTGTTGGTTTTATCAGTGTAAAAGAATGGACCGGGGTCCATAGTTCACTAGTGGTGTCTCTCCATAAAGATAAATAACATGTTGGGTAAACAAATTACAGCTGGGCAATTGACAAATAGAGAGCGCATGACAATGCATATATATGACAAGATGATTACTATGATATTCATTTTGGGCATTACGACAAAATACATAGACCGTTATCCAACTGCATCTATGACTAATAATCCACCGCCAGGTTAACATCCGTGTCCCCCGTTGGTATTAAGTTGCAAGTAACGGATAATCGCATTAAGTAATGTGCGTAATGTAAACAAGTACATATGACCGTAGACATAGCATTGTTAGTTATCCCTAGTGGCAACAGCACATCCACAATCTTAGACGTTGCTGTCACTCGCCCAGATTACTGGAGACATGAACCCACTATCTAGCATAAATACTCTCTCTTGGAGTTACAAGCATCTACTTGGCCAAAGCATCTACTAGTAACGGAAAGCATGCAAGATCATAAATAACATATAAGATAGATTGATAATCAACTTGATCATAGTATCAATATTCATCGGATCCCAGCAAACACAACATATAGCATTACAATAAGATGATCTTGATCATGTTAGGCAGCTCACAAGATCTAAACATGATAGCACAAAGTGGAGAGACAACCATCTAGCTACTGCTATGGACCCGTAGTCCAAGGATGAACTACTCACGCATCACTCCGGAGGCAGGCATGGCGATGTAGAGCCCTCCGGTGATGATTCCCCTCTCCGGCAGGGTGCCGGGAAGAGGTTCTGGACCCTCCCGAGCTAGGGTTGACGACGGCGGCGCCTCTGGAACTTTTCGTGGATATGGCTCGGGTTTAGGGTTTTCGCGTCGGGAGGAATAAATAGGCGAAAGGGCGGCGCTGAGGGCACCCGAGGGGCCCACACAAGGGTAGGGCGCGGGCCCACCCTTGGCCGCGCCGAGCCCTTGTGTGGCCACCCGTGGCTCGGCTCCATCTCTTCTTTGGACTCCGTGTACGTGTCGGTGAAATAGGGACCTCCGTTGATTTTCGTCCAATTCCGAGAATATTTCCAGAACAGCTTTTCTGGAATACAAAAACAGCAGAAAACAGGAACTGGCACTGTGGCATCTTGTTAATAGGTTAGTCCCAGAAAATGTATAAAAATGATATGAAGTGTATAAAAACATGTAACAATTGGCATAATATCAACATGGAACATCAAAAATTATAGATACGTTTGAGACGTATCAAGCATCCCCAAGCTTAGTTCCTACTCGTCCTCGAGTAGGTAAACGATAAAACAAAATAATTTTTGAAGTGACATGCTACCATCATAATCTTGATCATAGTATTGTAAAGCACATGTAAATGAATGAAGTGATCCAAGTCAATGGTCTATAGTTTGCTACCAAATAGATAATGAGTAAACAACTGAATCATACAAGCAAAACTTTTCATGAATAGTACTTTGGAGACATTGTATCCACAGGTTTACATAAGAGTTAACTCATAAAGCAATAGATTCTAGCAAAAGGTATTTAACCAACACAAAGGAAGATTTAAGCTTCAGCATTTGCTTCAACTTTCAATATATTTATCTCATGGATATTGTCAACACAAAGCAATATAATAAGTTCAATATCTAGCATATAACAATTGTTGTACCAAAGTTGACACTAGTGTTTGCTTGTGGAAGATAGAAGAAGTAGGAAAACTGACTCAACATAAAAGTAAAAGAAAGGCCCTTCGCAGAGGGAAGCAGGGATTAAATCATGTGCTAGATCTTTTTAAGTTTTTGAAATAATATAGAGAATAAAAATAAATTTTGGGAGGTGTTTGTTAATTGTCAACGAATCAGATAATGGAAAGTACAATATGACCCCGCCAACCAGACTTTTAAGAGCGGCTCCCATGAAGGACGTTATTTCTACCAGCAAGGCAGATCATCCCTCTTTTCTCTTTTGTTTACACATGCAGATATTTCACTGGTATCATTGCTTATCTGATAAATCAGGGCAAAATGTGAAGAGAATTAAGCGGTTAAAGTTGTAATTAATTGGGACTGGGCACCCTGTTGCCAGCTCTTTTTGCAAAATTAATGGATAAGCGGATGTATATGCCGCTAGTCCGGTGGTAAAGTCTGTTTGACAGGTGACATAAAGACATCCACCCCGTCCTCATGAGCTTGGTAAACATTGACACAAAAAGGAGTAATAACAATTTTGAATAGTTTAAAGGTAGCACATGAAAAATTTACTTGGAGTGGCAAGGAAATACCACATATAGGTAGTTATGGTGGACAAAAATGGCATGGATTTTGGCTCAAGGATTTGGATGCACGAGAAGCATTCCCTCTCAGTACAGAGTTTAGGCTAGCAAGGTTATTTAAGCAAACGCAGACTGTCAACCGGTACACCAAGACTTATATGACAACATATTGCAAATATTATAAGACTCCACACTGTCTTCCTTGTTAACCAAAACCTTTTACTAGAAAATATCTAGACCTTAGAATTACCACCCATGCAAACCACATTTCAAAAGCTTTACGGTATTTCTCCACTAATGGGTTTAACTTACATGATGCAACAGTTTAAACATGACCTACTTGTTAACTCAAAACAATTGACAAGTATCAAATTATTCAAGTTGTGATCTACAAGAGTATGTAAGTCTTTTCCATTATGCCATTTACCACATGCAACATTTTCTGTTCCAACCAAACACCAATCAACTTATTTCAATAACTCTCCAAACAAGTATAAGTGAAGTAAGAGAGTACTTTCTTTAAAAGAACTAATAGCTCTGACAAGAGATACATGAAAACAAGAGCTAAAAGCTTAACAGCGCTAGACAAGAATACTCAACAAGTATAAGTGAATAATAGGAGTATTCAAATGAAAAAGCGGAGCATGACTCTCTCCCAAACAAGAATGCTAGGATCCAATCAAGTTGAGACCAAAAAATAAAGAAAGCATACTGAAAATAAAAGCACACAGACGCTCCAAGAACAGCACATATGATGTGAAAGAATTAAAATATAGTTTCACTAGAGATGACCTGATAATTTTGACGATGAAGAAGGGGATGCCTTGGCTGGGGAGATCTACGGGAGTCTCCCCAAGCTTGAGCTCTTCACTCTTCTCCATCGTATTATATCACTCTTCCCTCTTGACACTTGAAAAATTCCGCCACACCAAACTCAAAGTAATTCTCATTAGAGGGTTTGTGCACAATCAAAAACTCACATATTCTGTAAATACGCAATATGACCGTTACTTTAAACATTAGCTACTTCCACTGATGTTATGTGAATCTCTTCCACCCAAAAAAGAATTCCACCCAACACTAGTAAAAGAGAGAATGCAAAATAAAAGACATAATCTGTCTAAAACAGAACAGTCCGCAAAGACGAATTTTTTCGAGGCACTTACGTTGCTCAAATCGAAAAACTCTGAACTAACAAAAAATGCATACATATATCAGGATTACGCACAAAAATTTTCAGATTTAATTCACATTCTGATAATTTTAAATATTTAATACGGTGAACAGCAAAATCTGTTCCTGTGCAGCAATCAAAATCTAGCATCATCTTATCATTAGAGACTCTTTTTGGCACAACAATGCGATAAAATAAAGATATAAAGGAATTGCTACAGAAGTAAACAAGACCTTAACTCAAATAAAGAAAAATTGCAGAAATAAAAATAATGGGTTGCCTCCCATAAGCGCTTTTCTTTAACGCCTTTTAGCTAGGCACAATGCATGCATCAAGTATTACCAAGTGTAGAAGCATCAACATTGAGGTCGGAAGTTTTATCAACAATGCATTGTATCTTATCTATATAAGTTTCAGAACCCCTTTCATTACTTTTAGTCACGCTATCCTCATCAAATAGGTTTTCAGGAACAATCCAATCAAAATTCTTTTCTAGTGCCTCATGAATTCCTACAAGCTTAAAAGGTATTGGTATTTTAACTTCCCCCTCATAATTGGCTCCATTAGTGTACTTAAGCCTATCCTTTTCCATTTTCTCAAGTGTATTAGCAATATCAATGTAATAACCAAGCATCCTATATCGAATAAAAACTTTTCTAGCTTCCCCAGCAACATCACCAAATTCTTTAAGAAGGGTTTCTAAAACAAAATCTTTCTTTTCACCATCTTCCATATCATGAAGTTTAAGAAACATTTGCTGCATTATAGGATTAAGATTAACAAACTTAGCTTCCAACATGTGAACCAAAGAGGCAGCAGCAATTTCATAATTAGGGGCAAGTTCTACCAAGGATCTATCTTCAAAATCTTTAAGTCTACTAACATGACTAAAGAATTCTTCAATGTTATATCTCTTCCAATGATAGACCCACTCCCCACCGGTATATATTTTACAGTAAACTTAGGGAGAAGCATGATGAAATAAAAGAAAGTAAACCGAAAAATAAAGTAAATGCAAGTAACTAATTTTTTTGTGTTTTTGATAATTAAAAGCAAACAAGATAAAATAAAAATAACTAAGCAAGACAAAAACAAAGTAAAGAGATTGGAAGTGTGAGACTCCCCTTGCAGAAGTCTTCTTACTCTCCGGCAACGGCGCCAGAAAAATAGGCGTGTTGAAGGGGAAGTTAGGAGACTGCTGAACCGAAGTACTTCCACTCCCCGGCAACGGCGCCTGAAAAATAAGCCTGTTGAAGGGGAAGTTAGGAGACCGCTGAACCGAAGTACTTCCAGTCCCCGGCAACGGCGCCAGAAAATTAGCTTGATGACGTGAAATCACACGTTCGTTGGGAGACCCCAAGAGGAAGGTTTGAAGCAGGGCAGCAGCTAGTTTTCCCTCAGTAAGAAACCAAGGTTGTCAGATCCAGTGGGAGCAGAAGCACTTCATAAGGTTGTTGGTGGCGCCGTTGACTCGATCACCAATGTGGAACCTGCACACAACACAATCAAACTACTTTGCCCCAACGAAACAGGAAGGTTGTCAATCTTCCCGGCTTGCTGAAAACAAAGGATTAAACGTATGGTGTGGAAAACAGTATTAAATTGCTGAGAGCAAAATAGAACAATGATTGCAGTTGGTGGTTTTATCAGTGTAAAAAGAATGTACCGGGGTCCACAGTTCACTAGTGGTGTCTCTCCATAAAGATAAATAACATGTTGGGTAAACAAATTACAGCTGGGCAATTGACAAATAGAGAGTGCATGACAATGCATATATATGACAAGATGATTACTATGATATTTATTTTGGGCATTACGAAAAAATACATAGACCATTATCCAACTGCATCTACGACTAATAATCCACCGCCAGGTTAACATCCGTGTCCCCCGTTGGTATTAAGTTGCAAGCAACGGATAATTGCATTAAGTAAAGTGCATAATGTAAACAACACATATGACCGTGGACATAGCATTGTTGTGTTATCCCTAGTGGCAACATCACATCCACAATCTTAGACGTTGCTGTCACTCGCCCAGATTACTGGAGGCATGAACCCACTATCTAGCATAAATACTCCCTCTTGGAGTTACAAGCATCTACTTGGCCAAAACATCTACTAGTAACGGAAAGCATGCAAGATCATAAATAACATATAAAGATAGATTGATAATCAACTTGATCATAGTATCAATATTCATCGGATCCCAGCAAACATAACATATAGCATTACAATAAATGATCTTGACATGATAGCATGATAGCACAAGGAGGAGAGACAACCATCTAGCTACTGCTATGGACCCATAGTCCAAAGATGAACTACTCACGCATCACTCCGGAGGTAGGCATGGCGATGTAGAGCCCTCCGGTGATGATTCCCCTCTCCGGCAGGGTGCCGGGAAGAGGTTCTGGACCCTCCCGAGCTAGGGTTGACGACGGCGGCGCTCTGGAACTTTTCATGGATAATGGCTCGGGTGTTTAGGGTTTTCGCATCGGGGGAATAAATAGGCGAAAGCGCGACGGCTGAGGGAACCCGAGGGGCCCACACAAGGGTAGGGCGCGGGCCCTCTTCTGGCCGCGCCGAGCCCTTGTGTGGCCACCTCGCGACTCGGCTCCGTCTCTCCTTTGGACTCCGTGTACGTTTCGGTGAAATAGGACCTCCGTTGATTTTCGCCAATTCCGAGAATATTTCCAGAATAGCTTTTCTGGAATACAAAAACAGCAGAAAACAGGAACTGGCACTGTGGCATCTTGTTAATAGGTTAGTCCCAGAAAATGTATAAAAATGATATGAAGTGTATACAAAACATGTAACAATTGGCATAATATCAACATGGAACATCAAAAATATAGATACGTTTGAGACGTATCAGCATCCCCAAGCTTAGTTCCTACTCGTCCTCGAGTAGGTAAACGATAAAACAAAATAATTTTTGAAGTGACATGCTACCATCATAATCTTGATCATATAGTATTGTAAAGCACATGTAAATGAATGAAGTGATCCAAGTCAATGGTCTATAGTTTGCTACCAAATAGATAATGAGTAAACAACTGAATCATATAAACAAAACTTTTCATGAATAGTACTTTGGAGACATTGTATCCACAGGTTTACATAGAGTTAACTCATAAAGCAATAGATTCTAGCAAAAGGTATTTAACCAACACAAAGGAAGATTTAAGCTTCAGCATTTGCTTCAACTTTCAACATATTTATCTCATGGATATTGTCAACACAAAGCAATATAATAAGTTCAATATCTAGCATATAACAATTGTTGTACCAAAGTTGACACTAGTGTTTGCTTGTGGAAGATAGAAGAAGTAGGAAAACTGACTCAACATAAAAGTAAAAGAAAGGCCCTTCGCAGAGGGAAGCAGGGATTAAATCATGTGCTAGAGCTTTTTAGTTTTTGAAATCATATAGAGAGTAAAAATAAATTTTGGAGGTGTTTGTTAATTGTCAACGAATCAGAAAATGGAAAGTACAATATGACCCCTGCCAACCAGACTTTTAAGAGCGGCTCCCATGAAGGACGTTATTTCTACCAGCAAGGCAGATCATCCCTCTTTCTCTTTTGTTTACACATGCAGATATTTCACTGGTATCATTGCTTATCTGATAAATCAGGACAAAAATGTGAAGAGAATTAAGCGGTTAAAGTTGTAATTAATTGGGACTGGGCACCCCGTTGCCAGCTCTTTTTGCAAAATTAATGGATAAGCGGATGTATATGCCGCTAGTCCGAAGGTAAAGTCTGTTTGACAGGTGACATAAAGACATCCACCCCTCCTCATGAGCTTGGTAAACATTGACACAAAAAGGAGTAATAACAGTTTTGAATAGTTTAAAGGTAGCACATGAAAAATTTACTTGGAGTGGCAAGGAAATACCACATATAGGTAGTTATGGTGGACACAAATGGCATGGATTTTGGCTCAAGGATTTGGATGCACGAGAAGCATTCCCTCTCAGTACAAGTTTAGGCTAGCAAGGTTATTTAAGCAAACACAGACTGTCAACCGGTACACCAAGACTTATATGACAACATATTGCAAATATTATAAGACTCCACACTGTCTTCCTTGTTAACCAAACCTTTTACTAGAAAATATCTAGACCTTAGAATTACCACCCATGCAAACCACATTTCACAAGCTTTACGGTATTTTCCACTAATGGGTTTAACTTACATGATGCAACAGTTTAAACATGACCTACTTGTTAACTCAAAACAATTGACAAGTATCAAATTATTCAAGTTGTGATCTACAAGAGTATGTAAGTCTTTTCCATTATGCCATTTACCACATGCAACATTTTCTGTTCCAACCAAACACCAATCAACTTATTTCAATAACTCTCCAAACAAGTATAAGTGAAGCAAGAGAGTACTTTCTTTAAAAGAACTAATAGCTCTGACAAGAGATACATGAAAACAAGAGCTAAAGCTTAACAACGCTAGACAAGAATACTCAACAAGTATAAGTGAAGAATAGGAGTATTCAAATGAAAAAGCGGAGCGTGTCTCTCTCCCAATCAAGAATGCTAGGATCCAATCAAGTTGAGACAAAAAAAAAAAACATACTGAAAATAAAAGCACACAGACGCTCCAAGAACACACATATGATGTGAAAGAATTAAAATATAGTTTCACTAGAGATGACCTGATAATTTTGACGATGAAGAAGGGGATGCCTTGGGCATCCCCAAGCTTAGACGCTTGAGTCTTCTTGAAATATGCTGGGGAGATCCATGGGAGCCTCCCCAAGCTAAGCTCTTCACTCTTCTCCATCCTATTATATCACTCTTCCCTCTTGACCCTTGAAAACTTCCGCCACACCAAACTCAAAGTAATCTCATTAGAGGGTTAGTGCACAATCAAAAACTCACATGTTCTGTAAAGACGCAATATGACCGTTACTTTAAACATTAGCTACTGCCACTGATGTTATGTGAAGCTCTTCCACCCAAAAAAGAATTCCACCCAACACTAGTAAAAGAGAGAATGCAAAATAAAAGACATAATCTGTCTAAAACAGAACAGTCCGCAAAGACGAATTTTTTCGAGGCACTTACGTTGCTCAGATCGAAAAACCTTGAACTAACAAAAGATGCATACATATATCAGGATTACGCACAAAAAAATTCAGATTTAATTCACGTTCTGATAATTTTAAAGATTTAATACGGTGAACAGCAGAAATCTGTTCCTGCGCAGAATCAAAATCTAGCATCATCTTATCATTAGAGACTCTTCTTGGCACAACAATGCGATAAAATAAAGATACACAGGAATTGCTACAGAAGTAAACAAGACCTTGACTCAAATAAAGAAAAAATGCAGAAATAAAATAATGGGTTGCCTCCCATAAGCGCATTTCTTTAACGCCTTTTAGCTAGGCACAAAGCATGCATCAGGTATTACCAAGTGTAGAAGCATCAACATCATATTTTGTTCGAATAATAGAATCAAAAGGTGGCTTAATCTTCTTCCTAGGAAAGTGTTCCATACCTTTCTTGAGAGGGAATTGATATTTGATATTCCCCTCTCTCATATCAATAATAGCACCAACAGTTCTAAGAAAAGGTCTTCCAAGCACAATAGGACAAGATGGATTGCATTCAATATCCAAAATAACAAAATCAACAGGGACAAAGTTGGTGTTAACCATAATAAGAACATCATCAATTCTACCCAAAGGTTTCTTTATAGTAGTGTCGCAGCAGTGGAACATGGGGTTCCCCTGATGCCGCCAAAGTGGGTCCTCCACTGGGGCCCACTAGAAGATGGACAAGGCAAGGAGTCAAGTACAGCAGATGAGTTAACCCATCTGCCCCAAGGAAACCCGACAAGTTCGACAGCAAGGCTATGCGGCTAAGGACCAGGCGACCTTCCGGGGTCACCCCCTCTCCCGGAGAACAAGGCGGGATACCCGCGGGTCCGTGCGGCCGGCAGGAGGTCAGGCGCGCCCCCGGGTCCTCCATCTGTACCGCTGAGAGGATAAGATCGCCAGCTCGCTGGAAGCTGGTGGAAGACTTGGGCGCCAAGATGAAGGCCGCGCCCTGGTGACGTTGCCACGAGCGTAGTTGGTGGGGCGGACAGGCTTTGTCCGTCCCACCTTTTCCAAGGCGGACGACCACGCCGCCCTCCAGAGAATGCTTGGAGGAGAGGACGTCACGTCTCCTCCAAAGACCGCCGAGGGGTTTTCCCGCCAAAACCCTTCACGCCCTCGCGCGCCCATGTCGGATCCCCTTAGTGTATAAAAGGAGGACCATGGCACCGAGGAGGGGGGGGGGGGGAGGAAAAGGGAGAGAAGCAAGTTAGAGCTCAGGCAAGACTAGACTAGGGTTCGGAGGGTAGAGAGAGGTGATCTCCCCAGGGCAGGATCTGCTCTTCGTCTACCTCCGGCCGAAACTCTGCCGGGTTCACCCCAGAACACCCTTGTACACTACACCATGATGAACCTATCAATCCATACATGCAGGAGTAGGGCTTTTAGCCTCCGGGCGGCTTGAACGTGGGTAACTCCGTGTGTTTTTCTGTGTTGTTTGCCCTCGCCCCGACGAAGAACTTGATGACCTTGCTCCCGGGTAAGGCATCTTCCAGCCTCCTTCGCGCCCGTGTCGAACCTAAAAAGGGGTACCATCTACTCCCGGTGTCCGTCACCTGAGACACGACATCTGGCGCGCCAGGTAGGGGGTGCAAGCGCTGGATTCGTCTTCTTCTTCATCAACCTCAAGTTCTGCTTCAAGTTCATCGTCAAGTTCTGCGTCGAGCTTTTTGTCCGTGACAAGATCCGCTTCAAGTCCTCCGACGCCTCCAGGGCGACACTAGTTTCGACTCTCACGAGCAAGGCGCCGGATCCGCCGGCCAAGATGATAAAGAAGAGAAAGGCTAAGGCAGCCATGGAGTTTCTGCGGTATCCAGGGCTCGGTTTCGTCCTAGAGGAGTCCTCGTCGACATCCGCCACCAAGGGTCGGGACTTTGGAGCACAGTTCATACGACCAGCGGCGTATGTCAGTCCTTTAATCAGCGAGGAAAGGCCTCAGGAAAACGCCACGAGCATTGATGTAACTTCCCCCTCGTGGACGCACGAGGAAAGGGAGGAACTCTGCTCTGACGTACCACCTGCAGTGCAACCTCTGAAAGGCGAGGGCCCAGATCAGAGCACGAAGATGATCCTCACCTAGAAGATCCTCTCATTTACGTGCCCCAAGAGCTCAAGATTCCTCTGCGCAAGGATGGCCAGCCTAGAGTGTGGTGCATGTATCACAGATCTGATAGACACAGTCTGGAAGAGTGCCGCCAGTTCAACAATATTCAGTTAAGGCAGAAGAATGGGGAGTGCTATGCCTGCGGTGAACCAGGACATATCTGCAGAGATTGCCCCTTCACCAAGAAATCGAAGAAAACCAAGGCCAATCCCAGAGCTCCGCAGAAAGGGAAATCTTTTCGGACTTTCGCTACTGCCTCTACTCAGACTGAAGGGCGTGAAGAACCAAGCCCATCCCAACGGACACAAGATTGTCAAAGATTAACTGCTGCCAGTTGGGACCAAACTTTCGTCTGCAGCAATTCTGATGAAGGAGAATGGGAACTGCCGGGTCATATAGTGACAATACACCCGGACCGAGTGGACCTCCCAGAAGTACTGGATTGCGAAGTGGTTGGCCTCCAGCCCTCAGAAGTGAGCAGCATCAGGGTCTCCGGACCGGCAACAACACCATGCCAGCCAGTTGCAGGATCACCAAGAAGGTGGCCTCCGGGTTTCGCAGCACGAGGGTCTCCGGACCGGCATTTCCATCATGCCAGCCAGTTGCCGGATCACCAAGAAGGTGGCCTCCGGGGTCTCCGGACCGGCATCAGCCAGCCAGTTGTGCCTTCAAGCGGCATGCAAGGACCAGTCCCCGCGAGGGTGCACTAGGCCCTTGGGTATATTTCGGCACGGAAGCCCTGTTCCCGCCAAGAATTGTGGGGCAGGGCAGAATTATGCCTGAAAAATGGCATAGAAGACCCGCTACGGCGGCAGCGTGACGAAGTAATTGCAGGAATATACCGAAAGGAGGCTAATTGCAAGCTAAGTATAAACGCGCTCGCGCGGGCTTTTTCCTGGTTGCATCGGTTTTATACACTTTGGCTAAAGCGAAAGCGGGCGTAATCTTGGGGTAGCGCCTCCGCGACAATACTGTCAGTTTCCCTCTGGCAGTGGAATCGCGGGCTGAGGTCCGTACGGTCAAGACCGGTGGGTCCCTGGGGGGTTGCGCCCTGTGTAAGCACTTCAGATCAGTCTGATTGCTCACGGCTGGTTAGCGCTCGCGCCCTTGGATCCTTCACGAGAGCGTTAAGCCCCCACGAGTGCAATAAAACTCATATAATTCGGGAAAAGGTTATTTACATTCAAAGTACAAAGTTCATAAGCCTTTCGGCAATAAAATTGCAAAAGCTTGGTTCATGGCCTGCCGGATCGCCTGCTTTCCTTCCGGCAAGGGGCTCTGCTTCCCGCTCCCGGATGCCCCTAATCAGCGTCGCCACGTACTCCAAGAATGTGGGACAGTGCACAAAGGAGCGACAATGGTCAGCCTTGAGGGTGGGCGGAGAAGACACCCCCAGATCTGTGAACTCCTTCACAATCTTCGAGGACCACGTGTACATCTTGAGCAAGATGTTGTGATCCTCGCGCCGATGAAGCTGGAACTGGTGTTTTCCCTTCTTCAACGCCGCCTTAGTCTCCTCCAGCTCGGCTTGAATCGCCTTAAGCTGGATGGACTTCTCCTCGTGCTGATCCCAGGAAATTTGTGCCTGTGATTTGGATGCTTCCATTGCCTCGTGGCTTGCAGCCAGTTCTTCAGCCTCAGCCTTCCGGGTAGCTCTCGCCCGAGCTGCGGCTTCGTCCCTGAATGCCACCGCCTCTTTCAGGCACTGGATTTGCTTCTCCAGCTCTGCACGACCAGCAAGCGCACTTTCTTGGTCTTCCCCAGCGCGAGCAAAGGCCTCCGCTGCACAGCTATGGTGTGGGCACTGGATTTTACCTGCCGCCTTAGATCATCCCTCTCGTCACGGATTCTCTGGGATTCCTGTTTTGCTTTCCGAAGACGCTTTCGCTCGTACTCAAGATCTCCAGCCAGCCTCCTGAGACGCCTGTCTTGGGAATCGATAATCTTGTCCTTGGCTCGCAAGGCCTCCGCGTTCTCCAGCTCAACTTCCTGTCGGTCCACCCTGCCACGTTCTCCATCCCTTGTTCCAGGCGGACCTCGTCTTGGAAGGCTCTCAGTTGTAACTATTCCAAGGCTTCGAAATGGGCTTGTTCCTGCTCCTCGAAGTCGCCAAGACACTGCTGTAGCTCCCACTCTTCGCGGGCTATTCTAAGCTCACGGGCATTGAGCATCTCCTCGTCTGCAGCTAGCCTCACCTCTCAAGCACGCGAGTCTTCCCCGTCACCAGGAACAGCCTCCGTTCGCATCTCAATCTCGGCGCGAGCAAAGGCGAGGAACTCCCCAGTGCTGGGAACGCCCTCGAGAATCCGGCTTCCCGTGTACCTCCCCTTGGGGGGAGGAAAGTATCCGCAGGCTTCGTCACGACGGTACCACGCGAGGACTGACCGGTCTCAATCCTGCGTTCCTGACGTGATTCCGGGGGCTCCACGTCGAGCCTGCTCCCGGGAGAACCTGCCACCTCAGGATCTGCGCCAACAAGCGGCAAGTAAGTCTTCAAGGGCCGCGCCACGGCCGCGAAAAGACAATGTCCAGAACTTCAGGAGGACATACCCGGAAGCAACGAGGAGCTCGCTGGCGGTCCCGCCGGGGAGGTCGTCTCTCGATTTCGGGGAAGGGGGGGGTCCACACCGCCATCGCCCCCGTTTTCCTGGATGCCACGCTGCAAAGACGAAGCTTCGACAAGAGCCGGGGCTCCTCCACGACCATGACAGAGCTCTCTGCGGTCTCTCCAGCTTCAACGTCGTCTTTGACCCGGCGGCATTTCCTGGAACTTCCGATTTCCGGGGATCTACGAGGAAAACAAGGCGTCACGTCATTAAAGTGCCAGGCAAAGATTCATCGCTCGGGGTCAGAAGGACTCTAACTTACCCTCGAGTCCGCTTGGCTCCAGGGACGCTCCAGCTCCTTTCCTCCAAAGCATCGGAAAGGATCGGGAACGACAGGCTCTCCTCGGCACCATCATCAGCTAGGAGTGGAGGAGGGAGAGCTTCGGAGTCACCTTCCGACTCTGGCTCATCAAGTGGTTTTGGGTGCGCTGACTACTCCAGAGCAGTTCCATCGCTGTACCCTCGACCCTCGTCTGAACCTCCCTCGCCTCTCGGAGATGCAAGGTCCGCGCACCGACAGGCTCATACGGGCAAGTTCTTCCTCAGCTTCATTGTCGACAGATCAGGACCTTCCGGGGAAACGTCCCCGCCGAGCAAGTCAGCAGCTATA